>WNWK01000542.1:0-285000 GCA_009830355.1 Cherax destructor
CTGGGCTAAAAATAATATTTTATTTATTTTACATTTATTGTTAAAACTTACTTCCTCCTATATTTCGCAGTTTTTAAATTCATCTTTTATGAGGAACTCTATCAAAACATTTCTTAAGATACAGATAAATACAATCCTACTAATATGTCACACTTTCACATAAAGTTTGCAGCCCATTTCTAAGTTATGTTAGTTTAGGTTACAGTGGAAAAACAATATAAAAGATGATAAAATAGTTAAACCACGGTACGGGTACAGTGAACTAGAGAGTCAACACAACACCACAGTAGCGATGGTACAGTGAACTAGACTCAACACAACACCACAGTAGCGATGGTACAGTGAACTAGAGTCATCACAACACCACAGTAGCGATGGTACAGTGAACTAGAGTTATAGAGTGGTCAAATCTGGGGTGTAGGTAGGATAGGTAAGGGTCGTCACAGGAACTATTACAGTGAGGGAAATATGAGGATTTGAGTTTTAGGGCTTGAGCATCCAGCAGGCTTCTGTTATCGTGTTAGATATTTGTAACTGGACATAAGTAGATTTTTAATGTAGGCACTGGTGGAATGAAAGCAAGGTAAGGTTTGTGAAGGGATTCAGGGAAACCGGTTAGCCAGACTTGAATCCTGGAGGTGGGAAGGGCAGTGCCTGCACTCTGAAGGATGGATAGAACAACACCTTCATCCATCCTTCAGAGTTGGAATGAGTTGGGGAATGAGTTTTTTTCTCTGGATAACCCTACCTAGGCTGGACACGGCCGCTGAGGTAATATATATATATATTAAATATATGTTAACTACATCAGGAAACACTTACCTGGGTCATCACTGAGGAAGAGTTCATCACTGAAGCTGGGCCAGGCAGCGGCCGCTGCTATTAGTGAACACAGGATCAAGAGCTTCATGGTGGCTGTGATGGTGACACTGAGGCAGCAGCTGCCTTATATACCCACTGACACCCACCCACTTAGCATCAGTATCTCACTGACGTTTGTAATCTCTAGTAAGACATATCTTATCTGACGACTTCAAGTTGATGCAATGTTTTTCAACAATTTTAATTTGCACATTGGAATTGTTTTTAAATGTTATCATTATTGTATTATCATACTTTCACTTTTACTATATGTGTAAATAACACACACACACACACACACACACACACAATCACACACACACACACAAACACAAACACACACACACACAAACACACACACACACACACACACACACACACACATGCAGCACCAGTCTGGAACCCACACCTGGTCAAGCACGTAAAGAAACTAGAGAAAGTGCAAAGGTTTGCGCCAAGGTTAGTTCCACAACTCAGGGGTCTGTCCTATGAAGAAAGGTTGAGGGAAATAGGACTAACAACACTGGAGGAAAGAAGGGTCAGAGGAGACATGATAACGACATACAAAATACTGCGGGGAATCGACAAGGTAGACAGGGACAGTATGTTTCAGAGAGGGAACACAGAAACAAGGGGACACAACTGGAAGCTGAAGACTCAGATGAGTCAAAGGGATGTTAGGAAGCATTTCTTCAGCCACAGAGTAGTCAGGAAGTGGAATAGTCTAGAGAAAGATATAGTGGAGGCAGGAACCATACATAGTTTTAAGACAAGGTATGATAAAGCTCATGGAGCAGGGAGAGCAGAGACCCAGTAGCGGACAGCGAAGAGGCGGGGCCAGGAGCTGAGTCTCGACCCCTGAAACCACAATTAGGTGAGTACATTTAGGTGAGTACACACACACACACACACACACACACACACAAACACAAACACACACACACACACACACGCAAACACAAACACAACTAGTTGAGTACACACACACACACACACACACACACACACACACACACACACGCAAACACAAACACACACACGCAAACACAAACACAACTACTTGAGTACACACACACACACAAACACACACACACACACACACACACACACACACAAACACACACACAAACACACACACTAACATCTCTCCATGGGTCCTGAGAGAGGGAGCAGAGGAGCTATGTGTACCCCTAACAATGATCTTCAACACATCTATCGAAACGGGGCAACTACCTGAGGTATGGAAGACAGCAAATGTAGTTCCAATTTTTAAAAAAGGAGACAGGAACGTAGCACTAAACTACAGACCAGTGTCACTGACATGTATTGTATGCAAGGTCATGGAGAAGATTATCAGGAGAAGAGTGGTGGAGCACCTAGAAAGGAATGAGCTTATCAACGACGGCCAACACGGTCTTAGGGACGGGAAATCCTGTGTCACAAACCTACTGGAGTTCTACGACAGGGTGACAGCAATAAGACAAGAGAGAGAGGGGTGGGTAGATTGCATATTCTTGGACTGTAAGAAGGCGTTTGACACAGTTCCACACAAGAGATTAGTGCAAAAGTTGGAGGACCAGGCAGGGGTAACAGAGAAGGCACTACAATGGATCAGGGAATACCTGTCAAGAAGACAGCAGCGAGTCAATCGTACGTGGTGAGGTGTCAGAGTGGGCGCCGGTGACGAGCGGGGTTCCACAGGGGTCAGTCCTCGGACCAGTGCTGTTTCTGGTATTTGTGAACGACATGACGGAAGGAATAGACTCCGAAGTGTCCCTGTTTGCAGATGATGTGAAGTTGATGAGAAGAATTCAGTCGGACGAGGACCAGGCTGCAAGCCTGGTCCAGCAATTGGCTCCTGGAGTTCAACCCCACCAAGTGCAAAGTCATGAAGATTGGGGAAGGGCAAAGAAGACCGCAGACGGAGTACAGCCTAGGGGGCCAGAGGCTGCAAACCTCAATCAAGGAAAAAGACCTTGGGGTGAGTATAACACCAGGTACATCTCCTGAGGCGCACATCAACCAAATAACTGCTGCAGCATATGGGCGCCAAGCAAACCTAAGAACAGCATTCCGACATCTTAATAAAGAATCGTTCAGGACCCTGTACACTGTGTACGTTAGGCCCATACTGGAGTATGCAGCACCAGTTTGGAACCCACACCTAGCCAAGCACGTGAAGAAGCTCGAGAAAGTGCAAAGGTTTGCAACAAGACTAGTCCCGGAGCTAAGGGGTATATCCTACGAGGAGAGGTTAAGGGAAATCGACCTGACGACACTGGAGGACAGGAGAGATAGGGGGGACATGATAACAACATATAAGATACTGAGAGGAATTGACAAAGTGGACAGAGACAGAATGTTCCAGAGATGGGACACAGCAACTAGGGGACACAGTTGGAAGTTGAAGACTCAGATGAATCACAGAGATGTTAGGAAGTATTTCTTCAGTCACAGAGTGGTCGGGAAGTGGAATAGTTTAGGAAGTGACGTAGTGGAGGCAGGCTCCATACATAGCTTTAAGAAGAGGTATGATAAAGCTCATGGCGCAGGGAGAGTGACCCAGTAGCGGCCAGTGAAGAGGCGGGGCCAGGAGCTATGACTCGACCCCTGCAACCACAACTAGGTGAGTAACTAGGTGAGTACAAACACACACACACACACACACAAACACAAACACACACACACCCACACACACACAATAAGGAATCGTTCAAGACTCTGTACACTGTGTACGTCAAGAACGTATTGCAGTATGCATCACCTGTTTGGAATCCACACCTGGTCAAGCACGTCAAGAAATTAGAGAAAGTGCAAAAGTTTACAACAAGACTAGTCCCAGAGTTAAGGAGAATATCCTACGAAGAAAGATTAAGGGAAATCGGCCTCACGACACTGGAGGACAGGAGGGTTAGGAGAGACATGATAACGACATATAAAATACTGTGAGGAATTGACAAGGTGGACACAGGCGGATGTTCCAGAGATGGGACACAGAAACAAGGGGTCACAACTGGAAGTTGAAGACTCGGATGAGTCAAAGGGATGTTAGGAAGTATTTCTTCAGCCATAGAGCTGCCAGAAAGTGGAACAGTCTGGTAAGTGATGTAGTGGAGGCAGGAACCATACATAGTTTTAAGACGAGGTTCGTTAAAGCTCATGAAGCAGGGAGAGAGAGGACCTAGTAGCGATCATTGAAGAGGCTGGACCAGGAGATATGAATCGACCCCTGAAACCACAAATAGGTGAGTACAAATAGTTGAGTACATACAGGATATTTCAAAGAAATGTAAACATATTTTCAAACTATATATTTACTGTTCAGAAAGTCGGTTCTTAGCATGTGATAAAAAGTGTTTGGCACTTGGTAAACTCTTTAGGTTCTAAATGACTCCAACAAACTTCTTGTCAATCGTCTATTGTGGTGGTTGTGCACAACTGTTTAATTATTTGCCTTAGTTCATGGAGTGTTGCTGCTGTTGTACTGTACACTAATTATTTTCGAGTAACCCTTGAACTACAAGTCAGAGGTGGAGCTGAATCAGGAGAGCGGGAGAGGAACTCAACACTGAATGTTCTATCTATTCACTGCTTTTGGTTAGGATATGACTTTACGTTGAAAATATGGGGGTGCCCCGTTTCGTTGGTAGTAAATATCTTCTACATACAGCTGATAAAGAACGGTTACAATGGAACCCTCACACATGTTGAGGTGCTCAGCATGAGCAACTTTACCTTCAGAGAAGTACGGGCCCATTGTACCCATGGATGACACACCACAGTTGACAAGTCATTCTTCTTCTTGATTCCCCGGTACTCTCCCTGCCCGGGTCTTTTCCAGATGGTGACCCAGCCTTGGCTCCCTGTCTAGGGAGTTTCTGAGACCTATGTCTGCCATGGGAGTAATTGACAGGCCAGGTAAACTCACTGCATTGTCCTCATTAATGTTCGAAGTGTAGGAAGACCAGGGCACGCAATTTCATTGGCTTACTCACCATTGACCTCATCCTTTTTAACCCATTCACAACACTCAACTCCGCGATCAGGATAACCTTTAAACATTACATGTAACAAGATGGGGAAGTAACATTTAAACTTAGCAGTTATGAGAATCCGATATCCACTCGTACTGTTCATCATTTTCTTATCAGGACATGGATTTGCATATTTTTGTGTGTGTGTGGGGGAGGAGGGTCATTCCTTGAATTGCTGTAACACCTTAGCAGAACTTTCCATACGCGTTGTTGAGCCAGAACTGACAATTCGTTGTTCGTATATGTCTTGCACAGCACCGTCTGTCTCAAATTCACTACAGAAACTTGAAATTGCTAGGTTTGTTTGGACCCTAGTGACCTGTAATTTCAAATCTTCACTGCTTGTTTGCATTTCACATACTTTCTCGATTTATTTATCCTTGTTCGAATGTCAAGCAAACCTCTGCTTTTGTGTATTTCCTGATTAACTACGAATACTTTTTTCTTTTTAAATTTTTATAAGTGATTGCAGCACACTGCTTTCAGGCACATTAAATGTTTATTGCATTATGAATAAGTCGTTAGATATTTTTGATTATAACTTTTATCTATATTTTTGAAACACACCTATATATATTAGATTCCATAGTGTCGTGAAAGTTTTTAATGGGAGGGGGAGAAGCGTAGTGGGTATTCATTCAAGCATCCTTCCTGACGAAACGCACAAATTTACACTAGGGCTCACGTATCAATTATCTTTCCTAGCATGATTATTCTTACTTGATGTATAATGATAATGCAAGCAGTAGGGTTACACTAAAGGTAAATACTTGTGTATTAGGGAAGTATGTGGTAGTGGAGGATATGAAATATAGAAGGCGACAGTTGGAACAAATATTGTTCAGTGTTATTATGAGATCACGAGAGGCTGCAGAAGTTGATGATGGAGTTTGGAAAGATGTGTAAATGAGGTGAGAAGTGAACAAAGAAATGTGACTGAAGGTGAAAGTAAAAATACAGTGAATGAAAGATTAAAGGCCAGATGATAATTAAAGAACACAGTGAAATTATTAATACAGATATTTATAGGTTGTTGTCTAGAAATTGCAAAATAGTTGACGGAAAATTGCTGGAGTGTTGTGAAATCAGTGAAATGAACCTCATGAATGGACGCAAAAAATAGGGAATGTTTCTTATAGGAATTCAGAATCTATTGCTTGGGTGTGAATGTTGCAGCAGAGAGGAAGCCGGAGGTAATGGTAATGTTTTTAAGATTAATGTGTGATGTGAGTATTATGAAGACATTAAGGAATGAACAAATATAAGTAAATTTTAAAGGGATGAAAATTATTTAGTTGCTGATTACTTGTTGATGCTTCCAGAGGTCATCACTGCTGCCTTGTCCTAGACCTGGCCTCCCTGTTGATGCTTCCAGAGGTCATCACTGCTGCCTTGTCCTAGACCTGGCCTCCCTGTTGATGCTTCCAGAGGTCATCACTGCTGCCTTGTCATAGACCTGGCCTCCCTGTTGATGCTTCCAGAGGTCATCACTGCTGCCTTGTCATAGACCTGGCCTCCCTGTTGATGCTTCCAGAGGTCATCACTGCTGCCTTGTCATAGACCTGGCCTCAATGTTGTGGCCTTGACAGTCAAACTGTAGGTACTTACAGCACGCACTCCAACACAGGAATTACATCCCTGTTATCCGTAATTTCTAGCATAAATTTATCAAGTTTCCACCTGAAGACAAAGAACTATCAATATTTCCCTTATAATAGGCTATAATATTATAATATTTCTCTCTTTTGTCCTCCCTTCCCCCGGCAACCAGAATTCTTCAGTGTATAGTGCTACGTGACGCCTTCAGCGTAAGCTGGAGATAACGTTAAGATACGTAATGTTCTACTCAATTTAACACTAAATTTCCTCATTTTTATTTGTTTTTTGTTTTTTTACTTGATATCAAAATCTTAACCAGCCTCGTGGTCCATGTAAATTGGTCGCCCTAGACACACCTGGAAGGATGCTATAGAGGAAGGATTCTATACGAGAATTCTACACAGGAAGATGTTCTACAGTGGATGGTTTTCAAGATGGCTTCTACGACAGGAAGGTTATAGATCGGAAATAGTCTACAGCTGAAGGAGTCCATAGATGAAGGATCTTAATACAGCATTCTACATCGAGAACATTTAACGCTGAATGGGTTTAAATTAACATTCTCCATTGTATCGCAAAGAAATAACAAATATTTAGGACCTATGAAGGAAAAGACGGGAAAGTAAAATTTCCGAAAAAAATCATTATTAATAATTAAACTTACTCTCTAGTTACATAAATAAAACTCACATGAATTAGATACTAGAAGGCCAAGGCCTCCAGCTTGAATATTTTTTTATTTATAAATGAAATATTAAATTTAGCGTTCACTGTTTGACAAAATTCTTTGTCTAAGTTGGCTGTTTTATCATCAATCTTTGCTACATAATTATTTTTTTTATTGTCCATTTTGCTCGATTTTTATCTGTTGTTCATTTTTCGAATTTTTCTTTCTCATAGCTCATCGGATGAAACTAATTTTCAACTCATTCAAATCAGTTATGAATATAAGAGTCAAGATTATATTTAATTTCACTGCTAGCACATTATTTTCTCTCTTAGGCATTCTGCTACAAATTATACACTGATTTATGTCTTTTAATCGTGTGTGTTTTCTCATATTTTTGTGGTTGCAGGGGTCGATTCACAGCTCCTGGCCCCGCCTCTTCACTGATCTCTACTAGGTCCTCTCTCTCCCTGCTCCATGAGCTTTATCATACCTCGTCTTAAAACTATGTATGGTTCCTGCCTCCACTACGTCACTTTCCAGACTATTCCACTTCCTGACAACTCTGTGACTGAAAAATACTTCCTAACATCCCAGTGACTCATCTGACTCTTCAACTTCCAGTTGTGACCCCTTGTTTGTGAGTCCCATCTCTGGAACATCCTGTCTCTGTCCACCTTGTCAATTCCTCGCAGTATTTTATATGTCGTTATCATGTCTTCCCTAACCTTCTGTCCTTCAGTGTCGTCAGTCCGATTTCCTTTAACCTTTCTTTGTAGGACATTCCCCTTAGCCCTAGGACTAGTTTTGTTGCAAACCTTTGCACTGTCTCTAATTTCTTGACGGGCTTGACCAGGTGTGGGTTCCAAACTAGTGCTGCATATTCCAATATGGGCCTGACGTACACGGTGTACAGAGTCTTGAACGATTCTTTACTGAGGTGTCGGAACGCTATTCTTAGATTTGCTAGGCGCCCATATGCTGCAGCAGTTATCTGGTTGATGTGCGCCTCAGATGTGCTCGGTATTATACTCACCCCAAGATCCTTTTCCTTGAGTGACGTTTGCAGTCTTATGCCACCTTGCCTTGCCTATACTTTGTCTGCGGTCTTCATGACTTTGCATTTGTCGGGGTTAAATTCAAGGAGCCAGTTGCTGGACCAGGCTTGCAGCCTCTCCAGATCCCTTTGTAGTCCTGCCTGATCCTCATCTGATTTAATTCTTCTCATTAACTTCACATCATCTGCAAACAGGGACACTTCTGAGTCTATCGCTTCCGTCATGTCATTCACATATACCAAAACAGCACTGATCCTGGGACTGACCCCTATGGAACCCGCTCGTCACAGGCGCCCAATTTGATACCTCGTCACGTACTCTCTGGTACGTGACGAGGTGTCAGGTATTCTCTGATCCATTGCGATGCCTTTCGTGTTATACGTGCCTGATCCTCTAGCTTTTACACTAATCTCTTGTGAGGAACTGTGTCGAAGACCTTCTTGCAGTCCAAGAAAATGCAATCTACCCACCCCTCTCTCTTGTGTCGTACTTCCGTTACCTTGCCATAAAACTGCAGTAGGTTTGTGACACAGGATTTTCCTTCCCTGAAACCGTTCTGGTTGTCGTTTATAATCTCGTTCCTTTCTAGGTGCTCCATCACTCTTCCCTGATAATCTCATGACTTTGCATACTATACACGTCAGTGACAATGGTCTGTAGTTTAATGCCTCATGTCTGTCTCCTTTCTTAAAAACTGGGACTACATTTGCCGTCTTCCATACCTCAGGTAGCTGTCCAGTTTCAATGGATGTGTGTGCGTACTCACCTAATTGTGGTTGCAGGGGTCGAGACTCAGCTCCTGGTCCTGTGTGTGTGTGTGTGTTTATTGTACTCACCTGATTGTGGTTGCAGAGGTCGAGGCCCTGTTTTCAGGTGATAAATTCAAATAGCTACTAGTCAGACCAGTCCTACAGCTTGTCCAGGTCCATTCGTGATCATTTCTGGTCTATTTATGTTTGTATTCTCCTCATTAGTTTCAAATCATTTGCGAACAGGAGCACCTGTGACTCGATTTATTCTATTAAGTCATTTACATACACCAGAAACAGCAGGTGTCCAAATGCTGACCCTCCTGGAACCCCCACTCGTTACACTCGCCCATTCCAACGCCTTTTCCAAACCCTCACTTGTTATTTCCTACCCGTTAGGTGATTACTAACCTATATGCGGTTGCGTATGTGTATGTACTCACCTACATGTGGTTGCAGTGGTCGATTCACAGCTCCTAGCCCCGCCTCTTTGTTGGTCACTACTAGAATAACCATTCGCCGGCGGGGGATCGAACCCCAGTCTCGTGCGTGACAGACGGGGATACTCACCACTATACGACTTAGGACTGTGTGTGTCTATAATCACCTATATGTGGCAGTATGGGTCATGTTTCAGCTCCTGGCCCTGCTTCTTCGCTGGCTGCTACTGAATTTCCCTTCTCATAACTGCGGTAAACCTGTCATAACTATTCTTAAAGCTATGTAAGCATTCTGCCACCACCACTTTGTCGTCCCAGGTTATTCCACTTCCTGACAACTCTGAGACTAAAAGAAATATTTCCTAAAATTCTTGTAATTCGCCTGTGGTTTAAGATTTCCAAATGTGCCTTAATGTTTATAATTTCCGCTTATCGAACAGTTTACCCCTGTTCAGTCTATCAGTTTTCTCAGTATTTTGTACGCTATTATTATGTCTACTCTGACCCTACTGTAGTGTGATCATGTGTAACTCCTTAAATCTCTCCTCGTAGCTCATACCCATTAGTTAGACTCGTTGCATACTTCTGTTTCCAGCTGCTTGACGTGTTTGACCAGGTGTGGGTTCCACACTTTTACTGTATTTAAAATGGCTCCTTCATAATGACTCCGTGTTGATATTCCTGAAAGGTAATCTTAGAGTTGCCAGAAGCGTGTTTGCTGCAAAAGGTTTTAAGGTCATGTGTTGGTAACACCAGTATTTTCTGCAGCTATTACGAATTTTCTGTTATCGTAGCAATTTGCAATACTCATTGTCAACTTCCTGTTATTGCCATTATGCAAATTTCAAGATATAAGCAAAATATTCAAGGTCCACAAGGTGCGTGTCAAACTATGCACATCATTCGACCTAAGTCACAGATAAGTTTATCAAACTTATCTCTTCATTAGCTGGTCAACAGCCTCGTATTCATCAACAGGATAAGAACGAAGTTGAAACGCTTCGACTAGAGGAGAGGCAAACACCTTAACATTATTATAATCAAAACTAAACGCTAAACAAACCAGGATTAACACTTGAACAGCAGTAGTAGTTTAAACTGTCGGATAACTAAGTGGTTGAGTCTTTTCAATACCAGAGCGGCGGTGATCCTCTCCAGTGTGACGCCACAGGAGACACAATCAATATTGAAAGTTGTTTTCTAAATGCCTTTCTATGAGATGCTTTGATCCGAGTAATTAGAGCTCTCCACCCCCTTCCTTGAATTACACTTGATTACCTTTCGTTCTCTGGACCCTTTAAACGTAATCTCTTCTCATAATATAGTGCCATATTAAATTACTTAAAAAGCTTAATAATGAAAAAAAATAATAATTGGAAAATGGCCTTTCATGATATTTGAAAAGGCTCTTAGATTTTTGAAGAATTCTTTCAAATATATGATCTACTGCAGCTGTAAATAATCAATGTCATGCAAATAAGTAAAACTTGCAATTTGTTAAATAAGTCCTTCAATAAGGCAAGAATTTTTATTAATAATTTCAAATATTCTGAATAATAATATATATATTTATTATATATATATTAAAATATATATATATATATAAAGTATAAGATCTAGATTATGTCTTCTATAGTTTTTGAGACTTTACGTATTTGTAGTCCAGAGTTCATAGATGAAGAAATTCTAAAATTTATAAATAGCTAATGATTTAAAATATCAAGAAACATACTGATATAAATCTTTTAAAATAGTAGAATACTTTTAAATCCCAAAGGGACAACTAACCTATTAACCAAAAATATGTTGGTTCTCCTTACCATGAAAACTTGGTTGATATGCCTTCCTTTCTTAAGAATTTTAATATCAAAGTTGTATTTAAAAATCTTGATACAGTAAAAAGACTTTTGATAAAAAAATTCCCCCCAAAATGCTGACGGATGTGTCTATAAGATTCCCTGTAAAATATGCGATAAAGTTTATTACGGTCAAACTGGTAAAAGTCTTGAACTAAGATTAAAACAACATAAATATAGCATTAGAACTGGACAAGATTCTAATGCTCTATTTATTCATGTGAGAGATTTTAACCATCCAATTGATTTTCAAAATGCTGAGAAGGTTGTATCAAGCAAGTCCATGGTTGAGAGGAATATAATAGAATCATGTTTCATAAAAAGTAGTTTTGAAAATAATATGAATATTTCTTTTGGTTTATATAAATTGGATTCATTTATAATTAATAAAATTTTTAAGAATTTAATGATAAATTGGACTAATCTTAATTCTTGGGAAGAGTTTCAGGTCCTTTCTTATGTTCCTCTTCACAGAGTCGTGAGATGTTACGCTACTGTGAGGTGTTGTCTTTGTTAGTGTGATGTGACTGTGAGGTGTATTCTGCCCTTATATAAGCCCTCCTTGTCATGTTTCCTTTTATAGTTCCTTGATAATGTGAGTAGTCACGAAAGCGCTTGGAATTCTTCTATTTATATGTTCATATGATAAGTTAGTACTTGCATATATTATGATATATTATATATATATATATATATATATATATATATATATATATATATATATATATATATATATAGTCTTTCTTATCGATGCTCATTCTTTTGCTGCAAATCGTTGTAGAGATTTAGATTTTATAAGGATATTTGAAAGTCTTGAGAAATATGTGCTGGAATAACCAGCAACTGTTGTCTTTTATTTCAAACTGACATTATTACTAAAAAACAAAAACATCAGGTTTAATGGAACTGCATCTTATATCGGAGAAAATTTCTTACTTTGCTAGTGTATTGTTGTTCAAAAACCTTTAAATGCAAATGTAGTTTATAAATTTGACAGTAATTTAGGGTTGATCTGAAGTTCAGTGGTGCTCATCGTGGAAGATCTTGACATTAAGTCTTTCTATATTGGGAGTCTGTAAGACGATGCGAGGATCTGGGATGTGACGTTCAATGGGGTAACCCATGGGCCTCTTGTCTGGGTACTTCTCTCCATGGATACCACAATGACTGTGGGTGGCGGCCAAGTCTTCAGGATTATCTACGGTCTTATCTTCGTCACCATTAGACACAACCACAAATAAGGCAAACTCCATTCCTGAGGTTGTGCCCTTAGGTAGGAGCAGTCTGTTGGGGATGCCACAAGAGCGCTCAAATTCGTGGAGGTCAAGTTTGCTATTGCTGGCTACTGCCTGGTCAGCTTTCCTCTTTAGTGTGTCAAAGCTTAGCCTGTCAGGGACAGTCACTGAAGAGTCAACGGACTTGCGAACAACGTGGTTAGATCCAGGAGCCACTGAAAGAAATAATTAAAAAGGTTTAACGTTATATCATACAAACATTATTGTTTAGCTAAGGACATTTTATATATACTTTAAAGTATTTAAAATATATTATCTCGATGCTAACTTCTGCAATCAATAATTTAATATCAAAATATAACTATTTATTACTATACAGTGCTAGGAATCAAGATGTACTTACATGATTTATAAAACTTGTCCATTTCAATACAATGCCAACGACCTTCCTCAAAGAGAAGAGGATTCCGTTGTTGTCATAACGAGGGCACAGGAAGATGCGGATGGTACCAAGGACTTTGTTACCATTGTTGTTAGTGATGTCAAGATTGTAAGAAAATTCATGGTGGTTTAGACGAGGCACTATAGCATGGATCTCAACATCTTCCACTTTGTCAGATTTATCTACGGCATTGACGAGACTGAACTCGAAATTATCGAAGTAAGTCTTCAGTTCTCCATCAATGGCAATGTTGTCTACGGAAACGCCGGAGAACTCGAGTTCTTCTTTAGTGTAAGGTGGAAGAGTGTCCTTGTGTTCCTTGAAGATGTTATCTATATATTTATGAAGTCTGAAGAAGCTTGGATCACGAGTGGCAGTCTCGAAGTGTTCCATGACACCAGGAGGAAAAGTTGAACTTGCCGTGAGGATCACCTTGACGACCAAGCATTATGTGAGCCGTGTTGTGCAGTGAGCCATAATACTGTGGGTTGGCACTGTATGCAGAAGATTCGACGATTTCTCCCAGAGTGTCGATGCCATGATCATTTTTAATATCGATTTTGTTGCCACTCTTGTCGGATATGTAGCCATGAGCGACGGAATCGCGAATTCGACTTTCTATGATGATCATGTCACGCACTTTAGCCACACCATCAACATCTTCAAAGTGTACATCGTCAGGACGAGCTGGGAACTCTCCACCATATTTGTAGTTAGTATGGGGAGCAAATCCTTCGTGGATAACATCGTCCCAATGAAGTTCGTCAACAACATCCAGATGGTTGGAGAGACGCTCAGCATCAAAGCGGGCAGTGAGTTGGTGGTGAGCCCAGAAGAAGAGTTCTCCCTTGCGGTCCAGATGATAGCCGTAAGAGTCCTTCCACCAGAAGGGGAAGTCCATATGCCAAGTAACGTGGTGAATGTTCAGGCCAATGTCCTCACCAAAGTAAGCTACTCGTTGTTCTTTGTTCTTTTTTGTTCCAGTGAACTTCATCTCGAATTTGCCTGGAGTCTGAGTCATCTTGGCAGTGTAGGCCTTATTGATAACCTCACTGTTGGTGAACAGGTGAGGAGTAACTTCATAGAGTGGAGGAAGAACAATTCCATGTCCCAGATCTGAGTGGATAACAGCCACATAAAGCGCGTACACAAACTCTCCTTCGTTGAGGCGCTCACGGAAGTAAGCAGCGTTGTGAACGAAGGACGACCAGGTCTTGCAGTGCATGAGAACATCAAAGAGCATGAGAGCTTCTTCACGTTGACGGGTGTTGAAAAGTGAGAACCAGTGATGCTGCTTTAACACTCTGTGGTCTTTAATCTCCTGTATGAGCGTATGAGCTGCCGCACCATTATCAGTATACTGTGAAGAGTCAGCCTCCGGGTCAAAGGTGTCAGAAAAACCTTTCAAGTCACTAAAGTGAAGGTGGTTATGAATATCATCCAGCAAGTGATTGACATCCTGTTGTTTCTTGGCCAAAGACACATCTGTACAAGAAAAATATGTTGATTATTATCTACTTATAAGCAAAAACTATAATGAAAGACGTATAGAAATAGTAGAGGCTGGGCTAAAAATAATATTTTATTTATTTTACATTTATTGTTAAAACTTACTTCCTCCTATATTTCACAGTTTTTAAATTCGTCTTTTATGAGGAACTCTATCAAAACATTTCTTAAGATACAGATAAATACAATCCTACTAATATGTCACACTTTCACATAAAGTTTGCAGCCCATTTCTAAGTTATGTTTGTTTAGGCTACAGTGGAAAAACAATGTAAAAGATGATAAAATAGTTAAACCACGGTACGGGTGGCGGTTTAAACCTATGGCAAATGAGTCCTAAAACTCCAGGCCATTGCATACAGGGCTTACGCACTGTCCTGGAGATTTCGGACTTACTTACCATGGGGTCAAATCCGATCCGTTCCGTAGTTTGTTTCCAATAATGTTATTAGGATTTCCTGAGTCACGATAAAACATTCAGCTTCGCTGACAGTAAACTGTCAACCACTGCACTCAGCTCATGTAACTATGTCATATTTTAACTATTCAAGGCTCCATCAACATTCCATGATGGCTGAGGTTAAGAGGACGAGCTGCATAATAACGCATTAGATTCGATACACATGATTTTCCAGACAGAACCCCGATTATTTTTTTCTACCAGTTAATACATATTTATTCTCTAAGTGTTAAATCAAGCCCTGACAGCGTTTTCCAATATTATTTTCGTGTCCACCAAAAACGCCTCTATTTGGAAGGATCTTTTCAAAAACTGCGACAATATATGTCATCTTCCAATTGTATAAACAGCTCAGCTGTTAGTCGAAAACTTTTAAAAAAAAATCAAAGTAGAAAATACCATTCGTCTGCACATTATGGTGTTAGATGACCCACACGAGTAGTGAAAGGCGACTAAAATGCCGGGAGCAAGGGACTAGTTACCCCCTTCTCCTACATATATTACTAAATTTAAAAATGAGAAACTTTTGTTTTTTTCTTTTGAGCCACTCTGCCTCGGTGGGATACTGCCGGTCTGCTGAAAGAAGAATATATATATATATATATATATATATATATATATATATATATATATATATATATATATATATATATATATATAATGTTCCTTTGTGTGAGAGGAAAATGGAACTATTGAGAATGTAAGAAGTAATACCTTTTAGCTTACCGGGTAAAGTTTACGGTAGAATTGTTACTGAAAGTTTTAGTGGTCAAATCTGGGGTGTAGGTAGGATAGGTAAGGGTCGTCACAGGAACTATTACAGGGAAGGAAAATAAGAGGATTTGAGTTTTAGGGCTTGAGCATCCAGCAGGCTTGTGTTATCGTGTTAGATATTAGTAACTGGACATAAGTAGTTTTTTAATTTACGTGCTGTTGGAATGAAAGCAAGGTAAGATTTGTGAAGGGATTCAATGAAGCCGGTTAGCCAGACTTGAATCATGGAGGTGGGAAGGGCAGTGCCTCCATCCATCCTTCAGAGTTGGCGAATGAGTTTTTTTCTCTGGATAACCCTACCTAGGCTGGACACGGCCGCTGAGGTAATATATATATATATATATATATGTTAAATATATGGTAACCACTTCAGGAAACACTTACCTGGGTCATCACTGAGGAAGAGTTCATCACTGAAGCTGGGCCAGGCAGCGGCCGCTGCTATTAGTGAACACAGGATCAAGAGCTTCATGGTGGCTGTGATGGTGACACTGAGGCAGCAGCTGCCTTATATACCCACTGACACCCACCCACTTAGCATCAGTATCTCACTGACGTTTGTAATCTCTGGCACTTGTAAGTAAAATCTTATCTATCGACTTCGTTCTTATAGTTATAATGACTTAGTAACATATATTTGATAGTAACTTTCCTCATTGTAACTTCACTTTATGAAAGATTTCATTACTATTATATATTCCTGGAGGGATTGGTACCAAACTTGCACACGAAAATCACTCCCTATGAAAGCAAAAGACTCGGCAGGAGATGCAACATTCCCCCAATGAAAATCATGGGCGCCACGAGTACACTGAGAGACAACACCATAAGTGTCCGGGGCCCAAGACTGTTCAACTGCCTCCCAGCATACATAAGGGGGATTACCAATAGACCCTGGCTGTCTTCAAGAAGGCACCGGACAGGCACCTAAAGTCAGTACCTGACCAACCGAGCTGTGGTTCGTACGTCAGTTTGCGTGCGGCCGGCAATAACAACTTGGTTGATCAGACCCTGATCCACCATGAGGCCTGGTCTCAGACCGAGCCGCGAGGGCGTTGACCCCCGAAACCCTCTCCAGGTAAACTCCAGGTAGTATATATGTCGTGCCGAATAGGTAAAACTTGCGATTTTGGCGAATAAGGCAAGCGAAAATTTGTGTATGCAATAATTTCGCAAAAATCATTCTGAACCTAACGAAAAAAAGATATTTCATTGTGTTTGTTTATTATTAAATTATTGTAAACTTATCTAAAATATATTTAATTGGATTAGGCTAAATTAAATTGCGCGTGTTATAATAAGGTTAGGTAAGTTTTCTAAGGTTCTTCTGGTACAAAATTATTAATTTTCACATTAACATAAATGAAAATAATATATCTTTAAACGTATAAGAGAACATTTTAGAAAGGACTTAGTTTTAAATGACTTAATTTTACAGTGGTTGTTCTGCATATTGTGATATCACCTGTTTACTCTGATCTTATTGCATATATATATATATATATATATATATATATATATATATATATATATATATAATTGTAACCACGAATAAGTGGTATTTAATAAATAACAAACTGCGGCTAGCCGTGGGATCGAACCCGCGTTGTTTTAGCCCGCCTCGTGGGAAGAGAGCGAAAATTCATGACGATGTTTGCAGGTTTGTATGGTCCAGTGGTTTAAAGAGTCGTGAGTTTTCGCTCTCTTCCCATGAGGCGGGCTAAAACAACACGAGTTCGATCCCCCGGCTAGCCACAGTTTGTTATTGGTTAAATACTACTCGTTCGTGGTTACGATATATATATACTGCTCGTGGAGGCTAGTACACCAAACGGGAGTAGAATGAAATTTGCTCAGAGGCACCCACACCACCGTATGTCCTCGGATCAAGGTAAAACACCTAGCTCTGCTTGGTGCTTGATTCTTGTAGGATTTGGTGGTCCTGTGGGTTAGAGCGTTATGTGATTTTCGCTCAGTATGAGGCGGGCCAAAACGACATGGGTTCTAATCCTCGGCTAGCCTCAGCGTTGCTATATGCGTATATATATATATATATATATATATATATATATATATATATATATATATATATATATATATATATATATATATATATATATATATATATATATATATATATATATATATATATATATATATATAGTATATATATGTCGTGCCGAATAGGTAAAACTGGTCAATTAGCATGAACTCATTTAAAATTAAGTCCTTTTTAAATCTTTCGATTATACATAAAAAGATATATTTTTTCAATTATGTTAATGTAAAAATTAATAATTTTGTAACAAAAGGATCTTAGAAAACTGACCTAACCTTATTATAACAAGCGCAATTTAATTTAGCCCATTCCAACTAAATATATTTTAGATAAGTTTACAATAATTTAATAATAAACAAACACAATGAAATATATTTTTTTTGTTAGGTTCAGACTGATTTTTGCGAAATTATTGCATACACAAATTTTCGCTTCCCTTATTCGGCAACAAGAGCTTTGTTATTTAAGCCAAAATCGTAAGTTTTACCTATTCGGCACGACATATATATATATATATATATATATATATATATATAAATATATATAAAACTCACCTTAAATAATTTACATGTATGATTTACAACAGACTTAAATTTACATACGCTTATGTAAAACTAATATATTTTAAAAGGCAATAAAACTAAACTAGTAATTTCAGAACCAAGTTTACACAAGGGGGCAATGAAACCATGCTTCGATCCATGCCCAGCCCTTCTAGGGCAGGGTAGGTGCCAAGGCTGGAGCTTGCTACCATCTGCGGCTCGCAAGCCTGCCCTTCCCGTCAGCCTCCTTGGGGCGGGGAAGGTGGCAGACCAGAGGGGCCTAGCAACTATCTACCTACGTGCTTGTGGGCGAATATGGCTAGGCCTGGGACCAGTTGGTCCCACCGCTGAGGGGTAACCCCTCCCATGGGAGACTTTGGTCTCTGCTACTCCCACGCCAGGGAGCCGGAGCCGGGTCACCATCTGGTAAAGACCCGGGCCGGGAGATTTCCCGGTGAATCAACACCACCACCACCACCACAAGTTTACACAAGGGGGCAATGAAACCATGCTTCGATCCATGCCCAGCCCTTCTAGGGCAGGGTAGGTGCCAAAGCTGGAGCTTGCTACCATCTGCAGCTCGCAAGACTGCCCTTCCCGTCAGCCTCCCTGGGGCGGGGAAGATGGCAGACCAGAGAGGCCTTGCTTCTCCCTACGAGCCCCGTGCGGGTGGGGAATGTGGCTATGCCTGGGGACAGTTGGTCCCAACGATGAGGTGGTACTTGTACCTCCTCCCATGGGAGACATAGGTCTCTGATACTCCCACGACAGAGAGCCCGAGCCGGGTCCCCATCTGGAATAGACCCGGGCCGGGAGAATTCCCGGCGAATTAACACCTCGTTTAGGTAAGACCTAAAGTTAACTCATTGGGAATTAGACTATCCAATGCAAGTTAGGTTAGGTAAGGCTCGTCAGAAAACAGGACAAGTGTTTCCTGACGCGTCATCTGACCGAGACCTTTCGCTGGCTTACCCCTCCACCCCTTTAAAAATGATGGTCCTAGTTATAACAATTTATAAAATATCCAAAGCAAATGACTTTGGATTCTAATTAAATCTCCTCATGGATGAAGTAAACAGAGAGCAATATTATGTAAATTTCTCAATATTACAAACCTGATAGTCTTTAATATATACAATACACATAATGAAGATTTTTAGGAGAGTTTTTCTAAGGAATATATTAATGTTACCCTACCTGAAAACTATTATACATAATTGATTTCCAAATTATATTTCTTAAATGGTAAACTATGGCAAATTAGACACATGTGCAGCACTTGGGTATCTTTATTGGGGGAACGTTTCGCCACACAGTGGATTCATCAGTCCATACAAAGGAGAATGGTGAAGAACAGGAGGAGTTTGAGGTAATCAGTCCCTCAGTCTTGAGTTGATGTAATCAGTCAAGACTGATGGCCTGATTACATCGACTCAAGGCTGAGGGACTGATTACCTCAAACTCCTCCTGTTCTTCACCATTCTCCTTTGTATGGACTGATGAAGCCACTCTGTGGCGAAACGTTTCTTCAATAAATATACCCAAGTGTTGCATGTGTCTAATTTATCAACTTGTCGGTTCTCTGAACCATTTATCTACATCAACTATGGCAGATTATTTACAATGAAACGTTGAATTGATTTTTCATTATTCTTAAGCTAAATTAACGGGTGATTTAAGGCAACTCACCATGGAAACAAGTAAGAAATGATACAGTATGACCGGGTCTCGAACCCAGGCACCTAGCCTTCCCCCCCCCCCCCTACGGTGAGGAACCAGAAGCCTTGTCCACTGCATCACCACACCTCGATAACAGTAGATAACCTAACAGGAACAGCAGCCTCCTCGGGCTATTTCATTCTCCTCTTTTCGTATAATCGCTTTTTTTCCCGTTGGATGACTTTTTCATTTCTTGAAGCGGACATTGAAGGAAGAAGATGGTCACACCCTGAATGTGCCTAGTGTTAGGAGATATAGCTAGCTAGCATTCCTGGTGGCCACCTAACATTACCTACCCTCCTGGGGAGCTAGGTGATTGGGTATGAGCCCCGGTCAAACTACAGTGTATATTTGGATAATAAATGCTAGTGGGTATTGATCCACAAGGCTTACGATAGAAATAATTTACAGATATGTATCAGCGACACCATCTGTGACCCATCTGTCTCTTCTTTCAGTCCCAGAGGCTTTCATGGTGCATTTATTCTGATTCCTCTCAAAACCATATAGCCCTGAAACTCAATTTGTAATGAACGACTGCCAGTAAATACACAGAAGAACAGACTCGAACCTTGGTCCTAGCATGTACCAGGCCCAGTGCTGTACCACAGAGTCGCCCAGTACGACTTGTTTTGAGTTTAAGGGCTACATAGTTTTGAGGGGCATGAGAAGAGATGTATTATAAAACATTCTGGAGCATGGGGAAGACACAGTAGAGTCACCGTTGGTACCACTAATGCAAACGAGTCACAGAACTGACTGTAAAATTTTCCTATGTAAGCTTCGTGGATACAGCGTTAAATTTATATATTGGCAGTCTTTCAGTACGACTTACCCTGAGTTCATATATACATACATACAATAAATTATTCTGGCTAATTCCAGATTAAACTAAAACTCCTGTGTATCATTGTGTTGTCCTGAAACACTGATGGGAAATTACAACCACTGCCATTGACAACTTCTTCCTTCTAACTTATTTTTTTTTACGTGTGCGTCCTCCTTTGAAGCCGAGAATCAAGTAAACACAATTAACTCAAAGTCGGTATCTAGGAATGCACTCAACCTTCGACCAGAAGATGACCAATGGGGGGAGAGGCGTTGTTTGCATGGCAACACAGATAGCGTTACTCGCCTTCGTATCTGCCCGTATTGCCTCCAACATTATAACGGAGAAGGTCCACCCAACAAACTTGAGAGTTTCTTTTGGAATTGAAAATTCATTGTTTTGAAAGGAGAAAGGCAGTGAAATACCCTTGAAGACTCAGCTCACAGACCAGCTCCTCCTATACACCACAAACAGTTCCACTGGAGGTTGCACTCACATTGCAGAAGAATCGCGTCAACAATATTTGACAGTACCTCTAGAAAGGACAGTGCCTCTAGTGAATACAATGCCTCTATTGAGGACAATGCCCCTAGTGAGAATAAGGCCTCTAGTGAGGGCAATGTCTCTAGTGATGATAATGCCTCTGGTATGGACAGTGCCTCCAGTGATGTCTCCAGTGATGCCAATGCCTCTAGTGATGACAATGCCTCTAGTGAGAACAAAGCCTCTAGTGAGGACACCATGCTGAGCACCACCTCCTACTGGCTGACCCTCATTCTACCCTGGTCACATCACCCTTCATAACATTTACATTGATGTAATCCTTCTCCTAGCCTCACCTATCCTCCCCAAAGAAAGTTGTCACGAGGCAGCGCATCCACAGACCAATTTGGTCACCATGGTCTCATTTGCTTTATATCAGAATGAATGCAAGACGTCGTGAGGTCAGGGATATCAAGCCTTCCTACAGCCCTTTTCAACGCTATGGAAATTCAAGGTAGACAGACCAGATGATAGTTAGAAGCTGTGCCGGATTACGCAACAAACGCAGCAGATAAGTGCCTTGGGGGCCACATCATACAAGCAGGATTACTGAAGGCAAAGAAATAATATGAAAAACAAGTGTAATGTAAAAATGACAGTTTTTATTACGCTATAGAAGATAAAGAACTGAGATTTGGCAATGAATTCAACAGTCTCTGCAATTTCGAAGTCAGAGCCCACTAAACCAGTCAGTCAAGACTGACACCAGTGAATATCCGAACTTCTGAATTTAGTCGGCCCTTGTGAAGGGAAATAAGGCGAATTAAATGTTTGTTTACGAAGGCAACCCTCATTTTTCCGAGCCTATTCTCAGAGGCAAATTTTCCTGAAATTATTTGTCTTTACACATATCCTGTAACATCCGACTTTCAAGATAAGAAGTGTGTGAATGATTCAAATCGTATTCTGGACGTAGGCCTATTCAGACGACAAGTCGATAAACCTGATCTTCTGGCTGTCTAGGCTATACAATACAGAGATAGTTATTAGGGCTAATATTACCATTAGGCCTCTATAAGCTAGTAAATTATGGTGCTGGGAACAGTAAGCTAGTAATTTACGGTTTTACGAAGGGTTTTATGAACCGTGAACTAGTAAATTACGGGTTTATAAATTAAGGTTTTATACGAACAGTTTTTCGAACTTACACTCATCAAATATTGGATATTAGTAAGAATTTTCCAAATGGTATATTTCATAATAACACCGGGAAATATTTTACAGTTAATACTCTCAGGTATAGAATATATTGTTTGTTGTTCTTCTTGATTCGCCGGTTCTCTCCCTGCCTGGGTCTTTCCCAGATGGTTCCCAAGTATAGAATGTAGGTTAGGTTAGGTATGATTCGTCAGGTCTATTCCAGATAGCGACCCGGCTCCGGCTCCCAGTCGTGGGAGTATCTGAGACCTATGTCTCCCATGGGAGGAGGTACAAGTACCACCTCATCGTTGGGACCAACTGTCCCCAGGCCTAGCCACATTCCCCGCCCTCACGGGACTCGTAGGGAGAAGCTAGGCCTCGCTGGTCTGCCATCTTCCCCGCCCCAGGGAGGCTGATGGGAAGGGCAGTCTTGAGAGGTGCAGATGGTAGCAAGCTCAGCTTTGGCACCTACCCTGCCCTAAAATGGCTGGGCATGGTGATGATATCCTATATATCTATAGCATGTAGCTTTGCATGTATTATATACAGCCTGTGCTATGTACAGCGACTATAGCTATTTAGAAGTAATAATAGCTAGTAGTAGTGATGTTGAAATGGCTTGGTTTAGTAATATTGATTTAAGATTTTATATTTAATTTAATTTGTAATAATGCTGGTAGAATTACCGACAATATGTTAAGTAAAAGGACACAAATGCAACTAATGTGACATTGTATTGTGGCAACGTTTCGCTCTCCAGGAGCTTTGTCAAGCCGTTAGAAACATTACAGGTTAGGTTAGTAGTAGTAGTAGTAGCAGAAGTTGTTGTAGTACTTGTGGTAGTGTTGGAGGTAGTAGTAGTAGTAGTAGTTGTAGTACTTGTGGTGGTGGTAGTAGTAGTAGTAACAGTAGTTGTTGTAGTACTTGTCGTGGTGGTGGTAGTAGTAGTAATAGTAGTAGTTGTGGTACTTGTGGTGGTGTTAGTAGTAGTAGTTGTAATACTTGTGGTAGTAGTACTAGTACATGTGGTAGTAGTAGTAGTAGTAGTACTTGTTGTAGTAGTAGTACTTGTGGTAGTAGTACTAGTACATGTGGTAGCAGTAGTAGTAGTAGTAGTAGTAGTACTTGTGGTAGTAACAGTAGTACTTGTGGTAGTAGTAGTAGTACTTGTGGTAGTAGTAGTAGTAGTATTTGTGGTAGTAGTAGTAGTACTTGTGGTAGTAGTAGTAGTAGTAGTACTTGTGGTAGTAGTAGTAGTAGTAGTACTTGTGGTAGTAGTAGTAGTAGTAGTGTCCTAGACAAGATTATGATTTGAGTTTTAAGTAAAGTCAGTAAAATATTTTCTTTTTTGTGTTAATTCCTGTACACAAAGTGTATTTTTTTTAGATCTGATTCGAGAAATAGACAATGAGTGCTGTGAAGGTGAACGCATCTGAGTGTGTGAGGATTTTTATTAGGCGACGTTTCGCCCTAAACTGAGCTTTACTAAGTCTGAGAGTTAGTGAAACACCATTTAGGGGTAAATGTTCTTTAATAGAGAATCTAACTCCGTTATATGGAGTTTCAAGTAGATTCCCTTCCTGTGTAATCCTCAGCAACACAATGGCTGATGTAGCAGACACTGATAGTGTTGAATAACAGAGTTTCTGATGCAGCCACTTCAGACACAGCACAAACACAGACACTTCAGTGGACGTGTCTATAAGAATACAAGGAGAGCCACAGATAATCTACAATTAAAATATTTCACATTAACAACAAAACATATTCTTACAATTTTTCCTTCCAACGGAGAATACAATATTTTTGTGCTTGGTGTTTAAATATTCACTAAACAAATTTATCTGAATAGGATCCTCAAAAACCAGTAGGGAAGGTAACGTCAACATATTTCTCCTAATAACGTAGGAATAAACCATACCACGGGTGGGGTTCGAACCCGCAGTCAGAGAGTCTCAAAACTCCAGACCGTCGCGTAAGCCACTGGGCCAGCCTGGCCCTTTATGGTTTTGGCATTACGATTTCGTGAGTAACGTAGGAATACAATAGTCAGGGTTGATTGTAAAGGAGAACCATTGTTCGTTAACCACTAACTGAAGTATTTTTATCTGTTTTTATTTAAGTCCCCATTTAAGCCAATATCAGTCAATTAAACCATGAACACTGATATCTGCAGTACTTTTTAGTGGAATGTACTTAACATTATTATGTTGACTTAAGTGTGTATGTTTAACACAATCGTAAGATATGTTTTATCACCACAAGAGATATACACCAAGAGTTGCATGTCTCTGTATATATACACCAAGAGTTGTATGTCTCTGTATATATACACCAAGAGTTGCATGTCTCTGTATATATACACCAAGAGGTGTATGTAACTGTGTATATACACCAAGAGTTTACTTTGATTCCTATTTTCGGGGTTAGAGTATTCTTGACTAGTGGGGAACAGGTTATGCGCGGCCTTAATGACCCACGTTTAGTCAATAGCTTCAAATCGCATTACCCGAAGAACCATCTCTGAAGAGAATGTTCATTATGGACAATTCTAAATAGAAATGAAACACTTTTCTGGCGCTCACCTTACGACAAATTTTAATCCCTATTTGTGAATCTTCGAGAGTTCCTACTCAACACCAGGGAAGTATAGGAAACTACCCATATATACTTTTAATAATCCTTTTCTGAAGTCTGATTACTCGTTTTTTATAAGTCGTGTGGCTAAGGGATTCTCAAGCTGCAGCAGCTCACTGCATTTTTTTTTGTCAGTTACATATAATTGCAGATTAACTCCAGTATATTTGACTATACACTACAGTCATGGCCCATTACTAGATCAGTCAACCTGTCCGGTGTCCTGACGAACCTACCCTTGTAATGTCTTATCTTTAAAGAATACATACTCGTGTTAAGGGATAATCACTTTGGTACTCAGAGTGGCATGTAGTGACCGTCGACAACTGAGAACAATAATGTTCAAGTGTCCTGAGGCCCAGTCAAGTGGCATGTTCTGATCCACTGGTGGTCCACGGTACCTTGGACCACCGCTTCCTTTTTTATTTAATTACATAAACTAAAATGCTCAACTGTTATTTCTTAAATTTTACTTTTCTTTGACCTACAATTACTTTCTCAACTTATGTTATATTTTCAGTTTCTTCAAAAATACCTATTTCCTTTCTCTCATGTTAAATTTTATGATTTATCTAACTTAAAACCATATATGTGTATATTTCTTCTTTTTCCTAAAATTGAGATATGGCCGGTGGTGAGAAAATTTTTAAGAAAATATCTTTCGATCTCTTTAGATCACATATAAACAGAAAATAAGCTCAATGGTTTAATCATTTAGCAAAGGTGGCGTAGGGTAGATTGACCTCGAGAGAGTATCTACCCAGTAGTTATCTCCTGGGTAGATGGATGGAAGCAGGACACTGTGGAATCCTTCGATTTTTCTGCTCTGCAGAGTGAGATCCTTCGTATGGTCGAGCCAGCGTCTGTTTACGCATTCACACCCGCGTCACCGGATTATTTGTGTTTTCTTTTATCGGAGGAAATAAATGGCATCACCTTTTTCTTCCGAGGAGAGCTAAACTCCTGGCAACTTTTGGCCGGGTTCAAGGCCAGCCACCAACACCTGCTGATAATCACGTTCACCACTTAGCAACCAGTGACACTCCTCTCTAACCATCCCCCACCAACCCACCCATCGCCCATTATCTTCTCGCCTCCCTCTCCCAACCCAGGACCCCTTCCCTAGATACACTCCCTTACATCCACTCATCCTTCCCCTCCCTCTCCATCACTACCCACCTCCCACTCATCCTCTTCAGGCACTTACAGCGTTATCAAGGTGATCATGAGATGTGATCAACAGCTCTTGTGAATTATCATGTCAAATCTGAAACTGAAGGGTTATTTAGAGTTTTTATTGTAAGGAATGACAGTGCAACTGTAGACTACCATAATCTATGGTTAGCTGGGAAGGTACTGGCCAGGTTCTGGCCATCACAGCTGTGGTTAGCTGGGAAGATACTGGCCAGGTTCTGCCCACAATAGCTGTGGTTAGCTGGGATGGTACTGGCCAGGTTGTGACCACCATGGCCTGAGATAGTGTCCCATAGATTCTCTGACCCCCAACACTGTGAACCCAATGCTGTGACCCCCAACGATGTGACCCCTGATGCTCTGACCCCAGATGATGTGACCCCTGATGCTTTGACCCCCGATGATGTGACCCCTGATGCTTTGACCCCCAATGATGTGACCCCTGATGCTGTGACCCCGACGATGTGACTCCCGACGCTGGGACCCCCACGCTGTTACCCCCGACGCTGTGACCCCTGACGCTGGGACCCACGACGCTTGGTCATATTACCGTTTACGTTGAAGTGATCTCATTAAATATAACATATCATCGGACATAACAGTTAACTACTAACGACTCTGACAAATAATTGTGATAACTGTCAGTAACGTTGACAACCAATTCATAACAAAATTGGCAAACTTTTACGGTAAAAATCACTAAAAATCGCTAAGTAACGTAAACAAAATTTTATGCTTTTTAAATCGTATTTCACTGTAAAATCGTCCATTTACACGTATTTCACTGTAAAATAGCCCATTTACACGTATTTCACTGTAAAATCACCCATTTACACGTATTTCACTGTAAAATCGCCCATTTACACGTATTTCACTGTAAAATCGCTCATTTACGCGTATTTCACTGTTAAATCGTCCATTTATACGCATTTCACTGTAAAATCGTCCATTTATACGCATTTCACTGTAAAATCGTTCATTTACACGTATTTCACTGTGAAATCGTCCATTTACACGTATTTCACTGTAAAATCGCCCATTTACACGTATTTCACTGTAAAATCGCCCATTTACGCGTATTTCACTGTAAATCGCCCATTTACGCGTATTTCACTGTAAAATAGCTTATTTACGCGTATTTCACTGTAAAATCTTTCATTTACCCGCATTTCACTGTATAAACCAATACCCCCTCACAGAAACAAGTGAAAGTATATTCAGGTATATGAGAGTATGTGGCTGGCCGTCCATCAAGCTACCTAATGTTTTGAGTCATCTGTAGCTGAGTGGTTTAAGGTGTCAGGTCTGCAGCCAGATATTCTTGTCTAGAGCTGCCGATGTGAGTTCCAATCCTGCTTGACGTGCTGTTGGAGTGTGAGCGAGGTAACATTTATGAAGGGATTCAGGGAAACCGGTTAGCCGGACTTGAGTCCTTGAGGTAAGAAGTACAGTACCTGCACTTTGAAGGAGGGGTGGGGATATTTGCAGTTTTGAACTGTAGTATCGGTGCTCCTCTGGCAAGACGGTGATGGAGTGAGTAATGGTGAAAGTGTTTCTTCTTTTTCGGGTCACTCCTCCCTCGGTGGGAGACGGCCGATGTGTTAAAAAATATATATACGTAGTTCATAAATCAGGTCACCTGCACTGTTTACTATATATCAGCCTGTTTTAGCTTACTCTGTATTAGGACTGAAGAAGTCACTCGTGTCGAAATGTTTCCTTTAATAAGTTGTCTTGAACTGTTCACAAATGTCCTTTTCCCTACACAAGACTTGCCCATACGTCTCGTGCGCATCAGACGTTGTGCATTTCTAAATGTATACACAAATACAGCTTACTCCAACCCCAGTCTTAGCTGTAAGTGTTCTTGAGGTGTCGAGGTGGACTGTGGCTATAAAACCATGTAATCAACAGGTCTCAAACCTAAGAAACTAACTTGGGGCTTTGGGGCATTAACAAAGTCACGGACATGACACACAGTCACAGCCAGTCTGGCTGTAGCCCAGGTGACAAAGATTTTATATACATTTTGTGTACATAGTATGCAAATACTTTTTGCAGTGGTGATATGGATACCCTAACCCATTGGAGCACTAAACAATAGTAATATCAGCTTTGTTTATGGGGATAGACCTGGGAGGCCTAGTTTTACAGATGTTTTGTGTAACTTTTACCCTTTGCCCTTAGACAAGGCATTAGGACTCAGGTAAACCCCAATTTCTGCGTAACAGATTACCACAGTCAAACATCCGCCACTTTAGTGAAAAACTAGGAAACCTGATAGTATCGATTCACGCCTTAACAAAGATCATTTGCTGCTCACAGGAGATTTCAACATAAATCTCCTACATGACCAAGACCCGCAGGTAACTGAATTCACAAACACTATGAGCAACTGCTTATTACTACCAACAATATCAAAACCTACAAGAATCTCCGATAATAGTACCTCGTTACTAGACCACATCTGGACTAACACAATATCCCCTCTAAAATCAGGCATAATCACAGAAAACACCACAGATCACTACCCTACCTTTCTCATAACTAACCTAGGCATTTTGCCCCAAGAAATTGCAAAAGTTACCTTCAGACTACATAATGAGTCTGCTGTTAAAAATTTTATATCAGCTATGACGAACATTGACTGGCTTAATGAATTGGAAACACATTCAGATACTAATGAATGCATCAAGAACTTTCTTAAAAAAACACAACCTCTATAACAGACATTGCCCGAAAAAAACTAAACAGATCACAGCTAAGAGACTTAACAATCCCTGGCTAGCACCCAGCATCCTTAAATCCATAAACAAGAGGCACCAATATGAAAAACAATACAGAAGGGGTCTAATAACCAGAGAACAATCCAAACGCTACACATCAATCCTTACCAGCCTGATAAGAAGGTCCAAAAAATTGTATTATGAGAACAGACTCCAGACCGTAAAAGGTGATATGAAAAAGACCTGGAAAACCCTATCTGCAATTCTAGGAAATAAAAAGATATCCACGAACAATACCATCAAATTATCAAAAACAGACGAACCCCTACTCTCACCAACTGAGACAGCAAACAGACTTAATGTTTTCTTCTCCACCATAGGAAAGAATCTAGCGAGTAAAATCCCAAGCTCGAACACTCGTCCAACAGACTACCTCACCAACACCTACCCAGATACACTATTCCTAGCTCCTACCAACTCAATTGAAGTCTCACTCATAATCAACACCCTTAAAAACAAAGCAGGAGACATAAACAGCTTACCACCCTTTATGTACAAAAAAGCTACACACTACTGTCACCAATTATAGCAGCATTATTCAATAAATGCATTGAATCTTCTACCTTCCCATCAATTCTCAAAATAGCTAGGGTCACCCCGATCCACAAAGGAGGTGACCAAACTGACTTGAACAATTATAGACCAATTTCAAATTTACCACTCCTTTCTAAAATCTTCGAAAAATTAATTCATAAACAGATCTATTCCTACCTCGTCTCACACAATGTACTAAACCCCTGTCAATTTGGATTCAGGACCAAGAAGAGCACAAACGATGCTATAACACACATGTTAGAGTTAATATACACCGCACTTGAGAAGAAAGAAGTTCCGCTGGGAATCTTCATAGACCTACGCAAAGCATTTGATACAGTCGACCATGATTTATTGCTCACAAAATTAGCGCACTATGGTATTAGGGGGCACCCCTTCAACTACCTAAAGTCGTACCTTAGCAACAGAAGTCAGTACGTGTACACAAATGGAGAGAACTCTTCCACACAACAAATTACAGTCGGTGTCCCTCAAGGTAGTGTCCTGGGGCCACTCCTATTCCTCATTTACATAAACGACCTACCGAATGCATCACAACTACTCAAACCCATTTTGTTTGCAGATGACACAACATATGTCTTCTCTCACCCAAATCCAGTCGTACTAGCCAACACAGTTAATGCCGAATTACAGAAAATATCAACATGGATGATGACAAATAAGCTTACTCTAAATACGGACAAGACCTACTTCATTCAGTTTGGAAACAAAGTTGCAAATGTTCCACTTAACATAACGCTAAATGGTTCACCCATCACAAGGCTCACAGAGGAAAATTCCTAGGAATCCACCTTGACAGTAGTCTTAAATTCCAAACACACATACAACAAATTTCCAAGAAAATCTCAAGGACAGTAGGTATATTATCTAAGATACGCTATTATGTGCCTCAACCAGCTCTCATTGCACTATATCATTCTCTTATCTACCCTTATCTCACCTATGGAATCTGTGCATGGGGCTCAACAACATTAAATCACCTTAGACCACTCATAACCCAGCAAAAGGCTGCAGTCAGGATGATAACAAATTCCCACTCTAGACAGCATACTCCACCTATATTCAGAACCTTAAAACTACTCACCATAAAAAATATTCATACCTATTCATGTGCCTTCTACATACATAAAACTCTACATGCTAATATTAACCCTGCGCTCAGAATTCTCCTCAACAACTTTAATAGGTCCCACGAACATGACACAAGACACAGATCACTATTTGACATACCCCGAGTCCATACTAACCAATGTAAAAATTCTATGCACATAAAGGGCCCCAGAATCTGGAATTCATTACCAGTAAATATTAAGTTAACCTTGTCGGAAAATCAATTCAAGACTCTTCTCAAAAATCACCTACTCACCCTATACTAAATACTCATACTGTAACAAACTTTCAAATCCAATATGATTTTACTTAAGATAATCTCAATTTGATATGTTCATCCTCCTTAACACTTGTTGCAATTTCATATCATCATATTGTCATTTAAAATCTTATAGTATCATCATTTTCTTAATTTGTAATAAAATATATAACTAGAAGAAACTCTATAAATTTCTCTAGTATTGTTATTATACTATTATAGCATCAACATACTGTAACTTGAAATAAAATATACAACTAGATTAAACTCAACCAATTTCTCTTGTATTGTCTGGTCGCTCACCATGCCCAGCCCTTCTAGGGCAGGGTAGGTGCCAAGGCTGGAGCTTGCTACCATCTGCGGCTCGCAAGTGCCCTTCCCGTCAGCCTCCTTGGGGCGGGGAAGGTGGCAGACCAGAGGGGCCTAGCAACTATCTACCTACGTGCTTGTGGGCGAATATGGCTAGGCCTGGGACCAGTTGGTCCCACCGCTGAGGGGTACCCCCTCCCATGGGAGACTTAGGTCTCTTCTACTCCCACGCCAGGGAGCCGGAGCCGGGTCGCCATCTGGTAAAGACCCGGGCCGGGAGAATTCCCGGTGAATCAACACCTCCACCTCTTGTATTGTCTTTTAATAGTATGTATAACCATATTATAATTTAAAATAATACAGAACTAGAATATACTCAATCAATTTCTTTAGCATTAAGTACTTAGTGAATAAGTCTTTAGAATAAACTGCCCCTAATGCCATGGCATGCCAGTGGCTCTCCTTGCATTACAGTTTTATAATTGTAACTACCAATAACAATGTACACTTGTAACATGCATCGAAATAAAAATATTATTATTATTATATTATTATTAAGGTATTGTCTTGATTATTAACCACAAGGGGTTATTAACTCACGACAGCCCAAGCAAGTCCCATGGCTCGGCTGGCAAAGTACTCGCCTCACACATTGAGTGTCCGTGGTCCAGTCTCCGGCATGGGTGCAAGCGTTGGGCATATTTCCTTACACCTACTACCCTCTGTTCACCTAGCAGAAAGTAGGTACCTGGGTGTTAGTCGACTAGTGTGGATCATATCCTGAAGGACCACAATGGAAATAAGACAGTTCTCTATGGCGTACTGACTTTCTTGGGTGACTCTGGGTGGCTAACCTTCCCACGGGTTAAAAATCCCAACAAATCATATCTTAACGTCGTAGGGAGGACTTCCGGTATCTCCCTACGATGCGACCCACGACAGTGGTACTGAGAGACCCTTGGGAGGCTTGTGAAAATAAGTTTTATGAATGTGTAATGGCTATTCTTAGACAATAAAATTATGAGGCCGTAATTCGTTAGATTTTCCAAAGTCTCCCCTCTATAATTTGTTATTTTCTATAAAACGTTCACCATAGAAAATGACTTTTTCAAGATTAAAAATCATGAAGATTTGAATATTAAACAAAAGTATTTGTTTATGTCCTAATAATTTCCATTAACTCTGTAAACCAATGGATGTAAGGCAAAATTTTTAAGCTTGGTTCCAGTCACATATTTCAAGACCTGCCATCACATTCACTCTCTGACCTGTCTTCGCAGGCTCTGGCCTGTCTTCCCACGCTCTGACCTGTCTTCCCACGCTCTGACCTGTCTTCCCACGCTCTGACCTGACGCTCCATGCTCACCTGCACCTGCAAGGCGCAACATTTCTATAAATTCATGTTCTCCTCTCAGTTGTATATCCGCTGAAGAGGACCCCAGCAGTAGGTCGAAATATACAGACCAATTAATCTTCTGAGTTTCTGACACCATCTGGGTTATTACAGAGCATTAAGTTTAGTGTTTACGGAGGTAATTTACAACATAACCAACTTAAACCACTGAGAAAGAGCAATTATGTTGTGTTGGGAATAAAATATATAGTGAAATATGACGTAGGAACTGAGAAAGAAATTCATTAACAGAAATAATTAGATTATTAGAAAGGGAATTACAATGCTTTAAAAACAGTATTTTTAGAGACATTATCTGGAACTATTAATATACTACAATGAACAGATATAAATAATCTGTACAAAGAGTTCTGTAGTGTATGTGAAAATTTAATTAAACAGTTTATTACAAATAAGAATATAAGACAGAATGATAAAGAATAATTTAATGAAATATGTTGGGGAGCTATGACAAAAAATGGTTTAGAATCAATATAAAATGTGGGCCAATGTAAAATCTATCGGAGATTCAAGGAGACTAGAAATAGATATACAAATATAAGGAGAGATAAAGAAAGAAATCTTATAGAGGAAATAGCAGACAAGACCAAAGTAGAACTAAACCATTAAGTTTGTAAAAGGTGAAAAGGAATGTTAAAGACAACTTACAAGGAATTAATAGCGACGACTAAATAACTGAAGAAGAAGAGGAAATGTGTGAAGTATTGAAGACAAAATTTGTTGTGTTTACAAACGATATTTCTCATGTAGGAGATTTTAATCCCAGACAGACAACTGAATTAGAGGAAACTGAAATAACGAAAGAAGAAATAAATATGTTGTTACGCAATGCTGATAAGAAAACAAGCTATAAGACCAGACGGGATAGCACCTTGGGTCTTACAAGAATGTGCACATATGTTATCAACACTGGAATTTTTTCGAGATTTCACTATAGAAAGGTAAATTAACAAATATATGGAAGTATTGGGCCCATATTAAAAAAAGGTGACAGGGAAGACCCCTTAGACTATAGGCCGGTGTCGTTTATACAAGGGGTCTGTCAAGTACAGACCCCCCAAGGGTCTGTACTGGACCCAATAATGTTTCTGATTTATATAAATTATTTACCAAAAGAAATAAAAAAATATAACTATGTTTGCAAATGATGCAAAAAAATGTAACGTAATATTAATAATGAAAATGACTAAATCTTTACAAGAGGATCTGGATACATTAAGCTCATGGGATGATGGAATTTAATGTATATGCCAAGTAATGGAAAAGAAGAGTGAAATCAGGCCATATGGAGAATACAGACACACGTCATATTCACCAAGTACAAAGTGCAAAAAGCAACGTACGAGAGGCTAGCGTCTTCAGAAACTTGTGTAGGAAGTCTATCATGAGTCATGACGCTGTCAACTTCCAGGGCTCCCGTCAGTGCCTCCGTCAGCACCGTATCTAAACCCGGGCTAAATGAGTCCCTGAGCTATATTTATACGTCAAGTTCACCTTGACGTATAAATATAGCTCTACGATGGGAACAACACGGAAGTAACACGGATAAACTTTCGTGAGTTCGTTACGTCAAAGTAGCTTTGGCATCAGTAGGCAAGATACCTACGGTAGTAGGTAGTCTTTTTTTTTTTTTTTTTTTGAGGGGTCTCAACCAAGAAAGACATAGAGACCAATGGAAGTAAGTCACACTGGGGAGTAAATGACCTTCTCCAATACGAGAAAAGTCCTCTTCACCCTCAATTCTCAAGTTACAGAGCAAATCACAAGTCAACAAGCTTTAACAACAAACAGTTTCCGTGCTCTGACGCACGTCATGTGTTGGAGTCGCTGGCTTCTGTAATGTGGTCGCCGGTTGTTCATGCCGAATGCCTTATATACATTTATTAGCCAGCTGGCGTCATCGTCAGATCAGGACACTTCCTCCATTCTTCCCAGTTATAAGTCACCTTCCGGGGCGCCTTCGGGCGAAGGGAACTCGCAACAGAGGCCTTTGCTTGTCCTCGCTGCGGGTGCTCGAGTTTTTTTTTTATTCGTTGTGAGACAGTCGAGTCGCAGAGCAGTGAAGGATCGATCCTCTGTCTGCTGACAGGAAGACGAATGCGCCAGGTTTCCTCTCTCGGATTAGCAATATTAAAGTATAAGAACACATAGAATCGCGATTTCTACGTATAAGGACGTATGGATTCCCGGTATAAACAAGTACAAAGACTCACGAATTCGCGGTATACAAGTACCAGGACGCCCAGATTCGCGATGAGATTGTGTGAGGTCGCGCGAGACTGGAAGAGCGGGGCTGTAGATGGGGTCAGGTCCACCCAATCAACCTCCACTCTGGTACCAGGTTCCCTGACCCCCTTTTTTAGTCGACCCCTTTAACTCCTCCTTACCTCTCCCTCCCAGGCAGCGATATCCTCCCCCTCCCAGGCAGCGATATTCTCCCCTTCCCAGGCAGCAATATCCTCCCCCTCCCAGGCAGCAATATCCTCCCCCTCCCAGGCAGCAATATCCTCCCCCATGCATCCAGTGAGATCCGCAATGTGGATTAAGTTTCTCATCAAGTCACTAAGATGACTTGAAGGTGACTTAAGGGAAAAATATAATTTTTTTAAACCAAGAGTTTTTACAAAAACTCTGCTAAGTGCTGTTGAAGTCAACTCCCAAATATCTAAAAACATTCACTTCTTCCATACTCCCTCTCTCCAATGTGATATCCAATTTTTCTTTATCTAAATCGTTTGATACCCTCATCACCTTACTCTTATCTCTGTTCACTTCCAACTTTCTACCTTTACACACCCTCCCTATCTCGTACACTAACCTTTGCAACTTTTCTTTAGAATCCCCCAAAAGCACAGTATCACCAGCAAAAAGTAACTGTTGTGTGTTTGTGTGTGTGTACTCACCTAATTGTACTCACCTAATTGTGGTTGCAGGGGTCGAGACTCAGCTCCTGGCCCCGCCTCTTCGCTGTCCGCTACTGGGTCTCTGCTCTCCCTGCTCCATGAGCTTTAAGCGCTTTCGTGATTTTTTAAATTATCAATGTACTGATATATATATATATATATATATATATATATATATATATATATATATATATATATATATATATATATATATATATATCTCCAACACTTCATCCTTAAAAAGCACACATACACACGCAGACACACACACGCACACACACACACGCACACACACACACACACAGACAGTGCCCCCGGTGGCCTAGTGGGTAAAGCTCTTGCTTGACGCACGGAGGGGCCGGGTTCAATTCCCGGTGGGGCAGAAACATTTCGAAGTGTTTCCTTACATACACATACACACACACATATATACAACAGGCCTAGTGTCTAATTGACATGTGCCTAGGACAAAATGGTAACTAACACAGCTGAGTCTCGACCCCTGCAACCACAATTAGGTGAGTACACGAGAGAGAGCGAGAATGTGAACAAAGGGAGTAAATAGAAGAATAGGAGAGATATACAATAGAAGTGAAAGAACGAAAGAACGAAGGCGGCGAAGAATATGTGATTAGCAGAAGTGATGAAGGCAGCCCCCGGCGTGGGAGGGGGTAGGTTAGGAGTGGCACGCCTTGTACCAAGTGGGAACTGGGGTACTGGGTGCCCCGGGGCCACACCTGCCCCCTCACTATAACACGGTAACAAGGTCCCTGGTGGGGAAGGGAGGGAGGGAAGGAGTGTGGAGAGAGGAAGGAGGCTGTTGATATGAGATCAAGATGCTACTAGTACCTGCTGGAGACTCCTTAGAGAGGTGCTGTTAGGACGGAAGGTAGGGAGGGGAAGGTTATGAGGGGAGAAAAGGGGAAAGAAAATCATGAGAGGAGAGGAGGAAGAGAGGTGTGGGCCATGGGAACATAATATTGTGTCAGTCATACCTAAAAAAAATCTCATTGAGATATTTTAGTTATGATTGGCTGTGGGTGTGGAGGCTGTGGGTGTGGGAGGCTGTGGGTGTGGGAGGCTGTGGATGTGAGAGGCTGTGGGTGTGGGAGGCTGTGGGTGTGGGAGGCTGTGGGTGTGGGAGGCTGTGGGTGTGGGAGGCTGTGGGTGTGGGAGGCTGTGGGTGTGGGAGGCTGTGGGTGTGGGAGGCTGTGGATGTGAGAGCTGCTGTGGGCGAGTATAAATATGGGAGGATGTGTGAGTTGTGTGAGTGTTAGAAGGTGTGAGTGTTGGAGGGTGTATGAGAGTGCTGGAGGATGTATGAGAGTGCTGGAGGATGTATGAGAGTGCTGGAGGATGTATTAGAGTGCTGGAGGGTGCGTTGGAGAGGAGAGAAAGTCTGTATTATATGTTATTAATTGTTAGTGTATGTCATCTTCAGCGTGAGAAACTTTGTACTCTTCTATATGTGGTTGCAGGAGTCGTGTGTGTGTGTGTGTGTGTGTGTGTGTGTGTGTGTGTGTATGCAAGTTGAGTCGCAACTCGCGTTGTAACTTGAGTCGCAAGAAGTACCAACACTCACGTCGCAACCATGAAAACAATGGTCTGGTTGCCCACACTCTTGAAACCATGAGAAGAACAGTCTGGTGCTCCACCCTACTGAAACTAAGAGAAAATGGTCTGGTGCCGTACCCTATTGAATCTAGACATCTTCCATCCATCGTGTGAAGTTACAACACTAAGAGAAGGTATTTTTTGCCTTCAAAAGTTATTTAGAAACTTAAGTACCCAAGTTTAATTGATAATTTAGGTTACAGAGTGGACTGCTAAGCCAGCAGACGCCTAATAAGAGGATCAGATGTGAGGGATGACAATACAGTAACTCGCATTACTGTATTGGACGGCCTGTCTGTGGCAGCCCTCGTGAATTTATTGTCAACAAATTTGCTGCTTTGTTAGCGATTTTGTCATTGTGATCTTTTTCCACACTGAAAAGAAACACAGAAACAAGAAAGTTCCGCCATTAACCCTGACACTGTGAAGCTCTGCTATTAACCTGTGACTTCCTGCCACTGTGAGGCTCCACCATCAGCCTCTGGCTCCCTGCCACTGTGAGACTCCACCATCAGCTTCTCGCTCCCTGCCACTGTGAGGCTCCACCATCAGCCTCTGGCTCCCTGCCACTGTGAAGCTCCGCCATCAGCCTCTGGCTCCCTGCCACTGTGAGGCTCCACCATCAGCCTCTGGCTCCCTGCCACTGTGAGGCTCCACCATCAGCCTCTGGCTCCCTGCCACTGTGAGACTCCACCATCAGCTTCTGGCTCCCTGCCACTGTGAGACTCCACCATCAGCTTCTGGCTCCCTGCCACTGTGAGGCTCCACCATCAGCCTCTGGCTCCCTGCCACTGTGAGACTCCACCATCAGCTTCTGGCTCCCTGCCACTGTGAGACTCCACCATCAGCTTCTGGCTCCCTGCCACTGTGAGGCTCCACCATCAGCCTCTGGCTCCCTGCCACTGTGAAGCTCTGCCATCAGCCTCTGGCTCCCTGCCACTGTGAGGCTCCACCATCAGCCTCTGGCTCCCTGCCACTGTGAGGCTCCACCATCAGCCTCTGGCTCCCTGCCACTGTGAGGCTTCACCATCAGCCTCAGGCTCCTTGCCACTGTGAAGCACCACCATCAGACTCTGGCTCCCTGCCACTGTGAGGCTCCACCATCAGCCTCTGGCTCCCTGCCACTGTGAGGCTTCACCATCAGCCTCTGGCTCCTTGCCACTGTGAAGCTCCACCATCAGCCTCTGGCTCCCTGCCACTGTGAGGCTCCACCATCAGCCTCTGGCTCCCTGCCACTGTGAGGCTTCACCATCAGCCTCTGGCTCCTTGCCACTGTGAAGCTCCACCATCAGCCTCTGGCTCCCTGCCACTGTGAGGCTTCACCATCAGCCTCTGTCTCCCTGCCACTGTGAGGCTTCACCATCAGCCTCTGGCTCCTTTCCACTGTGAAGCTTCACCGTCAGTCTCTGGCTCCCTGCCACTGTGAGGCTCCACTATCAGCCTCTGGCTCCCTGCCACTGTGAGGCTCCACCATCAGCCTCTGGCTCCCTGCAACTGTGAGGCTCCACCATCAGCCTCTGGCTCCCTGCCACTGTGAGGCTTCACCATCAGCTTCTGGCTCCCTGCCACTGTGAAGCTCCACCATCAGCCTCTGGCTCCCTGCCACTGTGAGGCTCCACCATCAGCCTCTGACTCCCTGCCACTGTGAAGCTCCACCATCAGCCTCTGGCTCCCTGCCACTGTGAGGCTTCACCATCAGCTTCTGGCTCCTTGCCACTGTGAAGCTCCACCAAGAGCCTCTGGCTTCCTGTCAAGACCTGCCTCTTGTTGTAGATTTATAGGCCCACTGACAGCTCTCGCCGTATCGAGCACAGAAGACGTGGTAGGTGAGGTAGGATCCTCATATATGGGGCAGGACCCTCATATACGCAACAGGACCCTCATATACGCGGCAGGACCCTCATATACTCGGCAGGACCCTCATGTACGCGGCAGGACCCTCATATACGCGCACGACGTTCAACTACGCAACAAAACATCCATCTTCACGCTTGCATTAAATTTTTCTTGAAATATGGCAAGACAGAGCTGGTGAATACAGAGTGGATCAGGAACATGACGCCGGTGTCAGCCGCAGTCAAAATGAAGGTCAAAGGTCAGAGACGATAACTACGGTTACCCCCCAAAAAAAAAAATTAATAAAAACGGGAGATTTCTAAGTATCTCCGGTACTGCGTTGAATACCGCTCTCACTTCCGCTTACTACTTATTACTAAACTATTCTTCTCAAGTAATAAAGTTTACTTTAAGCCATTCTCTCAGCACGGGTGATGTGTGTGCTGATTTTAGCGTTTCCTGGCCAGCTGGCAAAACATTGCTAGATTATGACTGTATATGTTAATGTGCCTCTGTGTGTATATATATATATATATATATTAAATTTTTATATATATATATAATATATATATATATATATATATATATATATTTATTTATTTGTTAGAATAACTTTCCTGTTTGGCTTATGACGCACACAAGCACAACACACACACAAACACACACACACACAACAAACACAACAAGCACAACACACACACACACACACACAACACACACACACACACACACAACATAACACACACACACACACACACAACACACACCACACGAAACACACAACAAAGACACACACAACAAAGAACACACACGACAACACAAGACAACACACACACAAGACAAACACAAAACAAAGAAAACCCCGAGAGTCAATATAAGAACAGAGAGAGACCAGAATAAGAACACAAAGACGAAATAAAACTAGCAGAACACAAAGAAACTAAAGAAGAACACAGAGGTCAAGATAGAACAGAGAGAGGGCCAAAACAAGAACAAGAGTCCACTCTCAGATTAGTACATCACGCCGGTTGAAATCTCCCAAGAAATAGAGTTGACGTACGATGTCACTCTCGTTCCCTCCTCTCTCTCTCTCTCTCTCTCTCTCTCTCTCTCTCTCTCTCTCTCTCTCTCTCTCTCTCACTCTCTCTCTCACCTTCCAGTTCTTTCTTTCTCACTCTCTCACTTGCGTAAGGAAAGTCAAGATAGAATATCAGTCACAAGAACATAGAGAAAAAGAATTGAAGGTAGAATTGAAGAGGAGGGAAGCGTGTCCATCGTACTGCCTTCTACTGCAACAACACTCTGTCCCCTGATGGTCTTCAAGAACCTCTTAGCAGTTATTGGAACTGATCTTCCCTTCCTAGGAGCAAACCCGAATGTCTCCTTTTCCACAGGCAGTTTGTATCATACATTAAATGTATAGAATAGCTACATATTGATAAATAAGACACATGGCAACACTTGGTTATCCTCATTTCAGAAACGTTTCGCCTGAACAGGAGACTTCATCAGTCGAATTCGGAACCGACTTTTATATTGGAGACAATGGAAGAAGAGGAGGGGTAATGTTTACGTGTTCAGTCCCTCTGCCACCTTGGAGAGTTAAGAGGTGTTCAGTCCCTCACTCTTGAAGACTTGATAGCAGGTGTTCAGTCCCTCACTCTTGAAGACTTGATAGCAGGTGTTCAGTCTCTAGATTATAGAGGTGTTCAAGTCCTCACCTTGAAGACTTGATAGAGTGTTCAGTCCTCACTCTTGAAGACTGTAGCAGTTTCAGTCCTCACTCTGAAGACTTGAAGAGTTCAGTTACTATCCTGAGATTTAGAAGTGTATCCTCAGCATTAAATAGTTTATACAAGGTATTTAGTTCGTCAGCCTTGAAGAGCTGATAGAAAGTGTTCAGTCGTCAGCCTTGAAGAGCTGATAGAAGGTGATCAGTCGTCAGCCATGAAGAGCTGATAGAAGATGCTTAGTCCCTTAGGCTTCAAGAGTAGATAAAAGGAGAGAGAGAGAAGGGGAGAAAGAGAGAGAGAGAGAGAGAGAGAGAGAGAGAGAGAGAGAGAGAGAGAGAGAGAGAGAGAGAGAGAGAGACGCATCCCGGATATGGATGTAAACATGTTATCTTTCCCATTTCTTCTCCTCCGTCTCCCTACCTTTTCCTTTAACCCACCCCTCAGTCAAACTGCTGGGGGAAGGCGAGGGACAGGGGAATGGAAGAGGTGGAGGGGGAAGAGAAGGACTAGCAGGTTACGGGGAAGGAGGACACCTCAAGACAAGTCTTATTGCCTCTAGTCTTCCTGTCCCCCCTCCCAATCACCCTCCCCTCCCTCCCTTCCTCTCTCTCCCTCTCTCCCTCTCATTATTCTCTACCACCTTGCCTACTTAAATTCCTCTAAGATACTAAACCGTCTCTTCTTTAATTGATCTCTCTCTCTCTCTCTCTCTCTCTCTCTCTCTCTCTCTCTCTCTCTCGGTATTTCAATAACAAGACCTCATTACGAAGTTCTGGTTTATAATAAAAAATATATTTGTTATATCATAATTGATCCATACATTGTTTGCTTATTAAGGTATAAACAATCCTGGAAGTCTTCGTTTACTGACTGTTTATGAGGCAAGAAATGTTTGTTTCTTGTTTGTTATGAGCCAGGAAGCGTTTTTGGCTATGTGATCTTAAAATTGTTGTTTGCTGTAAAGTGTTTGCTTGTTGAGGTAGTGTGAGTCGTAAAGTGTTTGCTTGCTGAGGTAGTGTGAGTCGTGAAGTGTTGTTGCTGGGGTAGTGTGAGTCGTGAAGTGTTGGCTTGCTGAGGTAGTGTGAGCCGTGAAGTGTTTTCTTACTGGGGTAGTGTGAGCCGTGAAGTGTCTATTTGCTGAGGTGGTGTGAGTCGTGAAGTGTTGGCTTGCTTGAGGAAGTTTGCTGGAGATGTGAGCTGAGTCTGAAGTGTCATTGCTGGGTAGTGTGAGTCGTGAAGTGTTGGTTGCTGGTGTGTGAGCGTATGTTCTCGGGTGTGTGAGTGAAGTTGCTTGCTGAGGTGCGAAGTGTTTGCTGTTTGGTCTGAGGCGTAGGTAGTGAAGTGTTGCTTGCTGGAGGTAGTGTGAGTCATAAGTGTTTGCTTGCTGAGGTAGGTGAGTAAGTGTGCTGAGTAGTGTAGTCATGATTGTTGCTGAGGTAGGGTTTGTGTGTGTTATTTCCTGCGCAATTTTCCCACGGTAACTTGCCTGAGAGTGGCTCTGATTTTTCTTTCTCTCAGTAGACTAATTTACTCCATTAGTTACCATGACACAAGAATACACTTTTATACTAGTTTTTCTTATCATTTAATTCCTATTAATACAGCCTTGGAGGGATTAGACTTTTGATGACTGATCTTATGAATTATTGGGTTAAGCGTATGCAAGATGTATACACAAAGTGTATGTCTCAGTGTATATTTAAGGAGGTAATGTATTCTTGATTGGTGGTGAACAGGTGACCTGCAACCTTAATGACCCTCGTGTATTTGTTAAGCTTTGGCCATAATGACCCATTCATATAGCTTATGTTCGAGATGGCCACGAAAGAAGTTACTAAAGAAACTTGAGACTACGTTTCGGTCCAACTTGGCGCAAATGGGACCGAAACGTTGCCATAAGTTTCACTCGCCTACGTGAGGGTTATTTGTGTATTGTTCCAGTCTCGGTATTGTGTCTTTTTATTCATTACTAAATTAAGAGTTGAGAGCGTGAGAGAGAGGGACCGGGGTCACCTGTGTTAATGAGCTTCTTCACCAGGAATAATTACCATAACAACTGACTTCACACGTACTCCAGAGTGTTTACCAACCCGTTACAGTGCGTCTCTTTCTCCACGCTCTGGACAACCATATAACTTATGCGTTACGTCTTCTGGTTTAGGTTAACCTAACGTGATATAAGTAACCTGTGTTTAACGTATAGTCAACTGTTAGTGATGGAAATCGTGAACGGACGGCTTACGTCTTGTAGTGAAGAGATACGATACGGCGTTAGCAGTCACTGGTCCTATAAAGCATCAACAAGACGTCTGGCAGCGCAGTGAGACCCCTTGACTGCTTAAAGCGTCGGTAACTCCACGCTCTCTACTTATTTTGTTAATGAATCAGCGTTTATCATATCTTTCGCTTCTTCCCTTCCTTTCTCCCCTCCCCATCCTCACCTCTTCTTCTCTCCTTCCTCGTTTTTCCTCTCTCGCTAAAACGCCACAGGCGAAATAGATGGAAATCAACAAATCCTCAAGGATTAGTATTTGTTTTACTCTTGTGACTACAGAAATAGGGTCGATACATCTCTCTCTCTCTCTCTCTCTCTCTCTCTCTCTCTCTCTCTCTCTCTCTCTCTCTCTCTCCACACACATACACCTATTGCTTGACCCCCTGCATCACCTGACTTCCTCATATATTTCTCATATCTTCCCTAGTCATCTGTTTAGAATGATGGAAGTGGAGAAAGAGGGAAGGCAGAGAAGGAAGAAGAAGAGAGGGAAGGCAGAGAAGGAAGGAAGGAAGAAGGGAAAGAAAGAAGGAAGGAATGTGTGAGGGAGGGATTGTAGTGTGGTATGTTATTTTACAAGAATGCGGAGGTGTAGTGGGCGTTCCATTCCTTACACCCCTTCCTCTTTACCCTTCCCTCCTCCCCTCCCCTCCCTTTACCCCCACATCCGTCTCCCATCCATCGACGAAGCCAGCAACCTCCCCATCCCCTCCCCATGTCTTTGACCTAAATCCCAATGACCCATATGTGAGGAGGGAAGGGAGGAGGGTGGAGAGACGGAGGGGGAGGGGGTCGTAGGATGTAGAGAAGTACGTAGGATTGAGGGGTTGAGGAGATAGAGGACGTAAGGCCATATGATAGAGAAACACTGCCGTAGGCCTACGGCAGTGTCTATAAAGCTACCAGATGGTACCAATAAAGCTACCAGCTGGTTCGTATAAAGCTTCGATGATGTTACAAGAAAAGAAAATAACCGTAAGTCTTTACCAGAGTTATAATGAAGAATTGAAGCTATTTTATTAACGTCTTGAACCATTTACAAAGTCACACTGTGACTTTGTAAATGATCTATTTGCGTATTGTTCCAATCACTGTATTGTGATTTTTTTTTGTTCTTTCTAACTCATGTTGTAAATTTTGATGTTTATTGTTGTAATTTCCACTCAACTGTATGGGTGTCCCGTGGCATTCATCTTATATTCTAAAGGTCCGTGGCTCGATTCAAGGCACGGACCCTCAGAATGTGAGGGTCCGTGGCTTAGATACAACAATAAATGCCAAAACACTGTTGTCACAAATCTGGCATTTTTTCCCCTGCCTGAATTTTTTCTGTGATTTTTATTGGTCTGATAAAGAACGAAAAGGCACAATACCGTAACTGGAACAATACACAAATAAATGGTCCAAGTCGGACCGAAACGTCGACTAAACTCCTCTCTCTACGTGCGGGTTATTAGTGTATTATTGGTCTGATATTTCACAACATTATACATCATATTTATCTGTGCTTCCTACCAATTCCCTTCCCTCTTACTTTGCCGAATTAACCACGGTCCGGGGAGGAATTGAACTCGTGGCTAGCGAGACGTAAAACTCAGGACCAGCGCGTTTGCCTAATTACATACCTTTCAAGAGAACCTATTAGTATTCCTCTTGAATAAATGTTCGTCAGAACGATAACTTTAAGAGGACTAACATCGTTACTGATGAGCAGGACACATATGCAACACAAGGAATCCTCCAAGTGTTGCATATGTGTCTTATTCATCAGCCTGTCGATGCTGTATACCAGTTTTATGATATTCGACTCTCTTCTTCGCGTATTTTCTGGCGCAGTGATGGCTATTCTGACGTGAGAACAAGAACTGTGGGTGGGGCAATGTGGGGAGAGTTACTGTGGGTGGGGCAAGGAGAGTGTGGTGGGGCAATGGGGAGTTACTGGGTGGGCAATGTGGGAAGTTACTGTGGTGGCATGGGAGAGTTACTGGTGGAATGGGAAGTTACTGTGGTGGGAAATGTGGGAGAGTTACTGTGGGTGGGAAATGTGGGGGGAGAGTTACTGTGGGTGGGGGAATCCATAAACCCGAAGGAGTCACACATCACCTGTGAAATAGAAAGTAATCAGGTCTGATCCAAGGAAGAAGAGGTCAGCTCCCTACCATGGATCAAGAGCCCCTCGCCAGCCTCAAATGAAACTACATTCACTCGCTGGCAGACAGGAAGAGCCACAGTGGCGTTGTATTAAGACGTACAGTCTTCAACTCACTCCAAGACTCATTCAACTCACTCCAAGACCCCTTCAACTCACTCAACTACCCCTCCAACTCACTCCAAGACCCCTTCAGCTCACTCCAATACTCCTTCAACTCACTCCAAGACCCCTTCAACTCACTCCATGACCCCTTCAACTCACTCCAAGACCCCTTCAACTCACTCCAAGACCCCTCCAACTCACTCCAAAACCCCTCCAACTCACTCCAAGACCCCTCTAACTCACTCCAAGACCCCTCTAACTCATTCCAAGACCCCTCTAACTCACTCCAAGACCCCTCTAACTCACTCCAAGACCCCTCTAACTCACTCCAAGACCCCTCTATTGACGGTAGGTCTGGTGCCAAAATGACAGTAGGCCTGGTATAAAAATAATGACGGTAGGCATGGTGCCAAAATGACGGTAGGCCTGGTTCCAAAATGACGGTAAGCCTGGTGCCAAAATTACGGTAGGGTGCCAAAATAACGGTAGGCCTGGTGTCAAAATAATGACAGTAGGCCTGGTGCCAAAATGATGGTAGGCCTGGTGTCAAAATAATGTCAGTAGGCCTGGTGCCAAAATGACAGTAGGTCTGGTGCCAAAATAATGACAGTAGGCATGGTGCCAAAATGACGGTAGGCCTGGTTCCAAAATGACGGTAAGCCTGGTGCCAAAATTACGGTAGGGTGCCAAAATAACGGTAGTGTCCTGACAGTGGCTGGCAAATGACAGTAGGCCTGGTGCCAAAATAATGACAATATGCCCGATGCCAAAAATAACGAGAGAATTTAATCCATCATTTATTACTATTGTGTCTATATTTCTGTCACAGACAACAAACAAACAGACAAAAACACATATACCCCTCCCCCACCCTCATGACAGATTCCCTGGTATTGGTGAGGGGCTCTTGATCCAAGGAATTGGACTTTTTTTTACCTCCCCTTCCTCGGATCAAACCTGAATGCCTCCCATCCCTCAGGCCGCTTTATGACCCTGTAAGGGTTTAGCGCTTCCCCTGAAATATAATTACATATTTGGCAGTGCTCGTAGCCTCATCCAATGGAATCGAGCGTGACGGGAAGCACGCAAAATAAGCCTTTATGACCTCAAAACCAATTAATAATTAGACTTCTGCTGCGTTTATTAGGTATCAAAACATCGTTATTATTCAATACTTTATTTACACTTTACTACTTAATAAGTTAATTAACTTCAATAAGCCAGAAAGATGAGCAAAGATTGTCTAGGTCACTCTTAAGTGTGAAGGTCCTAGAAGTACGTGAAGATTAGGTCCCTCTCACGTGTGAAGGTTCCTGAAGTACGTGAAGATTTAGGTCCCTCTCACGTGTGAAGGTTCCTGAATGAAGTTAGGTCCTCTCAGTTGAAGGTTCCTGAACAAATTAGTCCTCTAGTGAAGTTCCTGAGTGGAAGATTTGGTCCCTCTCACGTGAAGGTCTAAGTCGTGAAGATAGGGCCCTCTCAGTGTGAGGTTCCGAAGACGTGAAGATAGGTCCCTCTCACGTGAAGGTCAAGAAGGCCCATCCAATAACGTCCTTAAAACTGATGGAAGGTTGTCTTCACAATATCCGGTCGCCCTCAGGGTCCCGAACGATGGGTGTCTTACTAACGCACGGAAGCCCTCAGTGTCCCGAACGATGGTGTCTTACTAACGCACGGAAGCCCTCAGGGTCCCGAACGATGGGTGTCTTACTAACGCACGGAAGCCCTCAGGGTCCCGAACGATGGGTGTCTTACTAACGCATGGAAGCCCTCAGGGTTCCGAACGATGGGTGTCTTACTAACGCACGGAAGCCCTCAGGGTCTCCAAGCCTGGACCATCCAAGAGTATCTGGGAAGTTGAGGCACTTCTTCAGGTCCCCTTCAGGAGCGCTCCGCCGCTGGGCCCCTGGGTGACGGGTCGATCTCACTGGTACTTCGATGCTGCCCTGTCAATGTTCCTGTGGACGTTGTATGTCTCCTGCTGGGCATACCTGCTAGCGGAGGAGGCATACCCGGTGCTGGGGGTGAGGTATGCTCTGGAATATAATGGGGCAGAGGTGAGTATATAAGTCTTACTAAGCTGTTGTTGAACTAAACATTGTACAGTGTCGATTATGACACTGTTGTATAATGTCATGATGACAGTGTTGTATGGTGTCATGATGACACTGTTGTATGATGTGTCATGATAACAATGTTGTATATTGTGTCATAATGACACTGTTGATTGATGTGTCAGTTTGACACTGTTGCATGGTGTGTTATTATGATACTGTTGTATGGTGTGTCATGATGACACTGTCGTATGGTGTGTTACTATCGGTTCGCAACAAAAATAGGTAACTGCTTATTCATACACATGTTACATACACATATGAACAACCACGATCACACACATAAACACACAAAAAAGCTAAGACTCAACCCCTTCAACCACAAATAGTAAGTACAAATAGATGAGTACCTAGTATCCGACTACTGATAACTGCGTGCCTGGTACCCGACTACTGATAACTGTATGCCTGGTACCCGACTACTAACAACTGCGTGCCTAGTACCCGACTACTGATAACTGTATGTCTGGTACCCGACTACTGATAACTGTGTGCCTGATACCCGACTACTGATAACTGAGTGACTGTATGAAACTGCACTTCACGAGACTCACGTCGAAGCGGAGGAGAGGAAGTCCTGAGCAGCGGTCTTGTCCACACCCAACACGAAGACAACGGTGAAGGCGACCACGCCGGCCAGCAACAAGAAAACACCGATGGACTCAAACCCGATGCTGAGAGCGTTGTCCGGGAGGACAATCCCGTCGAACGGCTTGTCGATGCTGTCAGCGATGCTGTCGGCGATGCTGTTGAGGCTCTCGGAGACGTTGCTGGCGGTGAGCTTCCTGGAGGCTGTGCCGTCCTCCGCCGCTGTGGCCTCCTGCAGCAGCAGTAGCAGCGCTCCCACCGCCAGAATCAAGACTCCTGAAGGATGCAACAATATACTCTTTTAACTTCGTGAGGAACATACAAGTTAACTCAAGTTAACTGCAGCACAGATAATTCCTATGTTAACATTGTTGATTTAAAGTCTCTCTATCTCTTTCTCTCTCTCTCTCTCTTTCTCTCTCTCTCTCTTCTCTCTCTCTTCTCTCTCTCTCCTCTCTCTCTCTCTCTCTCTCTCTCTCTCTCTCTCCTCTCTCTCTCTCTCTCTCTCTCCTTCTCTCTCTCTCTCTCTCTCTCTCTCTCTCCTCTCTCTCTCTTCCTTCTCTCTCTCTCCTCTCTCTCTCTCTCTCTCTCTCTCTCTCTCTCTCTCTCTCTCTCTCTCTCTCTCTCTCTCTCTCTCTCTCTCTCTCTCTCGGGGACTGATTACCCAGTCTTCTACTGTCGCCAGTTTATCACCTTCAAATTACCTCTTTATTGTACTGATAGCCACTGGCTAGCAAAATATCTTCAAATGAAGATACTCAGGTGTTGCTAGTAGTATACAGTAGTAGTAATGGTAGTAGTAGTAGTATTAATAATAGTACACAGTGGTGTATATATATATATATATATATATATATATATATATATATATATATATATATATATATATATATATATGTGTGTGTGTGTGTGTGTGTGTGATGTGTGTGTGTGTATGTGTGTGTGTGTGTGTGTGTGTGTGTGTGTGTGTGTGTGTGTGTGTGTGTGTGTGTGTGTGTTATTCCATACCATTAAAATGCATAGCCGTAGCGAAGTGACGCAGTGGATGACGCAATGGGCGACGCAGTGGATGACGCACTGTAAGTCAAAGTAGATGATGCTGTGGATGACCCACTGAACGTCACGGCGGATAACGCAGAGAGTAACGGAGAGGGTGACGGAGTGGGTGACGGAGAGTGCTTGAGACAGCAGGCTCAGGGTAGACTGGGAAGCAGGCCTGTCTCTGACGTCCACGCTGCCCTGTCTCGCTTATTTATATAGGCCTAGGCTTTATCCTGGCCCCATCTACCTCTACTTCCCCTCCCCCCTGTTCTCTCTCTACCTGTTCCTTCGCACCCCCTACCTGCCTTCGCTTGCCTTCCTTCCCCCCTTCATAACTGCTCCACGCGCTCCCCCAACACTGATGTAGGTCAGGGGAAGATAGTACAGTTAAATGAACTGTCCCTTCCCCCTCCCTCTTTTTTGTATTTCGTGTATATATAAATATATATATATATATATATATATATATATATTCTGGCCGAAGGAGACTCAAACCTACGAACCTTGAAACAAGGTTCGCAGCTTTCAGGCAGGTGGCTTACAGCTTTTCATCTCATCCCCTGCATGCATCGACCAACTAGAGATTTTTGCAATTTTCTGTCTTCACTGCCGAACTGTTTCGTCTGGACAGCAGACTTCTTCAGTAGATTACAGGCGAATATAACACCGGTGGCGGTAGAAGTCATTTTGATGTGATCAGTCCCTCGTCCTCAGGCTGAGTGACTGATCAACTTATGTCAAGTGAATGATCAGTCACCCGAGACATCAGACACCCGAGACATCAGTCACCCGAGACACATCAGTCACCCGAGACACATCTGTCTTACTCATCAACTTAACATGATGTATCATTGCTAGTGTACTGTGTCCTGATGTGCCAAGATTACAATATGCCCTGGTGTCCTAAGATTACATGTGTCCTGACGGTACTAAAATAACACATGTCCTTAGTTACTAGGACATGTGTCCTGGTGTGATAAGAGATAAGAGAACATGTGCTCTGGTTTGCAAAGACAACACGTGTCCGGAATGCTAAGACATGTGTCCTGGTTTGCTAAGACATGTGTCTAGACTGTGCTAAGGTTACGTGTATCCTGGTGTCTCAGATACTGTACCTACACTGGCTTCAGTGCCTAATCCTCAGTGATCCTGAAAGTAAACTCAGGTTCACTCCACCAGATAACTATGACCTGTCTCCTGAATACCTGCAGCAGGAGCTGAAATTTTCTTTTCCGCCAATACCGAATTTATTTATTTATTTGCTACAGACTTATTTCCCCTTTTCCTGAATGCGACCCCCAAGAGTCTGCTGACACACAGGATACCAGTAATCTCTACGATTCTCCTTACGTTTGCTCTATTGCTTACCCTTTATTTAGATTACAGCTCACAGGATGGGTATAGGGGTGATTACAGCGCACAGGAAGGGTATAAGGGTGGCTACAGATCATAGGATGGGTATAAAGTTTACTACAGCTCACAGGAAGGGTATAAGGGTGGCTACAGATCATAGGATGGGTATAAAGTTTACTACAGCTCACAACATGGGTTTGGGGGCGACAACAGGATGGGTATGCAAGTGACTACCGCTCACAGGATGGCCGTATAGTCTCTAACTAAAGTGTCGAACTAGCCTATACCAACTAAAAAATTATTTCTTCTTAGTGAAAATTTATTAAACGACATTTAAAACAATAAACAGTTTGGTCGTCAATAAAGAATCCTTAAGAAGTATGCTACTGGGCAACCTTGCGTACTTCAAGTCTTTTACTCATAAAAACACCATCCTTGGTCTTCCCACCTTCTCTGCGTAAATAAGAATCATGATTTACCTTTCGATAGACCCTTTCACCGTTACTGTAGATGGTTCCAACTCTGCCTCTTTCTCCATCAGCAGGTGGGCAGGGAGGTGGGCATGGAGGTGGGCAGGGAGGTGGGCAGGAGGTGGGCAGGAGGTGGGCAGGAGGTGGGCAGAGGTGGCAGGTAGGTGGGCAGAAGGTGGCAGGCAGGTGGGCAACCTCGAGCTGACAGTAAGGAAGGTGACTCGAACAGTTTACCAACTTTCACCTCACCTTGTTTATATAGGGACAGAAAAGTTACAGTTATGCTGGAGCGATACCTTTGAAGCTGACATAAGTAATCAACCCTTTCTAGAAGGCTTGACAATATACTCAATATACTGAAGTCTTCCAGCTCAGGCTGGCAGTACTGAAGTCTCCCAGCTCAGGCTGACAGTACTGAAGTCTCCCAGCTCAGGCTGACAGTACTGAAGTCTCCCAGCTCAGGCTGACAGTACTGAAGTCTCCCAGCTCAGGCTGACAGTACTGAAGTCTCCCAGCTCAGGCTGCAGTACTGAAGTCTCCCAGCTCAGGCTGACAGTACTGAAGTCTCCCAGCTCAGGCTGACAGTACTGAAGTCTCCAGCTCAGGCTGACAGTACTGAAGTCTCCCAGCTCAGGCTGACAGTACTGAAGTCTCCCAGCTCAGGCTGACAGTACTGAAGTCTCCCAGCTCAGGCTGACACTAATCAAGTCTCCCAGCTCAGACTGACATTACTGAAGTCTCCCAGCTCAGGCTGACACTAATCAAGTCTCCCAGCTCAGGCTGACACTACTGAAGTCTCCCAGCTCAGACTGACACTACTCAAGTCTCCCACCTCAGGCTGACACTAATCAAGTCTCCCAGCTCAGGCTGACACTAATCAAGTCTCCCAGCTCAGGCTGACACTACTCAAGTCTCCCAGCTCAGGCTGACACTAATCAAGTCTCCCAGCTCAGGCTGACACTACTTAAGTCTCCCAGCTCAGACTGACACTACTCAAGTCTCCAGCTCAGCTGACACTATCAAGTCTCCCAGCTCAGGCTGACACTATCAAGTCTCCCAGCTCAGGCTGACACTAATCAAGTCTCCCAGCTCAGGCTGACACTAATCAAGTCTCCCAGCTCAGGCTGACACTAATCAAGTCTCCCAGCTCAGGCTGACACTAATCAAGTCTCCCAGCTCAGGCTGACACTAATCAAGTCTCCCAGCTCAGCTGACATACTAAGTCTCCCAGCTCAGGCTGACACTATCAAGTCTCCCAGCTCAGGCTGACATAATCAAGTCTCCCAGCTCAGGCTGACACTATCAAGTCTCCCAGCTCAGGCTGACACTATAAGTCTCCCAGCTCAGGCTGACACTAATCAAGTCTCCCAGCCTCAGACTGACACTAATCAAGTCTCCCAGCTCAGGCTGAACTAATCAAGTCTATCATATTATCAATTCTCCAGCTAGGCAAACAATCAAGTCTCCCAGTTTCAGACTGACACTAATCAAGTCTCCCAGCTCAGGCTGACACTACAAATGTTCTTTATTTGTTTCTTGCTTTAAAACAAGTAAAGTTTTTCTTTGTTTTTTATACAAGGAAAGTTTGTTCTTTATTTCTTTCTTGTTTATAAAACAAGTGAAGTTATTTGATTTGTTTATAAAACAAGTGAAAATATTTGCCACTTTATTTTCAATAAAGTATAAAAATATAATTTAAATAATATACAATAGTTGATTGAAACAATAAATTAAGCGAGGTTGAACAACAGGTGTGATGAACAACAGGTGTGATGAACAACAGGTGTGATTAACAACAGGTGTGATGAACAACAGGTGATGAACAACAGCTGTGATGAACAACAGATGAACAACAGGTGTGATGAACAACAGCTGTGATGAACAACAGCATGTGATGAAACAGGTGTATGGAACAGCTGTGATGAAAACAGTGTAGGGACAACAGGGTGATGAATAACAGGTGATGACTAACAGGTCATGATGAACAACAGGTGTTTAAACAGACAGGTGTGTTGTACCAGGTGTTAAACAACAGGTCTGGTGGAGCTATGGTGTGCTGGATAGCGTACTGATGGAACAAAACAGGCGTTTATGACATGGTGATGTTGAATAACTAGAGTAGGTAACACCAGGTAACAGGTTTTATAACAGGTAAGTAGGGTACCAGGGATTAAAATATATAGAGTTCATATATACTAAGAGTGCCATATAACAGGATTTTATATATAGAGTCTATTATTATTTACTATAACAAAGAGAGCGGGATCTGGTGGAGGCGGTGGATGGTGCTGCTGGAGCTGTATTTCCTGAGGAACAAAACACTGGCTTTAGACATGGGATGGAACCTACTAAGTAGGTAACCACCAGTCGAAAATATTTTAATCACCTAATAGGAATATATATATATATATATATATATATATATATATATATATATATATATATATATATATATATATATATATATATATATATATATATATATATATATATATATATATATATATATTATATATATATTATATATATATATATATATAGTATATTGCCGATGAAGTAAAACTGGTCAATAGCAAGAATCATCTAATGCCTTCAAAATTTTCTCATAACGTTTAAAGATATATTTTTCATTTATGTTAATGTAAAATTTATATTTTGTACTAAGAAAACTTTGAAAACCTATCCTATTTAAAAGCGCAATTTAATTAATCCTAACCAACTAAATATATTTTATATACGTTAACATTAATTTATAATAAACAAACACAATGAAATATTTTTTTCGTTATGTCAGAATGATTTTGGCGAAATGATCATATTTCACTTTTTATGGCAAGATAATTGCTATTTGTTAATCGATCTAATCGGCACGACATATATATATCATATCGTGCCGATTAGGTAAAACTTGGATTTTGACTTAAATACAACGCTCACCTTGCCATATACGACAAGTGAAAATTTGTGTATGCAATAATTTCGCCAAAATCATTCTGAACATAACGAAAAATATATTTCATTGTGTTTGTTTATTATTAAATTAAAGTTAAGATAAAATATATTTAGCTGGGTTAGCTAAATTAAATTGCGCTTGTTGTAATAAGGTTAGGTAGGTTTTCAAAGTTTCTCTTGGTACAAAATTATAAATTCTTACATTAACATAAATGTTCAAAAATGATTTTGCGAAATTATTGCATACACAAATTTTCACTTGTCTTATATGGCAAGGTGAGCGTTCTATTTAAGCCAAAATCGCAGTTTTACCTAATCACGCATATATATATATATATATATATATATATATATATATATATATATATATATATATATATATATATATATATATATATATATTTTATATAATATAAAATATATATATTAAACGTATAAAAAAATTTAGAAGGACTGAATTTAGATGAGTTCTTTGCAATTACAGATTTTATTCCCATAAGTAATGATTATAATATAATATATATATATATATATATATATATATATATATATATATATATATAATATATTATATATATATATGCAAAACAATCTCAAACAGGTGATCTTAACAATGCAAGACAAGGCACGGGGGAGGGGGAATCTTAAGCTCAAGTACTTTCACACATCTTATTGGGTCATCAGGACTGTGCAGTGTTGCAAGGGCAGCCACATGAGAAATAGGGGAAGTTTTTTCAGAATATGGTAGCTAGTGGCACCACCCAATATTGGCTATTTATTAAGGAATTTAGACAGTACAATAACCTATGTGATATGTCAAGTTATCTCAATAGAAAAAAAATTATTATTCATTTCGAGCAAGTATCCCAAATTTATTTGCAACAAATGAAATATAAATTGCAAATACATTCATATATGTATGTACGTATATGTATGTTCCTAGGCCCTTTTGGGGCCTAGTTCCTAGGCCTTATGTGTATCCGTATGCTTTTGTGCTGCACTCCACAGGATGGGGTGCACAATAAACTAGCTGCTTTGGTAGCAAAATCTAAATCTAAATCGATGGTATATCAGAGTGACTTCCTGGAAGGGTGATATGGTGCCACGGGGGTATTATGTATAGTGTGGTACTGGTATCTGTGATGGTGTGTTGGTGGTCGTAGCTAGGAAGGTGTGGCGTGCTACGAAAACATGAGCAGAGGAGAAAGTAAGAAGAGACGCCCATAGGGAAAAGTTTCAGTGCGATCTACTTCACGTCATTATGGAGGAGTCATGAATTACATCAGAAGAAAGCGTGAAGGTAAGTGGTAAGAGAAAATACCACAGCAGCGCCACTCAACACAGCGGCGACACTTAGCACACTAGCGCCACTCAACACAGCGGCGACACTCACACTAGCGCCACTCAACACAGTGGTATCCACTGCCCAATACTCACGCTGGGGGTTTGCGACTGAGGACACCGTCCCGGGAAGTGAAGTGAGAGATGGCGAGTGTAACGAGCATTGATACAAGTCTCATCAGCACAGCAGAGATGATGGAGGCCACTCCTATGGTCACTGTGTAGTCTCCACCCAGGAAGATCAGGAATCGGCTCTTCTCATGAGGGTGGTGCGAAACTAGGGTGCGTCCCGTCTCCTGAGGGTGATGGGAGGACACCGCCGCCAGGCTCACTCTGACGAGCAGGGCGATGGTGAAGATACCTGTCTGAAGGGACGGGGTGGTTATTATTATTATTATTCCGTTCAAGGAGTATGTAATACAGACAACATAGTCTATATTAAAGCTATCTGCTGAAGAAGGCAAGCTTTTTTTCAAGCTACCTGTGGACAGTCTTACGGTGAGAGCTACAGCTGCGTCCCACGACGCTACTTAGATTAAAAGAGTTAAAAGTTATTACTAATATAAAGTTACAGGAAAATTATCTGGAGATCATTCCAGGAGGCGGAAAACCGACTTCGCGACGCTGTCCCGTACCAGGTCTTCTCCCAGGATTTAGATATTGTTAATCTGTTAAGGTAGTGATACCTGTGTTTGGAACCAACCAATGATGAAATTAATATTGTTATTGAAGTGGGAAATGTTTGGGCTCTGGTGTGCTGTCATTACATGTTTGTGATACACAGCAAATTTTCCCATCGGGGTAAAAATCGAGTCTCAGTTTCGAAGTAAACACAAGATAGGATGTACCCTTGTACGCCATATTGGTGGTGCTGGAGAATGTGGTGGCGACAGTGGCGCTGTGAGAGGTGGTGTTGGAGCAGGAGGAAGAGCTGTGTTGTGCTACTGGGAGTGGTCATGGACGAACTGATGACCACCTCCAGTGCTGAGGGTTTTATACTAACATGCTACGTCAGCTGTTGAGTCTCTCTGTCTCTTTCGACGAGGTGGATGAAGGGGGAGAGGGGAGAAAGCGACGACGCGACAAGTCACTAAAGAACACTGATGGGGGGAGAGATTATTGATGTGGGAACACAAGTACCATTAGAAGGATAAGGTTAATGCAGATGGGAAGAAGGTAGCTACTAAAGTTAAGGAGACGATCTCATGAAAGAAGAGGAAGAAGAAAGATAGAAAGATACGCCAACAATGGATGGCTGTTACAAGACTATAAGATGTGCGAGGATGAGAGGCCCCAGGATGTCAATGAAAGATAGAATGAATGGATATGCAACCATGTGTGGATGGTTGAAGTGTGAACATAGACAGTGTGGCTGCCTGAGTGTGGTGGATGTGTACAGTAGACAGTGGCTGCCCTGGTGGGTGGGGCGACAAGTGTTACAGTAGACAGTGGGAATGCCTGGTGTGATAGCGACGTGTGTAACGGTAACAGTGTGTCCCTGGTGGTGTACGTTGATTAATAGACAGTGTGGCTGCCCTGGTGGGTGGTGCGACGTGTGTACAGTAGACAGTGTGGCTGCCCTGGTGGGTGGTGCGACGTGTGTTACAGTAGACAGTGTGGCTGCCCTGGTGGGTGGTGCGACGGGGTAACAGTAGACAGTGTGGCTGCCCTGGTGGGTGGTGCGACGTGTGTTACAGTAGACAGTGTGGCTGCCCTGGTGGGTGGTGCGACGTGTGTAACAGTAGACAGTGTGGCTGCCCTAGTGGGTGGTGCGACGTGTGTTACAGTAGACAGTGTGGCTGCCCTGGTGGGTGGTGCGACGTGTGTAAGAGACAGTGTGGCTGCCCTGTGGGTGGTGCGACGTGTGTTACAGTAGACAGTGTGGCTGCCCTGGTGGGTGGGCGACGTGTAGAGTAGACAGTGTGGCTGCCCTAGTGGGTGGTGCGACGTGTATACAGTAGACAGTGTGGCTGCCCTGGTGGGTGGTGCGACGTGTGTAACAGTAGACAGTGTGGCTGCCCTAGTGGGTGGTGCGACGTGTGTTACAGTAGACAGTGTGGCTGCCCTGGTGGGTGGTGCGACGTGTGTAACAGTAGACAGTGTGGCTGCCCTGGTGGTGGTGCGACGTGTTAAAAGTAGACAGTGGCTGCCCTGGTGGGTGGTGCGACGTGTGTAACAGTAGACAGTGTGGCTGCCCTAGTGGGTGGTGCGACTGTGTTACAGTAGACAGTGTGGCTGTCCTGGTGGGTGGTGCGACGTGTGTAACAGAGACAGTGTGGCTGTCCTGGTGGGTGGTGCGACGTGTGTTACAGTAGACAGTGTGGCTGCCCTGGTGGGTGGTGCGACGTGTGTAACAGTAGACAGTGTGGCTGCCCTGGTGGGTGGTGCGACGTGTGTTACAGTAGACAGTGTGGCTGCCCTGGTGGGTGGTACGACGTGTGTAACAGTAGACAGTGTGGCTGTCCTGGTGGGTGGTGTGACGTGTGTTACAGTAGACAGTGTGGCTGCCCTGGTGGGTAGAGTGTACAGACAGTGTGGGTGACAGAGTAGACAGTGTGGCTGCCCTGGTGGGTGGTGCGACGTGTGTTACAGTAGACAGTTGGCTCCGGTGTGGCTTCCCTGCCTGGTGGGTGGTGCGACGTGTGTAACAGTAGACAGTGTGGCTGTCCTGGTGGGTGGTGACGTGTTAAGAGACAGTGGCTGCCCTGGTGGGTGGTACGACGTGTGTAACAGTAGACAGTGTGGCTGCCCTGGTGGGTGGTGGACGTGGTAAAGTAGACAGAGTGGCTGCCCTGGTGGGTGGTGGACGTTGGAAGTGAAGTGTGGTGTGGGGGTGGTGCGACGTGTAACAGTAGACAGGTGTGGCTTTGTCCTGGTGGGTGGTGACTGTTGTTACATGTAGACAGTGTGGCTGTCCTGGTGGGTTGTGCGACGTGTGTTACAGTAGACAGTGTGGCTGCCCTGGTGGGTGGTGCGACGTGTGTAACAGTAGACAGTGTGGCTGCCCTGGTGGGTGGTGCGACGTGTGTAACACATGAATATTTCATGTTTACACAAGTTTACATAATTATCAGTTGCATACAATACCGACAAGATAATGAATTAGACACGTGTGCAACATCTGGGTATCTTTATTTGTAGACGTTTCTCCCTCAAGTGACTTTATCAGTCTTGAATGATGGACTGAACACGTCGACTCCAAGCTGAGGGACTGATTACCTCAAACTCCTCCTCATCTTCCCCTTTTCTCTGCATTGGACTGAAGAAACTAAAGTGTTGTACAGTCACTCATTTCCATAGCAAGACTGAATCTTCCTAATACATTGTTTTCAGTCCACTCAGCTGAATTTCATCTGATGACCGTAACTGACCAATGGAACAATGTCCAAATAACCCGCACAACGGACACACAAACTTATAACGACGTTTCGCTCCAACTTACACCATTAACAAGTCACACACCAACACACGAAGGTAAGGGAGCCAAAGACGAGTGAATATATATTCCAGTTCTCTGTCTCTGACCCTTCTTAAGAGAGAGGAAACATGTTTATTTCTTAACTAATTACATTGCCTCTAATTACCTTTACCCCTCATTCTCTCCCCACACCCTCGCAACGTATCGTTTTTTCTGGCATTTTATGCATGAAATGCAGAGTTGATTATAGAGATATGTGTATTAAACAGCTATGATCGCTATAATCTCACAAGGTTACCTGTAATTACATCATGTAATAATCTGGTAAAATTACTGACAATATGTTAGGTAAATGGCGACTGATTACCTCGTCTTTTTCATATAGTTCTGCAGTCTTCACATAATGTCCTTGAATTAGCACTGATGAAGCTACTGGATTGTGGAACGTCTACTAATAAAAACACCCAGATGTTGAACATGTGTCCAATTCTTCACTTAGCTCACTGTTTATTGTTTGTAAATAAAAGATGGCCGTCAAATCATTATTATTTGTCTCTTGTTTACAAATCACCGGAATCATTTTATATTTTTATTTGCAATTCAGTAAGATAATTTAACTTAAATAAATATTGAATAACAACGTGCTGCAACAGCTTTAAGCGAAGGTCTGGATAGATGTGTCGGATAACAGGTGCGTAGGATAACAGGTGCGTAGGATAACAGATGTGTGGTCTAGTGGTACTTGTACTTGGCAGCAGCGACATTGTAGAGGCGGTGGATGGTTTCGATAGCACCACCGTACTCCCTGTGGACAGAAAGGCCGGTCATAGGCATAACTATGCTGTGGCAGAGTAGCATGTTGGTATTGTTATGGTGTGATGGTGGTAGCTGGTAGGGTGTGATATGGTATTTTGGAGGGTGGGATGGTGGTAGTTAGGATGGTGGTAGCTGGGACAGTGTGTCGTAAAAACCCAACTATGGGCGAAACACTCTCTGGAAAAGGTCTTTCCTGCTGAAAGTCAAGAAAGTGAGAAGAGACGTGAAGATTCACATTCACACGTCTTGAGTCTCTGTGGTGAGTGAAAGTCTTAAGCTTTACGCTACAAGAAAGTGCCGCCTCAATGGAAGAGCGAAATCAACCGGATAATTGGTCGCAAATCCGCGTGAACGTCAAAGTGATTACCGTATTTTCCGGCAAATAATGCGAATTTTTTCCCCTCACAAAAAATCTTGGAAAATTAGCCTGCGTCTTATATGCTCAAGGTCAAGGTAAGGCTTTGTGTTACGCTTTAGCAGTTGTTTACTAACGTTACGTTACAACTGCTTGGTAACATCTTATATGTCTTATATACTTGTGCGCCTTATATGCCGGAAAATACGGTATATAATGAATAAGTGGGCAACAAAAGTATGGAAAGCAATAACAGCGGTGGAGAGGCAACTTGTTGAATGAATGATGGTCTTAGACGTGTGGATGTGATAAAGACGGCGAATAGATGAAGAAAAGGATGAGAAGTGAAAAGGGGAAGAGGCTGCTCAGCGCAGCATCAGCGTCACTAGGCACAGCATCAGCGTCATTAGGCACAGCATCAGCGTCACTAAGCACAACAACGTCGCCCAGCAGACAGAAATCCCAGAACAGCCGCCTCGCCAGCCAAAATACTCACGTCGGATGGCCGTAACTGGAGGCTGCTAGTCCTTCTCGGGAAACGACAATAGCAACAGCTACGGCGACAGCCAGGATGACGACACCCACCAGGAGCAAGGCGGTGAGGAGGCCACAGAGATGGTCAGTGTCTGATTATTGCCAACGGTGGCCAGAGTGGAGAAGAAATTGCGACCCTTTTCCAGGGTGGACATGAAATCGTATCGCTTCTCCTGAGGGTGGGAGGAGGGTACTCCGTGGCAAGGCTCACTCCGGCCACCAAGGCGATGAGGAAGATACCTGTGTGAAGGAAGGTGTAATGAGTGAGAAACAAGGGTATCATGGATAGGTAGATACAGTCTAACTCTATTTTTTCCAGCAACTCCCACGTTACTGACTCTCACTCTCCGGTTGACGGTAATGTAATTAATGCCACTTGCATATAAATAAGATATTACTTATCTTACCTACTTAAGAAAATAGTTAATGATAAGTTTTCTTGCTATTACGTTGACTGATATCATGAAGTTGGTGAAATTAATGAGATGTTTTATTGAGGCAACGTTTCGCTCTCCAGGACCTTTGTCAAAGGCTTTGATAAAACTCACGGAGAGCGAAACACATTAGCAATAAATTATCTCATTAGCTGCACATGTGTCCTTTTACCTAACAAATCTACCGACAAAAACAATAGCTTCACTATCAACAAAAACATTCCCACTCCCTCTACCAGTAAAATTTGCTCCCACATCCCTACAACGCCCTCCCACATCCCTTCAACTCACTCCCGCATCCCTACAACTCGCTCCCACGTACTTATTTCCTAATACCAAAGATTAAATACGAGAATACCACTAAGTTCAATCTAATAAAATCTGATACACAAATCTGACTCCTCCGTATTATTCTCATACACTTTCACACTTATATAACACACTCGCCCTATTAAGAACACTTTCCTGCTGGCAGTGGTATAGGATCTTCATGGCAGGACAGAACCTACTTCAATCACCCACTTTTTTTTAACTCTAATTTATAAAAACGCCTTTAGTAGTAAATACATGAGACAATGTACCCTTGTAGGCCATATTGGTGGTGATGGTGATGACGACGAAGGCGCTGTAGGTGATGTTGGTGGGAGTGAAGGAGGAGGTGCAGGACGGGGCAGTGTTGTGAGTCTGTGAGTGTTGTGGGTCTGTTGTTCTGAGTCTGTGAGTGTTGTGAGACTGCTAGTGGCCTAGGACTCTAATGGTGTACTGACGGCTACCACCATCGTGTCTATGTTTATATAGCCACAGGTTGCGACAGCTGCTGCTGCATCCCTCTGTGCTGCAGGTGATGGGGAAGGCAATGGGGAGAGGGGAGAAAGTGGGAGGTAACTATTAAAGGTAGGACCAGCCTATTTGTTTCAGTCATTGCCTCTTCTGTCAAGTATAGGCCTGTTTGAATTGTCTGGAATTGCTGCAGTCACTCATGTTGGTCATCCATAAGTCAACACAGGAAGGCGACCTTCCTCCTACACGGCCTAATGCCTAGGCCTTCTGTGTTCTCTTCAAGACTACGGTGCTCCTCACCAACTCCAAGGCTGAGGGACTGATTACCTCGTCTTTTGTATACAGTTCTATAGTCTTCTCACAATGTCCTTGAATTTGGCGAAACGTCTACAAATAAAGATACCCAGATGTGTCTCATGTGTCTAATCGTTATATCCTTTTGTGTTACCATCTACGGGATGGATATTATACTTCCCTGTCATCTGTCTATTCATACTTCTGTCAGAGATCAGTATTCAACACACTTCCCTGAGTCGTTCTGGCACTCAGGCTGCGGCCTGAGTGCCAGGAATGGCTCAAATGAAGTTGAAAGACTCACCGTGCCCTTGTCATAGGGCTGCCCCTGCCATAGGGCTGTAAACGGTACATCCCTTTTACAAACCCCGACACTCCTTCGGGAGCCACTGCCGAGTCACCACATGGAGAAGACCCGGGCCAGGACCCGTCCTGGCAAACCTACATGAACATGACCATGTCATCTGTTGCTGAGGTCAATAAATACTTCCTGTCGTCTGTTCTGAGGTCACTACACACTTCTCTGTCATCAGTTTTTGAGGTCACTATATATACTTCCAGTCATCTGTTGTTGTGGTCACTACATACGTCCTGTCATCTGTTACTGAGGTAGTGTGTGTGTACTCACCTAACTGTACTCACCTAATTGTGGCTGCAGGGGTTGATACTTAGCTCCTGGCCCCGCCTCTTCACTGATCGCTACTGGGTCCTCTTTCTCTCCCTGCTCCATGAGCTTTATCATACCTCGTCTTAAAGCTATATGTGTGTGTGTGAGTTCAAACCATCACTGTTAAATCTTCCATTTAGATGAAAGAAATTCCAGTGGTTGTTTGGACTCAATGTTTGCGTCTTGTATCCCAGTGTTTTTTCTAGCAGTCTAAGCAAAGTTATTTTACCAGCATCTTTTCTTCCCCGTTTATCTCAGTTTACGATTGTCATCTATAGTTACCACTACTGATTGTGCTGAGATATCTTCTATACGGTTTCTTTAGTTTCCATTTACACCCTTTTATATGGTTATATCTCCTCTTTTACACCCTTTTATATGGTCATATCTCCTCTTTTACACCCTTTTATATGGTTATATCTCCTCTTTACACCCTTTTATATGGTCATATCTCCTCTTTTACACCCTTTTATATGGTTATATTTCTTTTTTTACAAACTTTCATTAGGTTATATCTCGTCTTTTAGTTCAGTCACACAGCCAGGACATTTTTTTTTTCTTTAAGTTGTCTACAAATTTTACATTTACATTATAGCGCTAAGAGGCAGTCTAAAGTTTGTTTTTATAAAAATTGTAATGCTTATTCAATTATAGGCTCAAAATAGGCATGTTAAGGATCTCTTTTATAGTTTTCCTAGTACAGCATTAGAGTTTCTCGTGATTGTTGTTGTTCTTGGTTTATCAGTCAGAGAAAACCCCAACACGGCTCTTTGTCATATCGTACTACCCAAGGCTGGTGCAGAGGGCCGCCTCCTCTGTGCCCCGTGGCCTGGTGGCAAAAGCTCTCGCTTCACATAGTGAGGGTGTATCCTTACACCGGTTGTCCATGTTCACCACCAGTAAAATGGGTACCATGGTGTTAGTCGACTGGTGTGGGTCGCATCCTGGGACAAAACTGTCCTAATTTGCCCGAAATGCTCTGCATAACAAGCGGCTTTCTTTATAGTAGTATGTCATTGATGTCAGCTATGGTCTGTATACCTTGTATATGTACTTGTAGTAAATAAAGATATTATTACATTATTATTGTCATCAACTGATTCGTCACCTATTCTGTGTTTACCATCATCAGCTGATTCGTTACCTACTCCGTGTTTGCCATCATCTGATTCGTCACCTACTATGTGTTTCATCATCAGCTGATTCGTCACCTACTCCGTGTTTACTATCATCACCCGATTCGTCACCTACTCTATGTTTACCATCATCAGCTGATTCCCCACCTATTCTGTGTTTACCATCATCAGCTGATTCGTCACTTACTCTGTGTTTACCATCACCAGCTGATTCACCACAAGTCGTCAAGGCATCCAGAAGACACATTAAGCACCTAGGTGTGAGGTTAACACCTGGTCTTACTTTCATATGAACGTAAAAAGAGCCATTTAATGCACGCAAATTACACGGAATTTCAGTTACTATTCTTCACACAGTGGTGTCGTTGGGGTGTTTACCATCTGTCACCGTTAACCAAACACAGCAATTACCTGGCAGATATTTAAATTTCTCCGTGTTGCCAGGTGTGTATAGCTTATAGGAACACCAATATAGAACCACACAGCTAGTGAAAGCCATGGCTAGTGCACGGGCAAACATCAATATGTACTTTGCACTCTCTGGGTGTGTGAAAAGTGAAAGAAAAAAAGCTTGAGTTCACTCTAACTTCAATCGCAACATAATTTTGACCTCTCAGCCGTGACCTTGACCTTAGTCTGATAGCAGTTCATTTTTTCTGTCTTAGACTCTTTCGATATATTATCACTCACTCTTCCACAGGTAGAGAAGATAACAGCTGTACGAGTTTCAGTGTCAGGGATATGCTGACCTTCACTGTGCATATACACCAAGACCTGTGTATCTCTCAGAGTATATAGGTGTGTATTTCGGCGTATATACACTATTTACATCTCAACAAGTGTATGTATCTGACTAATGTACCTCTTTCAGGATACATACACTGACTTATGTGTTCCTCTCAAGACATTAACACCGAGAGATGTATATCTCTCAAGGTGTACACACCAAGAAGTATGCAATCAGATCCCAGTAAACAGGTGATATCACAATATGCAGAATAACCACTGTGGAGAAAAAACAGGTCCTTGATAACGTGAGAAATCACGAAAGCGCTTGGAAGATGATGAGTGGAACTGTCTGCCTAGTTGGGTTATCGAAGCTAAAACCTTGGGTAGTTTCAAATTTAGGTTGGATAAATATATTAGTTTATTCTGTTAGTGGGATGGATTTGTGAAGGACCTGCCTAGCATGGGCCAACAGGCTTGCTGCCGTGGTTGTTCAGCGCCAAGAAACGTATATCTTTCAGAGTATGGTAGTAAATGAAACGATGATGCCGACATACTGTGAAAAAGGACATTTGTGTACTACTCAGAACATTTATTTAAAGCTCCTGGAGAGCGAAACGTTGCCACAATAAAATGTCACATTAGTTGCATTTGTGTCCTTTTACTTAACATAAGATTAAACAGTTTATTGTATAGTAGACAGTGCGGATGACGTGAAGCAAAGGTGAGGCGAGGCAGGAGACACGTCAAATGGCAGAAAATATGTTGAACAGATGTATAAATAAGAAGGGATTGCATTTCAGCCATGCAGCAGGCTGAAGAAGCCTACTGTGTATATATGTTGTATATATGTCCTCTTTTTTCACACATATCTCAGAGTATAATCACCGACTGATGTGCTTCTCTCAAGGTATAGAAGTGTAGTATCTCTCTCTCTCAGGGTATATACTACGACAGGAATGTATCTCTCAGAGCATATACACCGAGAAATGTACATCTCAGGGTTATGTACTCTGAGAGATGGTTACCATCTCGGTGTGAAAATAAATGGTATAAAATACCGACACAATGGAAAAATAAACACATAAGCAGTATTCTTATGTGTTTATTTTTCCACCATCTCGGTGTCTAGGTGGGTTACGATGTTAATGGCACACTAAGTGGATGGCCCATAGTCGTGCCAAACATTCGACTCCATCTGCTCTTCGCATTTCCAGCTTCCACAGTAATCTCCATCCTCATCTCCACCAGACCACAGTGCTCATTAAAAATGCGAACACGCGTTATTATGATTAAGAAAGTTTAGCTTGCAGTTACTATGGTCCATATGGATCACGGGGACCCCGGGGAATTGGACCATGAGGGGCCCCAGGGAAGGGGAACCATGAAGGCCAGGGCGGGGACCAACCCCCTAGAGCTTCAGTCCATTATCTCGATATATATATGTCGTGTGGGTCTTGGGAGAGATATATAGGAGGTCAAAGATACTCCTTGTTGATGGTTACGGATATTTTCAGTAAGTGGACACCACGTCTGTCCGCCTGTAGGTCTAACGTTGTGAGGAGAGTCTATGAGGGGACATGCGCTGAGCTCGACGTCAGGACCGTGACGTCACGCAAGACCAGCTGTAGATACACTAAGTGTATCTATATACTGATACGACATATACACTCAGTGGCCACTTTATTAAGTACAGCTGTACACCTGCTCGTTAAGGCAAATATCTAAACGTGGCAGCACCTCAACGCTAGAATGGGGCAGGAGACTCAATAATACACATATTTTGATAGCTAAAATGCTGTCCTAGATTTAGGGAACTCTCTGGAACTAACAGTGCTTAGTGAATATGATAATGGTACAGAACACAGACACATATGCAACTTTCAAACCGCTAGCCGTGATGCCACGGACTTCAAATACTGCCAGGTCAGTAGGGTTTGAACTGCTATTGGCGCCCCCGCTGTGAAGGCGCAGGCGGTCGGACACGCACCCTCAGGCAGCCAGGACATCAGAGTGCAGGCTGGGCTTCCTACTTATATATTCCCAGTATAGTCTGTATAACCGTCTCAGAGAGTTATCATTTACCATCACTCCACTTAAGAACCCTTCCGAAACGTTTCACCCATACAGTAGTAGGCTTCTTCAGTCGCGTACAGAGGAGGCAGCACGAGCAGTAGAGAAGTAAAAACTATCGACTACTGAGTAGGCGAACGTTACGGACTAAATACCTAACTGTTGCACATATGTCTTACATATCAACAAACAGTACATAACTAGCGGGATGGCGATACAAAATATAAGTTGCCCCTAGACGTTATTTTTTTAACCATTCCGCAAAACAGTTAGATTTCGGAATGACCGGAGGCTAAAATTGCTACGCTATGACACCAGATACATCGATACTAATCTAGTATGGCTTTTGAGCTCTCTGTCATGACTCGTGGTGTATGTCTACCACTGGCTGACAACTACTGGCGTTCAGATCGGTGCTTGGGGATGTGGCATTGATATTTTGGCCGTTCAGAAACAGGACATGAACCACCCATCACCTCTCCTACTCACCTCTGGGAATTTCGATTTAATTGACCTATTGCATCAGTGCATAGATCCTGACGAAGAGCTGGAAATAATGCGAAAGGCCTAGTGATTTGTATAGTTTTATATATATATATATATATATATATATATATATATATATATATATATATATATATATATATATATATATATATATATATATATACATACATATAAAGATAGATAGAGGGAAAGAAAGTGTTACTGGTATTTCAGAATAGCATTTTGCAGGGACCTGTAGGCAGTGTAAGAACTGCTGCTGCTGTCGTATCCGCTACCGGAGCTGCTGCTGCTGCTGCCGTAGCCGCTACCGGAGCTGCTACCGGAGTACCCAGTACCGGAGTCGAAGTCTCTGCGCTTGTACAACATGAAGGAGGGAGGACGTAAGTTAAGGACGGAGGGAGGGAAGGATAAAGGAAGGAAGAAAGGGAGGAGGGAAGAAGACGGAATTAGTATCGTGTGGATGGTTATTAAATGAGAGAATTGGAACCCTAAAAATTATTTAGAAAATTATTTACAAGAGAAACCTTTGCACTGTGGAAATTATTTACAAGACACTATTTACAGATGTAAATAGTGTAAAAAACTATTTACAATACAGTGAAGGAGAAGCATGTAAACAAAGCAGTTACTCTTCTCACTGCTCAGTGAAAATAATGTGTGTGTGTATGTGTACGTACTCACCTATATGTGGTTGCAGGGGTCAAGTCTCCGCTGTGTGTTTACTCACCTATTTATGGTTGCAGGGGTCGATTCATTGCTCCTGACCCCGCCTCTTCACTGATCGCTACTATGCCACTCCCTGCTCCACGAGCTTTATCAAACCTCTTCTTAAAACTATGACTGAAGAAACACTTCCTAACATCCCTATGACTCACCTGAGTCTTCAACTTCCAATTGTGACCCCTTGTTTCTGTGTCCCATCTCTGGAACATCCTGTCTCTGTCCACATTGTCAATCCCTCGGAGTATTTTATGTCGTTATCATGTCTCCTCTAACCATCCTATCCTCCAGTGTCGTCAGGCCAATTTCCCTTAACCTTTCTTCGTGTGTGTGTATGTGTGTGTATTTTCAAAAGATCTACTCCATTATTGTTTACTCTCTCCCCACTCACTTGGCCTTGACAGCAAGAGCGATGATGCCTAGAACTCCGAGAACGGTGGCGGCGGTCACTGCCGCTACCAGGACAAAAGGAACGATGGCGTACAGCTTGTCGAAGTTGAGGGAGACAGAGAAGTTGTCGGTGGTGGTGTAGTTCGTGAAGTCAGGAAAGACAAGCTGAAGACCGCAGATGGAGGCGCTGGTGATATCTTTAGCCATCAATGTCTCGTTCCATCCCGGGACCTCCGCTCTGTAGTCACTGTTGTCTGTTCGGTAAGCGCCATCTTTATTCCCACCATCGTTCTGATTCCTTCCAGCTGCTGCTGTTGCTTCAGCTGCTGCTGCTGCACCAGCTTGGCTTCTCTCAACTGCTTTGTCCATCGTGACAGCCAGAAGCAACACAGCTGCAAATCCTGCCGAGGAGAAAACACTAGTTTTAACATGAATCCCAGTGGACACACTGAAGTTAACACACAAGGGAAAGATGACTAAGAATCACACTGTGATGACCTGTCTCCTGCTAGATGACAGAACACAGGTGCAACTAATGTGACAAGCCGTTAACGGTTTGACAAATCTCCTGGAGAGCGAAACGTTGCTACAATAAAGCGTTACGTTAGTTGTATTTGTGTCCTTTTACCTAACATTTTGTCGGTAATTCTACCATTATTACTGTCGATGCCGAAAAGCCACAGAGAGGCTTATCCAAGCTTGAAAATTAGTTACATTAACCCAGAAGATCAGTGGTTTATTCACCGAAGCATACCTTGTCACATCCTCCGCAGGGGATTATGTAATCACCTGCATTAACCAGTTGAAGATTCTTCACTTTGGTCCTGGTTAGGTCTTTGATGGATGTTTTGGTTGCGATAGTGACTCTAGTGTTGGCTTATGCAAGTTCTAGAGCAGCAAAGGGATACATCATGAAGGTCAACGAACCTAAACTAATAATTTCCAAAAATGATATTAGTAGTTGCTGATGCCTAGAAGCAGCAGTGATAACGACAACAAATACCGTTCCACAGAAGTCAAGTAGCTGTAGAATATCCAGAACCTTGACCAAACGACTGCTACATATTAACACCACCGCTGGATGACACCACTGCGCCGTGGAACACTGCAGGAGGTCTACCAGCCTACTCACATATTTACATTTGCCCTAACCTTTTGAGATTACCTAAGATGTTAACTTTTATGTTGCTTCACTGCTGACAGGTCTTTCGCAAACCCTACCCATTTCACCACAGCTGTACTACTGCTGCCTCCACTACTACTACCTCTAATAGTACTACTATTACTACTTAATAGTACTACTACTACTGCTACCCTCTTACAGCTTCCCACCTCCAGTATAAACACTCGTTTCTTAGTTGTCTCTGTATTAGGACTGAAGAACTCATGGCAAAACATCTCCTTCATAACTGTCTTGTCAAGCACATACTTATCTTTTATCTACAATTTATCGGTATCAGCAAACCAGATTCACCAGATAAGTTGGGTGATGAGGCAAAGCAATGAGAAAAGGACGACCAATGAGGATTTGAACCTCTAGTGAGGCAGTGTGAGTGATGTGGTGAGTACATGTGTCTTGTGTCACATACAACATGTGTCATGTATCATTCACGACAAGTACTATGTGTCACTAGCACAGATCTTTCACTCACTGTTCTTCATACGTACGTGATGACATACGATGCCTCTGTTTATAGATTTACTGCAAAATTATTACTCTAGTTCACGAAAATTTATTCGTTTGCTTTTAATGGTGCTACATGGTGTGGAAAACTCAGAGAGGGTAAACTGATACCCAGCACCGTAAAGCCAGTGGGTGCTTTCCAGTGTTGGCACTCAGCACCGGCAAGCCAGTGGATGCTTACCAGTGCTGATACCCAACACTGGTAACCCAGGAGGTGCTTAAGTCACTGAACAGGTCATCACCTGAGAGAGACCTGGCTCTTTGATCAGCAAACCCCTAACCACCGAACTTCAGAAGTTCCTGAGGTGAGCTCTTTGGTCTGCGTGCCATGAAGCACCAACAGCCTAGTACCCGGGCACAGGGGACAATTTCTTCTTTTTTCTTGTTTTAAGTGTTCCAGCTGCCGAGGTCCTTACCCAATGTACGCATGTTGGCGAGGTGTGTGTGTGTGGGGCGTGGATGGTGGGTGGTAGACCGATGGGCGGTGGGCGTAGTCGGGACGGAAGTGACAAGGGAATCTTGTGGACCGGTGGAAGGCAAACACAGAACTGGCTGGTCCTTGCATTATTGCAGTCTATATGTACCCATCTGCTTCCCAAGGGGTGCACCAACCTTCCCTACTTTCAGGGTCACTTTCAAGGATGTCACTTTACTTCCCCACTTCCACTCCCATCTCCCCTATTGTTTCTTTCAATCCGTTTTTGTGTCGCCTCGGGTCGAGTGTTTGTTTCCATTGCATTTATGTTCTCTGTGTTTCCTCTGTTTTACCTTCATTGTTTGTCATTCATTCCCTTAATTTTGTCATTGTTATAGCTTCTCTTATCTGAATGTATTTCTGAGAGAGAGAGAGAGAGAGAGAGAGAGAGAGAGAGAGAGAGAGAGAGAGAGAGAGAGAGAGAGAGAGAGAGAGAGAGAGAGAGAGAGAGAGAGAGAGTAGAAAATGCTCGTGGTGTCCTGTTTTTATATTTAAATATTTCCCAGAAAGCAACCCACGATAGTAGACTGTCAGGTACTTCCCAAGACAATATACTAACTGCTGGGTACTTCACACAACAGTACATTAACTCACAAGTACTGTTGGAAGACCTAATCCCATTCAGTTTTACCCAACTACCAGTGAACTTTGAGAAAGAGTATCGCTCTGACTTACTGACATATTTCCAAGGTTCCCTCAAGGTAATAAGCATTCATGTGGATGGTTCATCAGTTCACACGATACTGTGAATTAGTAACTATAACAGATGAAACTGCAGAGGCAGCAGCCAAAGCAACTAAAGAACGAATTATCTGCAGACTTACTACACCTAAGTCCCTCGTAACAGATAACGGAGGTGAATTTTGTAATGAAATTCTTGGTAAGTCGTGACTTTATCGTCCTCCCATCCAGCCAGTAGTGGCTTAGCTGAAAAGACAAACAATAAATTACTCGAATATTTATGTGCAAAACAGTGGAAGAAGCAATACCTGATATTCAATGTGTAAGTAATTCCGCATATACGTAGGTTACACCACATTGTGCTCTATATGGTGTAGATAAACGAGTTGCTGTACTCCGGTCCACAACTCAATTATAATGACGATTACTACATAATGACTCGTACTCGTAGAGCACAAGGTGTCTTTAGGAGAATCAAAGAAACAGTTCTAAAGTTAACAGCAGAATTTACTAAAGTCACGAATGTTTGAGCAAAACCAAAAATTGAGCCAAAAACACTAAAGAAATCAATGAATTTCAATGTTTCGTGATTCTCTCTTGCACTAGTCGGCCTATATTTTTATTATTATTATTATCATCATCATAACTAAGTACTAAACCCATAAGTTTGAGAGTCATGTTAATTAATTCCAACAGGACATCTGTACTGCCAAAGCTCAACCAAGAGCTTGTTGGTCCTTATTGAGTTATTGAATAAATAAGTGGTTATAAGTACAAAATTGGAGAAATAAGCAGTGGGCAGTGTAAGGAGTCGCATTTGGATCATATGAAGTTGATTAGTGAGGATATTAATGGGACTACTAACACTCAGACTGGAGAGTTAGTGCTTGACCATCCTTCTGACCCTCTCCCTTCCACCTCTAACTACCTGACTGACACACGTCCTGCCTGTCGCTCGCTACTCCCTGCGGCCAGGTGATGAGAACACCCCAGGTGTCAGCCAGCATCACTAAGTTCCTCTCAGTCGGGGTGAGTGAATATGAATCCCCTGGATATTCCTTGCACACAAGGACAGTTATTTCAGTCATTACCAAACCATCTTTAGGTTTTGCTATACTCGTTACCTTTGTGTGTCTTTATGAAGTTGCTGTGTAACCACTTATCACCTCAAATTATCCCTCCACATTGTATAAAGAAATTAATGACTGTTCTTGCATTTAGTTGCCTCTGACTTTTTGTGTGTGTTCAGGTAATTTAGTTATTTAGACTTTAAGAGTTGCTCTGCAGGACTGTGCATCAGATTACATGACTCTGTGTCAATCCATTTAACAGTGGGTCAATTTCTTTTGTACATTCTTCATTCATGTCGTCTACTGTTTCTGGACCTCAAGAAATGTGACTTGTGTCTACCAGGTTACTCTTGCCTGTTAAGTTCTCTTTACTCTCTTGTATATATTTTGCTCCAATAAGATTCATTATACTTTCTGTATGATCTACGAGTATGATATACATTTTACCCTGTTGTTCAACATTCTTTTGTACTGTATAAATCACTTGCCTGATATTCATTTCTTTAGTGACTGCCAGTCTGTTGACATCGTGTGTATTAGACTCTACCTGCATGACGAGAACATCCGCATGTAGCATGACCAGAGCTGTCAGTAGTATGTCATGTCAGTGGCATGTAAGTGGAAGTTAACTAGTGTCACAGTTTAGGAATATAACATTTAAGTCGCTGATAGGTCAGTGACGCTGACCTGGATGATATTATACAGGGCTCGGTGCGTGTGCGTGACACCGAGTGCAGGATGCTGCCCGAGGATGCCCGCGGGCATCCTCGGGCAGTTGCCATGTAGACACCGGCTCATACTATATGGCTGGTTGACGTCAAGACCATCTATCTACCTTAATAAAACCGGCTGTACCGAACCCGTCTACATCTTTCTCTCTCTCTCCTCTTAAAACCACATTACACTTCTTGTTAATCCCATGGTGCGTCGTATAAACACACGTAAATAAGTTTGGTAGTAGAAATATATGGTAAATCAAAACCCAACATCTGGTTCATACTCTATTGTCTATTTTTATTTGTCGTTCAATTGACATGTTGCATGACCAGGAGCAGCAAGTCATGCAGGGGACCAGGCCATTATAGCCATTATTGACGTGCAAATGAAATATAAAGGTATTATATAAAATCCAGATAACAGTAATAATTTATTAAATAAACCATAAATATTTAATAGAATGTACAGCAACAATGTTAATGTTATATTGATGTTAAGTAAGGCGTTAACTATAGGCAGAGAGAGAGAGAGAGAGAGTGAGAGAGAGAGTGAGAGATATTCACTGGTATTTCTGAATAGCAGTCTGCAACGCCCTGTAGACAGTATAAGAGCTGTGGTCGTCATAGTCATTAGACGGGTAGTGGCTGTCACTACCGCTGCCACTACCGCTGCCACTGCCGCCGTCACCACTGCTGCTGTAGCCACTGCTGCCGTAGCCACTGCTGCCGAAGCTGCCACTGCTGCCGTAGCCACTGCTGCCGTAACTGCCACTGCTGCTGTATCCGCTTCCCGAGCCAGTGTCTTTGTGTCTGTTTAAGTACATGAGAGGGAGGGAAGAAGGTACAGAGAGAGAGACACAGAGAGAGAGAGAGAGGCACGGAGAGAGAGAGGTACAGAGAGGAACGGAAGTAGAGAAAGGGAGATATTAGCTTCGTATTTACAGCAATACACATGGAACAGATCTAAGAAAATTATTTACAACAGGCACCTCAGAACTGTGGCAACGTAAACACGCTGCCGACCACCGTAAAAAAATATATTTACAATGTACACCTCAGTACTGTGAAATTATTTACAAAAAGCACCTAAAGACTACGAAAATAATTTACAGCAAATGTTTCAGCTCTGTAACCAATATTTACAGTTATTTACACTGGACACATAAACAATATGTACAAGATTGAGAACATAAAGGGCACAATACCACGACTGGAACGACACACAAATAGCCCGAACATAGGAGACGTTTCGGCCCGACTTGGACCATTTACAATGGTCCAAGTCGGACCGAAACGTCGTCGTAAGTTTCTATCTCCTATATGCGGGTTATTTACAAGATAAAGTAGAGATTTTTGTTGTTAGGGGGACTTAACGCATGTAAAAGAATAACTGATATAGAGGTTTCTAAATAAATCAAAGTTAGGTTTCTAAATAATTCAAATGAGGTTTCTAAATCATTCAAAGTGAGGTTTCTAAATCATTCAAAGTAAGGTTTCTAAGTAATTCAAAGTGAGGTTTCTAAATAATTCAAAGTGGGGTTTCTAAATAAATCAAAGTGAGGTTTCTAAATAAATCAAAGTGAGGTTTCTAAATAAATCAAAGTGAGGTTTCAAAATCAAAGCTGGGTTTCTAAATCAAAGTGAAGTTTCTAAATCAAAGCTATGTTTCTAAAAAAATAAAGCTAGGTTTCAAAATCAAAGTGTGGTTTCTAAATAAATCAAAGCGAGGTTTCTAAATCAAAGCAAGGTTTCAAAATAATTCAAAGTGAGGTTTCTAAATAAATCAAAGTGAGGTTTCTAAATAAATCAAAGTGAGGTTTCTAAATAAATCAAAGTGAGGTTTCTAAATAAATCAAAGCAAGGTTTCTAAATAATTCAAAGTGAGGTTTCTAAATAAATCAAAGTGAGGTTTCTAAATAAATCAAAGCGAGGTTTCTAAATCAAAGCAAGGTTTCTAAATAATTCAAAGTGAGGTTTCTAAATAAATCAAAGTGAGGTTTCTAAATAAATCAAAGTGAGGTTTCTAAAATCAAAGCGAGGTTTCTAAATCAAAGCGAACTCCGAAAAAAAGTATTTCTGAGGAGGGTAAATTTTTTGTGGGGTATAATTGGTGGATCAACCATACTGTGATGGGTTTATGATTGCATAATGATATACAATACAGACAAGATAAAGACTAAGACACATGTGCAACACCTGGGTATGTTTAGAGGAAGAGATGATATACGAAGACAGTAGAATGTGAGGTTATCAGTCCCTCAGACTGAGAGAACTCTACACAGAAGACAATAGAAGATACAGGGGGTCAGATTTCATCTATACAAGAGTTGCTGGTTCCTAACGTTTTTTGCCGTATCTTACCTAACCACGGTACGGTTGGGATTGAACTCGCGGCAAGTGAATCTTAAAACTCACTTGCCGAGAGTTCGGACCCCACCCGTACCGTGGTCTGTTTGCATTCGTGTCCTATCGTACCTAATTTGATTAATACATTAATGAGAAATATGGTAACACGACAGCACAGTGGTCCTATTGTTTACATTACGTCAGAAAGTACACATACACGCACATTATTATGTAAACGTTTCGTCTGCGTAGCAGACTTCCTCAGACGAATTATGTACTGGAAAAGTGGAAGGGAAATACTAAAATGCTCATTCCCTTAACCTTGAAGGAGAGGCTGGAGAGGGAGACTTGTGTACAGGAACCAGAGGTGAGTTGCAGCAGTTGAAGACGGAGACATAGATGAGCGGGGCTCGCCAGTGGATGTAGATCATGATAAGTTGTGCCAGCGTTTAAAAATATGTTGTTGGTGTTGCTGTGTTGTTTGTGTTGCCTCCGGTATGATAATTGCCTCAGAATTCGACTGAAGAAGTTTTGCCGTGTAGGCGAAACGTTCCGGCAACGAAGATATTCAAATACTTCACATGTGGCTTATTTATACAAGCATCCTGACACACACAAAGAGATGTAGTGGAGGTAGGATCCATACATAATTTTAGGATGAGCTATGATAAAGCTCATGGAGCAGGGAGAGAGGGCCTAGTAGCGACCAGTAAAGAGGCAGGAACAAGAGCTATGAATCGACTCTTGCAATCACAATTATTAATATTGGTAGAATTACCGACAATATGTTAAGTAAAAGGACACAAATGCAACTAATGTGACATTTTATTGTGGCAACGTTTCGCTCTCCAGGAGCTTTGTCAAGCCGTGACGGCTTGACAAAGCTCCTGGAGCGAAACTTGTCACAGTAAATGTCATATTAGTTGCATTTGTGTCCTTACTTAACCACAATTAGATGAGTACACACACACACACAAACACACACACACACACACACACACACACACATAGATAGACTGCATTTTCTTGGACTGCAAGAAGGCGTTCGACACAGTTCCTCACAAGAGGTTAATGCAAAAGCTAGAGGATCAGGCACACGTAACAGGAAAGACACTGCAATGGATCAGAGAATATCTGACAGGGAGGCAACAACGAGTCATGGTACGTGACGAGGTGTCAGAGTGGGCACCTGTGACGAGTGGGGTTCCACAAGGGTCAGTCCTAGGACCTGTACTGTTTTTGGTATATATGAATGACATAACGGAAGGGATAGACTCAGAAGTGTCCCTGTTTGCAGATGATGTGAAGTTAATGAGAAGAATTAAATCAGTTGAGGATCAGGTAGGACTACAAAGAGACCTGGACAGGCTACAAGCCTGGTCCAGTAAATGGTTCCTTGAATTTAACCCTACCAAATGTAAATTCATGAAGATCGGAGAAGGGCAAAGAAGACCGCAGACAGAGTATAATCTAGGTGGCCAAAGACTGCAAACCTGACTCAAGGAAAAGATCTTGGGGTGAGTATAATACCGAGCACATCTCCTGAGACACACATCCATCAGATAACTGCTGCAGCATACGGGCGGCTGGCAAACCTAAGAATAGCGTTCCAATACCTCACTAAGGAATCGTTCAAGACTCTGTACACCATATACGTCAGGCCCATACTGGAGTATGCAGCACCAGTTTGGAACCCACACCTGGTCAAGCACGTTGGGAAATTAGAGAAAGTGCAAAGGTTTGCAACAAGACTAGTCCCAGAGCTAAGGGGATTGTCCTACGAAGAAAGGTTAAGGGAAATCGGCCTGACGACACTAGAGGACAGGAGGGTTAGAGGAGACATGATAACGACATATAAAATACTGCGAGGAATAGATAAGGTGGACAGAGACAAGATGTTCCAGAGAGGGGACACAGAAACAAGGGGTCACAATTGGAAGTTGAAGACTCCTACGAGTCAAAGGGATGTTAGGAAGTATTTCTTCAGTCATATAGTTGTCAGGAAGTGGAATAACCTAGAAAGTGACGTAGTGGAGGCAGGAACCATACATAGTTTTAAGACGAGGTTTGATAAAGCTCATGGAGCAGGGAGAGAGAGGACCTAGTAGCAATCAGTGAAGAGGCGGTGCCAGGAGCTATGAATCGACCCCTGCAACCACAAATAGGTGAGTACACTCACTATCAACTGATTGGTGTACAACGCAGCCTCATCTGACCTGACAACGGCTGAAGATACCTTCCAGAAAATATATTTTGGTATATAGGCCCTTTAACAAATCTGTGCTACTATAAGGTCTACTACACTGCTGTTACAGCATTGCTACTACACTGCTGTTACAGCATTGTTACTACACTGCTGTTACAGCACTGCTACTACACTGCTGTTACAGCACTGCTACTACACTGCTGCTACAGCATTGCTACTACACTGCTGCTACAGCACTGCTACTACACTGCTGCTACAGCATTGCTACTACACTGCTGCTACAGCACTGCTACTACACTGCTGCTACAGCATTGCTACTACACTGCTGCTACAGCACTGCTACTACACTGCTGCTACAGCATTGCTACTACACTGCTGCTACAGCACTGCTACTACACTGCTGCTACAGCACTGCTACTACACTGCTTTTACAGCACTGCTACTACACTGCTGCTACAGCATTGCTACTACACTGCTGTTACAGCACTGCTACTACACTGCTTTTACAGCACTGCTACTACACTGCTGCTACAGCATTGCTACTACACTGCTGTTACAGCACTGCTACTACACTGCTGCTACAGCATTGCTACTACAAGGTCTACACCACTAGTGTTTCTAATGTTAAAGTTGTATTACAATGTCTATTCCACTACTGTTACTAATGTTACAGTGGTGATACTACAAGATTTATTCCAGAAATACTTATGTTACAAACACAAGGACACACACACTTACTTGACATTACTGCCGTGGGTGAGAGAAAGAGAGAAAGAGAGAGAGAGAATACTCACTTTTTCTTGGCAGCCACAGCAATAACACCGAGAACACCCAGGATGCCAGCCGCGGCCACCGCCGCTATGAAGAACGGAACGAAAGCGAAGAACTCAGCCAACAGCTTATCAGAGTCGATGGTGACTGTCAGGTCGTTGCCGAGGAAGAAGCTCGTGAGTTTGGCCGGGTCAATCTGAGTCTCCACCACGGAGACCGTATCCACGGCTTGAACGGCAGACTGACCAGTGCTAAAGACGGAGAACTTGTCAAAGCTGGGAAAGGCCAGTTGGTTCCCTAAGGTGGATAATGGGGTCAAGCTGGGCAAGGCAATCTGAGTTCCGGTGGTCAGGCCTGTTATGGTTAGTCCCTTGGAGACACCGTCTGACTGTCGATTCTCCTTCGTGATATTTTTTGCCTTGGTCGTGGCGGTGATATTATTGTGTTGATCTTTGTCAACTTGTCTGTAGGCGACGTCTTCACTCTCAGTATCGTCTTGGAGAGCCACTGTTGCTCTTGCTGCTGTTGCTTCTGGCACTGATGCTATTGTTGCTGATGTGATTGTCTCTGCTGCTGATGCTGTTTCTGGAGATTTTGTTGTTGTTGCCTGGCTTCTCTCAACTGTTCGGATCATTGTGACAACAGCCAGAAGCAAGACGGCTGCCTTTCCTGTCGGTGAAATAAATCCAATTATTCTGCAGTCTTTCAAATACACAAATTTATTTTAACATGCATATATGGGCATGCAAACACACACTCTTTCAAAAAGCAAGAGAGAAGTTAGAAAGAAACGTTTGACTACTGGAGTTGCATGTAGATTAGACTTGACTCTCCGGACTCTGCTAAATTTGAGGTTGTCAGGAATTGTTGGCGAACTCTCGGTGGAGGTGTTTGAGTGGGTATCTACATGACAAGAAATAGGGGCAGAGAGATACCTGTAATTTACCTATTGTCGATTCTGGGGGTCATAGCCTTCGTGGCTGTTGGTATTGGCAGCTTGCAGTCTAAGCGCCACAGGAAGGCTGTCGGGTCCTGACTCGAGGGTGAGTAATAAGAGCATGTAGATAACTGATTCAGAAAACCGACGGGATGACGGATTAGACACACTTGCAACACTTGGGTATCTTCACTGTAGAAGCGTTATGGCAACCAGTGACTTCCTCAGTCCAATACAGAGAAGAATGGTGAAGATCAGTAATAAGAGAGAATGGGGAAGCAGAGTTGAGTAACACTGGACAGACTGCTTGTTATAACTGATTACGTATAATTCACCAGCTACAGGAGAGAGTAAATAAGAGCATGAGAATCCTAAAGAGTGAAGAAGTCATTCATGGCGAAGCATTTCCTCATTAAAATACCTTCATGCTACTCGTGTGTTTCATGTCTCATGTGACAGGTATTTTATGCCATGTATTGTCCACGAGAGGGATGTACAATAGAAGGAGAAGGATAATAGGAAAGAGGCAAAGAAGACAAAAAGAGGTAGAGAATACCGATCCTACGTCAATTAGATACATAAATACAGGTTATAGCATTCATAACCTCCGAAATAGCTCCCCCCCCCCCACTTGGGGAGCCAATACCGGGTCACCTCTTGGAAAAGACCCGGACCGGGACCATACAGGCGAACCACTTAGAATAGAATAGGACCTCCGAAGTCTTAGCGAGGCTTATTCTCCCAGTACCTGATACTGTTGTCACCTAATTTCACTTCCTCGGCTGGCTACTCGTATGTGACCTCAGGACCTCGTTCCTTCATCTCAGGACCTCGTTCCTTCATCTCAGGACCTCGTTCCTTCATCTCAGGACCTCGTTCCTTCATCTCAGGACCTCGTTCCTTCATCTCAGGACCTCGTTCCTTCATCTCAGGACCTCTCTCCAGCCGCTATACTTAGATCTTCTTCTCTGTGAACTGATGTTTCGTCCTTGATGAACGAATGCCGCTGTTTCGTACCTGGTGGACGAAACGTTTTCCAAAATGGCATAACCCGCATTGTGCGCCTTATTAATACAAGACTGGGGAGATCTGAAAGAGATATTAGTCAGTCTGAGGAAACTAAGAAATGGTCAGAAATACTGCAGAAGGATATTATGGTATTAGGAACATAATGGAGGAACACTGCAACAGGCCTACTGGCCTATACTAGGCAGGCCAATTGAGACAATAACTTGATGAATCTGTTGTCCCTCGACATCTGGACATTTTCTGATGATTAAGACACATGTGCAACAGTTGGGTATCTTTATTGTAGACTTCTTCAGTCAAATACAAAGGCAGCAGATGTAGTAGTGAAATGATAATGTAATCAGTCCATCAACCTTGGAGAAAAAGTATTTGAGGTGGTCAGTCCCTCAGCCTAGAGAAGATACCTAACTGTTGCACATGTGTCTTAATCATTAAGTATGAAGGAGCACTGCCGAAGGCCCTTGGGCTCAGTAGGTCCATTGTATCGGTATTTTATTTTATTTTCTCCATCGAAAAAAAAGATCGATACTTAGCAAAGCTGCGACTGCTAACAGTCAAGAAAAAGCTTCGACTTTCACATAAACTTCTGACTTTATCTCTGTTGACAATAGCAAGTGGCACATGACAGGACAGTCAAGCATCGTCAACAATTTATCTACACGTACTCTTTCTCCCGCAGTGATCCTTGTGTTCAAATTCGTCTCGGTGTTCACTAAAGAAAATGGAACTTAGCCTTACTATCAAGAACTACCCCGGCAGTGACGTCAATTTTTTTTCAGACGGTGTTTAACCAGGGGTACAATCACTGTCACTATTGCTGAATTCACAAACTGCCACTTCTCAACAACATGGAACCTTCCTTGGAATTCACTATAGAAGGAAGACAGACTAATTTCTTAACCTTTCTTAATGTTTCACTTTGCGTGAATGACCCACAAAAAATATATAATTTTAAAGTCTACAGAAAGCCCAGTCACACCACGACGCAATACACGGTACCCAGCACACGGCATCTGTTAAGATGTTTCACCTCACTAGACAAAGACAGACACCAGACCAACACACTGCTCTTCCAGCTGGTTAGGTTCCTGAAAACATCGCCAGCATTAGCTTAAACAAGTATGACTGTCAGCAACAGGAACCTGCTAACAAACAATAACTCACAACACAGTGAATTCAACGTTGGTGTTTACACCACCCCAAGTGGAACAACATGTGCTAGACTCTACGCTGGGGACAACACCTGAGAGTCTCAAATAACGCATCCGTGAACACAAGTACAGTATGCTTGTGAAAGAGACGACTTGAACAACGCCTGTACCATACCACCGCAACACTCACAACTATCCCATGAATTTCCATAACGCCAGACTTGCCACGAGTCTGCACCGCTCAAAACACAGGCAGTTTTATGATCTATGAAATACTTGGCCAACACATCGTCCCCAAGCAGGACACAGCTATCACCTAGCTTCTGCCTCGGGGCTCGAGCGCCACCTGAAATGACCCACTATACATAACCTGTGTTTTCTGGTCTCTCTATTGGCTGGATAAAGCCCAAGGTGGGCTTAATCAATACTTTAATACTGCTTATGACCTTTATTATAAACAAAGTGTCCGGTATCACTCAGATTTGAGTTCGGTGTCACTCAAAGCAAGTGTTTTACGTCACTCAAAACAAGTGTTATGTGTCATTCACACATAAGTTTTATCACTCAAAACAAGCGTCATGTGTCACTCAAAACAAGTGTCTTGTGTCACACAGATGTTTCGCTCACAGTTCTACATACGTGACGTCATACTGTGCGTATGTTTACATCACCAATACATAATTCCCTGACTTCCAGAGAAACTTGAGGACTGTATGCAGAGAGCACCAACATCCTCACTGATCAGGTCTCCGACAGGCAGGTCTGGATTGTGTCCGGGGCACGGATAGAGGGGCGGTGACCCCGGAACTATCGCAAGGCCAACTAGAGGTTGCTACAGACGTGCGTTTGTATTAGTGCATATTGTTGTTGACTGGTGCTCGTGATGATCCTCCAGGCTGTGCTTACCCTGGGTATGCATGCTAGTAGGCCTATTAGCGGCCGTGGGCGCCAAGGACAGTGACTGGCACGAGCGGTGGATGATATAGGCTGTTGGCGACTGGTTGCCACTAGTAGTGGGTGCCACAAAGGGTGGGCTCTGAGTGGCACTAGACTTCAGCAACACCAGAGGGCAGGATTAAGACTGGCTGAACCATTGCATGCCCTCCTCTTAAATAGCCAGCCAACCAGCCAACCAATCATTCAGCCAATCAGAAAGCAGTGCCCTGAAGCAACCCCCCTCCCTCTCTCAGGTCTGTGTTTGGGGTCAGATGCAGAGTGTTCCTCTTCCCCGTTCCTTCTCCCCCACTTTCTCCACCTGTGCCTCTCCCTTTCTTTATTCCTGTTTTTAAATCATCCTGCATCCTTTCCAGTATTTATGTTTTCATTATTGCTCTTTTTGTGTTTATATATAATAACGATCGAAACTCTCTCTCTCTCTCTCTCTCTCTCTCTCTCTCTCTCTCTCTCTCTCTCTCTCTCTCTCTCTCTCTCTCTCCCTCTCTGACAACAGTAAAGCTGGAGGAAAGGTCGAAAGGAGGGAGGAAGGCAGGCATGGAGGGAAAGGGAGGAAGAGAAAAAGGGTGGTAGGGAGGAAGGAAGGGTGGCAGAAAGGGAGCAACGAAGGGAGGGAGAAAGGGAGAGACGAGGAAGAGGGAGGGAGGGGAAGGAACGCCTCAGGGAGCAGTGATAGCTGGTGTCTGCATTTTAGTAATCAACTGTAATCACCTAGTTCACTATGCAAGGGGGTTGAACCATGGCTCCTGGACCCCTTCTATTCCGTGTCTCTTCCTATTTTATTATTATTATTATTATTATTATTATTATTATTATTATTATTATTATTATTATTATTATTATTGATTGTTGTTGTTGTTGTTGTTGTTACTATAATTATTAAATATTATTATTATTGTTATTATCATCAATATTATTATTTATTCATGGAAAGCGCTAAACACCTAAGGGCCCCTGAGGGGTGCCTAGCACCAGTATCTAGCTGTTTTTTTTGCCCTTGCACAGGCCCGATTACCTGATCACCCAGACTGTTACTACCAGGGGACCGTAGGAAACGGTCTAATTTCTTCTCTGAGTTTTCTCGAGCCTCGTTTTTTGCTTGGCTAAAGTGCGGGGCTTCACACTGGTTCTGCGTACTCAGGCGTAAAGCATTTTGGTAAATGCGTATGATAAGAACGCCCCCTTCAGATTCCCTGATCTATTAACGACAATACTTGCGATAAACAAGTCTTGAATCCCCGAAGGAGGGGAATCAGAGGGGACCAGGTATGATCCGATGAAGGGGAAGGTAGGGGACACCCATGGATGGGGCCCCAATTCCTGGAATGTCCCTCCACTAGCAGCACAAGTTGCCTGGTTCCTTGTCCTTCTAATAGTCTACCTCATATTATCGAGATAGATAAATAGACAGTCAGATAGACAGTCACACACTGGTACTACGATTTTATGAAACTTCTGAGGTGAAAAAAAAAAATACATTTGAGTTCTAGTTTTACAGTCATAATAAATACATTTACACCTCACTGTAAATACATTTACAAGAGTTTGCAAATACATTTACATAAGTTACTTCTCACTGTCAATACATTTATATTACAAGAGTTACACCTCACTGTAAATACATTTACATAAGTTACTCCTCACTGTCAATACATTTACAAGAGTTACACCTCACTATAAATGCATTTACAAGAGTTACACCTCACTATAAATGCATTTACAAGAGATACACCTCACTGTAAATACATTTACATAAGTTACTCCTCACTCTCAATACATTTACAAGAGTTACACCTCACTATAAATGCATTTACAAGAGATACACCTCACTGTAAATACATTTACATAAGTTACTCATCACTGTCAATACATTTACAAGAGTTATACCTCACTGTAAATACATTTAAAAGAGTTATTCCTCACTGTCAATACATTTACAAGAGTTACACCTCACTATAAATCATTTACAAGAGTTACACCTCACTGTAAATATATATACTACTACGTACATGAGTTATTCGTCACTGTAAATATTTACATAATCTTACAAACGTTTTACTTACAACTTACGTCATTGTGTGACTTCATTATTTTTTTTTTACAGAATGAAATGATGGGAAACAACAGCTGTACCATCTGTCAGGAGACAGCTGGTGCAGCTGTTGATAGCTGAGTTTACCAGCTGTCTGGGTGGTGACATCTGTGTTCAATTCTAGAGTCTGGGTGCTGACATCTGTGTTCATTCTAGAGTCTGGGTGCTGACATCTGTGTTCATTCTAGAGTCTGGGTGCTGACATCTGTGTTCATTCTAGAGTCTGGGTGCTGACAAATTGTGTTTTCAAGAGGCCAGGTGCTGACACGTCCTTCTGAGACATGCTTGGATGCTGACATCTGTGTTGGATCCTAGAGTCTGAGAGTGCTGACATCGTCTGCATTCTGAGTTCTGGGTGCTGACAAATTATGTCATTTTCTAAGTAGTGCAGGTATTGCCCATCTTTTCCTTCCTGACATGCTGATGGGCTGTATGTATCTATATATCGTATGATGATACTCTATAAGGTAGTATGACGACGTGGCAACTTGATCATACGTCGGCAGCCGCATTCCATGGAGGCTGTCAAGAAGGGAGGAAGTATATGTCAATTATGTTCCTAGTTATTCTTTTGCAACATTATTGAACCCATCTGTTTACTTTCTTCTTCTATATATATATATATATATATATATATATATATATATATATATATATATATATATATATATATATATATATATATATGCGTGGAAGCAGTTTCCACTGTTGTATGAGTTAATGAATGAACTGGTGAGTGAGTAGGACGAGTTCTTTCCTAGTTAATTGTAAAGCTGGACTGGACACAAAAAGCCTAATGGCAAAGAACTTAAATAGTTTCCGTTTCTTTGCCTTGGTTCGTGGTGTGTATAGCTGTGGTTAGAGCTAGAGTCTTCCCTGACACTCGAACCCAAAACCCACAGTCGTGGGCGTCCCCAATGGATCCCACTTTCTGGGCTGCAGCTCCGAGATTAGTCTCAGCATCGTTGGTCACGGGTATGAGGGTATTATGGATGTACCCCTCTCAGAAGGCATCGGCTACACCGTCTTTATATATCAACTGTGAAACCGCTGTGCAGAAGGGATTAGAAATCAAAATTTTGGCCAGGCTGGCTAATGGAATGACGGAAAAGAAAGAGCCCTTGCACCAAGGGAATAATAAGACAAAATGTAAGAATTCTGTCAGTTTAAAATATAACCAAAAATTGTATTGTTATTAGGCCCTAGAGGCTTAATATACAAGGATAGCCCAAGAAAGCCTAACACTCTGGTTTATTTCCATTGGCATCCTTATATCCTCTTCCCACTGATGAACCCATAACTGACGGCGAACTTTTAGGTACCTATTTACTGCTAGGTGAACAGTACTAACAGATGTAAGATTTCCTTGCCGGAGATGATAGGTTCTACCCTAAAGTGTTACACATATATTTTTAATGAAGAGACATGTCCACACAGAAATCATTTACAGCCAACATAGAGCCTATCAAGCATTTAAATTACTGGGAACGCCTCAGAGTCCTAAATATGTATTCATTGGAGCGGAAGAGAGGAAATACATGATAATATATACATGGAAGGTGCTTGAGGATCTGGTCTCAAATTTACACATTGCCGAATATGTAAAATAAGGCCAGTGAAAAACAGGGGCCGCCGTGGGCGTTATTAGCAGTCTACCCACCTGCCTGGAGGTAGGTAGGTTAAGGGTGTTTCAAAGAGACGGACCCAGTTTCAACGACAGTTGAATTTCATCTCGGGTCCATCATTTTAAAACACTTTTAAACCTGCGCATAACTGGTACGGGTCACACAGCATCTCACAAACTTGCTCTGCAGCCAAACTACTGGTGAGTAAACCTGGACTCGGAGGTGCAAACCTCCAGTCACTCATACCTCTACGCTCCTGTGTCCGGCTAACCAGTAATTACTGGAGGTAACGGAGCTGGCCGCCAGATTAATGGCTTGTTGTTAATGGCTTATTGTTGGCGCGCATGTTCTGCCCTAGTTATGTTGGGAATGTTGAGAGGAGGACGACCTATCACGGAGATACACACCTATGGTAATTATATATATATATATATATATATATATATATATATATATATATGAGTAGTAACTGATATTATATTAAGATGAATATATATATATATATATACTATATATATATATATATATATATATATATATATATATATATATATTATTACACATCGGCCGATTCCCACCAAGGCAGGTTGCCGAAAAGAAAAACTTTCATCATCATTCACTCCATCACTGTCTTGCCAGAGGAGTGCTTTAACTACAGTTACAAAACTGCAACATTAACACCTCCTTCGTCACTGTACTTCCCATCTCCAGGACTCAAGTCCGGCCTGCCAGTTTCCTGAATCCCTTCATAAATGTTACTTGCTCACACTCTAACAGCACGTCAAGTATTAAAAACCATTTGTCTCCATTCACTCCTATCACACACATGCTTGCTGGAAGTCCAAGCCCTCGCACACAAAACCTCCTTTACCCTCCATCCAACCTTTTCTAGGCCGACCCCTACCTCGCCTTCCCTCCACTCAGAGGGCTGCGGAGGGGTTGTTGAGGTGGTTTGGACATTTAGAGAGGATGGAACAAAATAGAATGACTTCGAGAGTGTATAAATCTGTGGTGAAGGGAAGGCGGGGTAGAGGTCGGCCTATGAAAGGTTGGAGGGAGGGACCAATGGAGGTTTTGTGTGAGAGGGGCTTGGACTTCCAGCAAGGATGCGTAAGCGTGTTAGGAGCGAATGGAGACAAATGGTTTTTAGGACTTGACGTGCTGTTGGAGTGTGAGCAAGGTAATATTTATGAAGGGATTGAAGGAAACCTGCAGGCAGGACTTGAGTCCTGCAGATGGGAAGTACAGTGTCTGCACTCTGAAGGAGGGGTGTTAATGTTGCGGTTTTATAACTGTAGTGTAAGCACGCCTCTGGCAAGACAGTGATGGAGTAAATGATGGTGAAAGTTTTTCTTTTTTGGGGCCACCCTGCCTTGGTGTCAAACGGCCGATGTGTTAATAATAGTATATTTGGTGTGTGTGGGTGTAGTGACTACTCACGTGTGTGAGGGGTCGAGGGAGGGGTCGAGGGGGTCGTTATCCAGCATTCTGGAGGTGATGAAAGCAGCAGCTATTAGCAGACAATAGAGACTCAGCAGAAACATGGGGTAGTTGCCGATAGTGATGGAGTTACTGCTGCTGCTGACGGTGCTCAGAACCCGCTGGTCACCCTCCTGCTGCTCCTGATGCTCCTTCTGCTCCTGCTGCTTCTGCTGCTCTTTCTGCTCCTGCTGCTTGCCTTCCTGCTCATTCTGCTGCAACTTTTGGGACTCCTGCTGATGTAGCTGCTGGGGCTTCTGCTGCTCTATCTGTTGGGGTTCCTGCTGATGTATCTGCTTGGGTTTCTGCTGCTGTAGTAGCTGTAGCTCTAGCTGCTGGTCCTGGGCGGCGTGACTTGCGGTTACCAGGATCACCAACACCACTGTCACACCTGCGTTATAATCACCAGGTGACACTGATAACTATCAAACTAAAAACGTAAAAAATACATAAATATATATATATATATATATATATATATATATATATATATATATATATATATTATACTATATATATTACAAGGATTAAAGTAGGTACGTCAGAAGCCAACGAGTTAATATACGGGTTCACTAGTCAGCTGAAGGCAGATTATATTAATATATTCATGGGGGAAACGGTAAACTCGTAGGGGTGATAGAGCGCCTGAGGAACGAGAGGTAATAACGTTTGATTCGAGGAAGGTGAGAGGTTGCTCCAAGTCACTGGATCGACAGCTCTTCAAGGCACCGTCTTGGAAGAGGACTGAGGAGGTGCAGAGAGCAGGAGGGAGGTGGGGCAGAGACTTCAAACCTCACTCTGGGAGGAAGGATCTCGGGGTGAGCACTGTACCGAGCATATCACCCGAGGTACATATCAGCCGAATATCGTCTGCAGCAGACTCCCGAATGGTAACTCTAAGATTAGCTTTCAGGAATGTCAGCACGGAATCACCGGCTACAATATAATTTGGTATGGCCTTCAGGAAGTATGCAGCACCACAATGCAACCTCCATCTAATTAAACACGTAGAAGAAGTGTAAAAAATTGCAAAGATTCTCAAGGAAACTAGTCCCAGAGCAATGGAGAATGTGTTGTGGCGACAGACTAAAAGGAGGTAAACCAGATGACATTAGGGGACAAAAGAATAAGGGGTGACATGATAAAGACGTACAAAATACTGAAATGAAATGATAGGATGGACAGAAAAAAATCATGTTAAGCGCTAAACCCATGCGGGTCATTCAGCGCAAGACGTGGTGGGGGCTTGATCCTGCGTCTGGCGAGCGCGAGACAGACGCGCTTCCTATTTGTACTCACCTATGGACAGAAACAGGCTGTTTAAGAGGCGGGAAACAGGCACACAAGGGCACAGCTGGAAGTTAAAATACAGAAGGGGCACAAGAATGTTAGGAAATATCTCTTTAGCATCAGAGTGGTCAGGAAGTGGAATGACCTGGACGGCAAGTGGCAGAGACAGACTCCATGCATAGCTTGAAGAATAGGCATGAGAGAGCTTAGGAGGCTAGGAAATAATGAACCTAGCTGGGGCCGAGACTCGACACCCTCAACCAGAAACATGAAAGCACACAAAAAATGCATCAGAGAGAAAAAAACATCAGCCTACCCTTCAGGCCTACGCAAGCAGGAGAGAGAAGCGAGCCTAGCCTGCTGTCCTACGTAAGAACCAGGAGCACAGAGCACCATGATGGCCAACCAGCGCACACAGCATCCACCAGTACACTGCAACAGCTGTGAACGCACTGCTGATTGACGCTTCTGTATGTGTTGGTCACTGCCGGCCTCTTTGAGGGAGATGGGGAGGCTGATAGGTAGGCAGGCAACCTAGTAGGTAAGTAGGGAGGTAAGTGTGAAGGTACGCACCCTGGAAAGCAAGTAGGTAATTAGGTACCCTAGTAGGTAAGTAGGAAGGTAGGTACCCTGGTGGGATAGTAGGTAGATCCGTAGGTAAGTATGAAGGTAGGCAGTTAGAAAGGTAGGTAGGAAGGAGGTAGGGGGGAAGTAGGTAGGTAGGTAGGAAGGTAAGTAGGTAGGTAGAAAGGTAAGTAGTTAGGTAAATAGGTAGATAGGCAGGTAGGCAGATGAAGGGAAGGTAAATATTTAGGTAGGTAGGAAGGGAGTTAGGTAAGTAGGTAGGTAGGTATTCGTGTCAGTAGTTGGTAGAGGTCTCCACACACAGTGTAGAGCAATATCAAGTACATAAGTGAGGCAAGTACATACCTTCTCATGGAAGATCTCAGAGGCAACATACACATCATGGAAGACTCTCAGAGGCATCATACACCTCATGGAAGACTCTCAGAGGCAACACACATCTCATGGAAGACTCTCAGAAGCATCATACACTCATGAAGCTCTCAGAGGCATCATTACACTTCATGGAAGACTCTCAGAGGCACACACTTATGGAAGACTCTCAGGAAGCCACACCTCATGAAGACTCTCAGAGGCAACATACACCTCATGGAAGACTCTCAGAAGCATCATACACTCATGGAAGACTCTCAGAGGCAACACACACCTCATGAAAGACTTTCAGAGGCAACACACACCTCATGAAAGACTTTCAGAGGCAACACACACCTCATGAAAGACTCTCAGAAGCAACACACACACACACATACACCTCCTCATAGTCAACTAAGAAAGACTTTAGTCTAACATTCGGTTTATTTTAAGAGAAATATGACACCTGAGTCTCACTGGTGATTCTAAACATCCGTCAATGTAACAGTTAAGTGATTCCTGAATTTCTAATTCAACCTACAAAGTCTAATTCTATAACTTGAGAACATCTCATCCGATCGGCTTCAAATTTCCTGAGCTAGTGCACGGTAACTAGGGGGAAAAAAAGGTCAATGTTATATAGATCGTTTCTCCTTAGGTTTATGGTTTTATTGCAATAACCCAAAATGCCTTTTCTGGTCGGCTTGTAACTGTCAGCACTGGTGTGTCGCACTTAGAAAAGTTTGGGTTTGTTATTGCGTTGTGTAGATGCCCATTTGCTAATGTTATTTTAAGATGATGCGGTATTATTGTCCTTGAAATAACTTGAGTGGGTTTTACCTTTATGGCTCTTGACTTTAATGGCTGAGGCATATTGTCAAAAAATTATGATATATTTTTCTTTAAGGCGATGATAGGTGCATTTTTGAAAATGTATTAAAAGTTAATAAACAAGGAATTGCTAGTCTTTATGATAATTGGAGAATTAGTCTTCTGATTGGCTTCAAACTCTTAGTACTGGTGTATGCTTTTCACAGGAACCTTTGCATTGATTTTGGGTTATTGAATTTTTAATTTGTAAATACTGGTGTGTTGGTAAATACTGTCTTATAACCTGTTGAAGTTCGATGACAAACAGAAGTGAGACAAGAAAGAGAGGAATGTGTGGACTGCACATTCTTGGACTGTAAGAGAGCATTCGACACTGTACCTCTAAGAGGCTGGGACAGAAACAAGAGGAGCAGACAGATATAAAGGAACGCAATACAGTGGGAAGGAGACGAAGAGTGAGTGTCCGAGAAGAGATGTTTGAATGGACAAGAATAACAAGTGGGTGTTCCACAAGCATCAGTACTTGGGCCCGTTCTGTTTCTGTGAATTTTATACCAGATAGAGTACCAGATGATGTAAAATTAAAAAAAAACTGATGAGGAAAAGTAAATACTGCAGAGAGACCTGCACAAACTGCAGGACTGGCCAGACAAGTGGCTCCTGGAATTAACCTTCAACACTGCAAGGTAGGAAGAGGACCACAAACTGAGTATAGACTTTGGGGACGGAGGCTGCATACCTCATTCAAGGAGAAAAACCTGGGCGGTGTGCATAGTGCCGAACATATCGCCGAAGGCAACATAACAATCGGTTTACCTCTACAGAGAATGTTGCTTCGGCAAATCTAAGATTAACTTCCAGGAATCTCAACAGCATATCAGGCCCATATTGCTGTATGTAGCCTCAGCATGGAATCCGAACATAATAAACTCAAGAAAGTGCAAAGATTTGCAGCGAGACTAGTTCCATAGATAAGGGAATTAACTATGAAGAGAGATTTAAGGAACTGAAATTTACCACATTACTGGACAGAATGATCAGGGAAAACAATATACTACATGCAAATTACTCAGAGGGCTTCCTAGGGCGGACAGGAACAGGCCGTTTGAGAGGCGGGAACCAGGTACTCGGGGACACAACTGAAAGTTAAAGACACATATGAGCCACAAGGATGTCTAGGAATGTTTCTTCAGCCTGAGAGGGGTCATGGAGTGAAATGGCCTGGATAAAAACATGGCTGAGGCAGAGGCTCTATACGTAATTTTCAAATTTGTTACGTAATGAGACTAGAGCAAGGAACTGCGACTTGACCCATGCAGACACAAGCAGGTGAACACACTCTTCTCATCTCGTGTCCAACGATGCTTCACAATAACGACGTTATTATCACAGTTCATCCTCTTCTTCCTCTTCTTCTCCTCCCTCTCCTACTGCTGCTGCTCCTCCTTACCTTTTTTTTCAGCTCCTCTTCATTCCTTTCCTCCTCCTATATCGAGGAGGCTGTGTACCCAAGAGAGAGTATGTAGAACACTAATAATAACAAGGAAAATAAAGAGAAAGCCACAAGAACGAGAGAGGCACAAGAAAAAACGTCACCAGCGACTATTTAACAAATTAGTCCCAAGGTAATAAAAGGATGATAAACGAACTAACACTAATTGCAGACGCAGCAAACATAGAGATTATTGCACACGAGACAATGTTCTAAGTGTAAGCAAGTATCTGGGCATATTTACTGAGACTAGAATTTATGCCACACTGAAAGTTAGTAATATATACGTATATATATATCCCGGATTTTATGAAGCTTCTCTTGTAGACTTCGCCACATATTGTAGCCATCCAGGAAATTTTAATAACAAATTAACTATAGATCTTTGTTCGGGGACTCTAGTCCCCGACGACTTACTAGAGGTAGTCCAGGACTTTGTTAAGACGTTTGTGATTAAGTTAACTAGAGAAAACAATTGACTCATGGTGTGTAAACTTAGATTTGAAAGACTAAGAAAACAGAGATTTGGCAATAAAGTTGTAGGTAAATGGTTAAGCTGCCAAGTAGACTCATTTATGTAAACATCTTAAGAAGCTTGAAGGATGGGTCTCACTAATACATGTATCCTTATTAACCCACTGCGTCGGTGAATACGTTTTTGAATGTCGATAAGACGTAACATGTGGTTTTTGGCATTTTTGTAAAATGCCATAACCTGTACATATCCTCATATTAACATTCACATGTCTGTATATAACGGTACTGATATACATTCTTAAAGCACTTGTTAGTCCTCATTACTCTCTAATCCTTCCTAGTACTATTATTCCTTCATTGTCGTGTTTTTCCGTCTGTTGTGGTTATGAGGCTGTTTGGTTCTGACTTCGCTTTTGTCGTTGTCTCACATTGCTCCTCCATAACTCTTCGAGCACCGTGCCTCTGTTATTCTCTCCTATTTGTCACTCTTCTTTGTTATTCCATCTATTTTGTGCACCATGTTTGCAGTTTTGTATCTTTTACTGTGTGTCAGTTTTCAGTGTCCTTATCTTTGCTCGTGGGTGATGGGGCAGGAGGAATTGAAGGGGGATTGTGGGGTTGGTAGTTTACAGATGAGGTTGAGAAGTGGAGGTAGAGGAGGGATGGTTCTTTCAGTGGAAGGGCTCGGGGTTGTGGGTGTGGGTAAGGGAGGAGGGGGAATAGAGGGTAGTAGTTTGGGATGAGGGGTGATTTTCATACAGGAAGGAGACAGGACTATGGGTGGAGGTGAGTGAGGATTTAATAACAGAGAGAAAGAGGAATGGTGTTGATTTTTGTTAAGAAATTACTGGTATTAATATCAGTTATTTTACTAGGATACATTACGGGTGCAATTTCTATAAAAGAATAATTTACTTGGGATGAGGGATGGTTCTTGTACAGGGAGTCAGGACTGTGGGTGGAGGTGAGTGAGGACTTGGTAACATGTAGGGGTTGAGGGTCGCTGGAGGGTGCTTGTAGGGAGGGTCTTGCGCTTCAGAAGGTCGGGATTTTGTGTTTAGATCTGAGATGATGGGGTGTTGTTGGATTATTTTATTTGGATGGGAAAGAGGGGGCGGCGACGGGGGAAGGGGATTTTGTTTCTCCTTTCCTGTGTGTCAGGATTTCATTTTCTCCTTTAGCTGTTCCTTCTCCTTTCCAGTTCTGCCATTTTCGTCGTAACGTCGTCGCTTGTCCGTACGTCCTCTTTCATGAGCAAACAATGGCAGACTCCACCCACACTATGTAAATAAGACACAGTGGGTTACAGCATTTGATTGTGAGGACGTTTCGCCCATCGAGAACTTTATCAATTCATGTGAATTAAGTCGCTGATAGAATAAACGTTCTCACAATAAAATGTCATAAGCCGCAAACTAATGCTTATTTGTATCCTCCATGGCAGTGATTTCCGTCTGTCAGTCCTGTCCAGCTGCCATTCTGTTGTAAGGGTCAGTTTAACAGGGTGTACAATACACAAATAACCCGTACGTAGGAGAACCTTATGACAACATTTCGGTCCGACTTGGACCATTTACAAGTCACACTGACACACGAGAGGGAGGGAGCCAGTATATAGGTGAGTGCCTTCTGAGTACCTGAAAAGTTACCACCAGCTGTAATTCCGTGTGTGTGTGTGTGTGTGTGTGTGTGTGTGTGTGTGTGTGTGTGTGTGTATGTGTGTGTGTGCGTGCCCATGAGGTTGCATGGGTAGTTAAGCACAGCTGCCACGCCCCTCTGCCCGACAAACAGGCGGTCAGGACGTGTTACCACGGCATTCTCGTGTATTAGACACCGGGATTGCTTAGAGAGAGAGAGAGAGAGAGAGAGAGAGAGGAGAACTCAATTATCAAGGTCAGGTCACCATCTGGAAAAGACCCGGGCCGGGAGAGAACCGACGAATCAAGAACAACAACAACAATATCAATTGAGACACTTATGCAACATATGAGAATCTTTATTGAAAAAACGTTTCGCCACACAGTGGCTTCATCAGTCAATACAAAGCAGGAAGGTAAAGGAGAGGAGGAGTTTGAGGTAATCAGTCCCTCACATCGATTCCAGGCTGAGGGACTGATTACCTCGAACTCCTCGTCTCCTTTTACCTTCCTGCTTTGTATTGGACTGATGAAGCCACTGTGTGGCGAAACGTTTCTTCAATAAAGATTCCCATATGTTGCATAAGTGCCTCAATTCTTCAACTTGTCGGTTTTCAAAACCATTTATCACACAATTATCAAGGTATCCCCGAGGGATACCTTGAAGTAGCTGTCTGATTGTCTTCTATTTCCATCATATGGCAATCAATCCTAATTTTTTTACGAAGCTCACTTCTGATATATTTTGCTCATCCATGGATTTCCTTGATATATCTTTCTCAACAAATCCATGGCTCAACCAAATATAATGTAATCGATCTTATTAAAAATAATTGTATTGATTGCAATAAGAAAATAAGTCCAGGTATGCATATTAGTAAATTATATTCATTTATGATGAACGTGATTTGTGAGGATAATTAGCCTTTGATAATGTGAAAAATCACGAAAGCCCTAGAAATGTTACTTAATTTCACTATAGTTGTATTACATATTAAAATATCAGCTGTTTAGGAGCTGGAGGAGATTCATAATCTTTGATACCACTGTATTCATGTTTTATTTTTTTTGTCAGTGTATTCTGTCTATAAATAAAGTCTACATAGAATATAGGAGATGGGAGAAGAAAATATAGAGGTGGTACCTCCCTGTATTTTGAAATATAAATAAATAAATATATATATATATATATATATATATATATATATATATATATATATATATATATATATATATATATAATGTTCTCTATAAGATAGTTAATTGGTCATTGATTGTTTGAATGGGAATATAAGGTCGAATTATTTTTTTAGTGAACACAGTTTCTATTAAATACGTCTGAGAGGATGTTTACAGCAAGGTAAACCTCAGAAAAAAAATGATGTTGTAATGGATTAAAGCCAGTTTTATTTAATACAATAATAATAATAATAATAATAATAATAATAATAATAATAATAATAATAATAATAATAATAATAATAATTATTATTTAAATTTTTATTATTATTATATATTAAATTTTTATTATTATTATTATTATTATTATTATTATTATTATGAAAATATCAATATAACAGTGGAGGTCTAAAATTATACGGCATGATAGACAGTAGTTTACATATAGATTACACTGTCTACTCTACACATATAACCATACTAAATCTTACTTGCATTCCGTAAACTGCCTGGGACCGCCAGACTGGGATCTCCTTCTTTAATAAATATGTAATCTATGTCCCCACGTACCATCAGTCTGTACCCATTAGTCTTCATAAAGTTTTCAAATTGTTCAACGTAAACCTGTGGATTAACAATCTCCACTACCAGGACTCTTATATTGAGTGTGTTCCATGGTACATTTTGCAGGATGCGTTTTTCTACTCCTTGGATGTCTAATGATAAGAAGTCGATCGTCGACACGTTGAGCGCCAACAGATAGGATTCCAGAGGAAAGCACTGCGTGCTGAAATAGGATTTATCAGACTCCTTGAAGACATAGTCGAATGCGTGTGACTCCAGAGTGGCTCCCAGTAAATGTGATGACCCGATGTACGTCATGGCATTCTCAAGGGCTCTGAGTTGCCCCATGTTTCTCCTAATGTATGAAACCAGTACTGACTCCAAGGGGTATGGCTCAGTCGAGAGGCAGGTATTGGAGGTCCAGGCTTTGCGTTGCTTGCTCAGTAACTTCTTATAACTGAGCGGGTTGGGCTCCACCAGGAGACCTGTCCAGCCAAGCTCCTGCTCCAGCCACAGTGTGTTGGAGCCTCGCTCGCCGTCCAGGGCTCCAGCCTCGACGAAGAAGCCTCCTCGCTGACCTTGAAACACCTTTGCAATATTTTCATAGATGAAATTCGAAGTACCGAATTTTTTGGTTTTAATGTAATGGGATCTGTGGAGAGGTTGTAAGGCAAGACGGAAGGTGGGTTAAGGAAGGTGTTCTTGACGAGAGAGAGCACTGCAGGATGGTCAGGAGGCAAGGGCCCTCGAGCACGTACACGAACCTCCTCCAGGTACGTCATCCCCAACACGTTCTGGAAAGCGCCAAGGACAGTCAGAAAGTCAGCATGTACTGTACATAGCAAAATGATGATATACGGTGTACGTGAGTGACAAACTAGTTTACATACATTTTGATAGTCTTCAATGTTGATTGACCCATATGCCTAGCACTTTCAGTGATACTACTACTACTACTACTACTACTACCTACTACTACTACTACTACTACTACTACTACTACTACTACTAAAATAATAATAATAATAATAATAATAATAATAATAATAATAATAATAAAAACAATAAACAATAAACAATAATAATAATAATAATAATAATAATAATAATAAACAATAATAATAAAATAATAATAATAATAATAATAAACAATAATAATAAAATAATAATAAACAATAATAATAAAATAATAATAATACTAATAATAATAATAATAATAATAATAATAATAATAATAATAAACAATAAACAATAATAATAATAATAATAATAATAATAATAATAAACAATAATAATAAAATAATAATAATAATAATAATAATAATAATAATAATAATAATAATAATAATAATAATAATAATAATAATAATAATAATAATAATAAATAATCTTATCTCAGGCCAGGTCATGGGAACATATGTGATAACACACACACACACACACACACACACACACACACACACACACACACACACAAAGCCAAGTGTCTATCTACAAATATCTTTGATAACCAGTAACTACAGCAAAAAAAAATGATGATAATGACTTATTCATTATTATTCCTGAGCTTCTCTTCTCTCGCATTCCTTCGCCACTCTTGTAATATCTCTCTCTCTCTCTCTCTCTCTCTCTCTCTCTCTCTCTCTCTCTCTCTCTCTCTCTACAAACCTGTCAGATGGTAACTTTCCCTCCCATACTACCCTTCCAGCACCATCCTCTTCTAACCACAAACCTCTGCTGTACACAACAGTACTGCATTCATAAATCTACATAATTCTTCTCTGACTTTCTCATTACTTTCTCTAACTCGCAAACTTTTCCTGAAACATATGTTCACTATTCCCATTAACTCTCACTATTCCCATTAACTCATTCAATTTCTTAGATTTCTCACTCACTGTCACCATTCTCCTCGTACTTTAACCTGATTCTTAAAATCCTCACCATTAATCAATGATCCCACATGTAGGCCTAGGTACGTACCACTTGCTTTCTTGGCTCGACTCAGTTAAATTATTGGTATTGTATTGATTTGAAGCATTCAGCCCATGTGGTCATTGCGCTAAGAGGTCTGATGCAGTGCTCCTTCCTTCTTAAGTGCATGTGACTTGGACCTGACTAACTTAGGCCAGTAGAATAGGCCAGTAGGTGACTTGGACTAGCCTAGCATGGGCCAGTAACCTGCTTCAGTGCTCCTTTCTTGTGTTTTGATGGAGGGTCGATGCTCCGCTTGTAGAGAGTATTATTTACTGATCTTCCACTACAGAATTTAAGGCTGGCAAAGTGCAATTTTTTACGCTTGCTTAATAATTCCCTAACCTTTCACTCAACACCATCCAGAATTCTTCTAGTCATCTACCCTCAAGATATCTCACACTGCCAATTGCACCACCTCCAGGTACACCACACCTCCAGGTACACCACACCACCAGGTACACCACACCTCCAGGTACACCACACCTCCAGGTACAACACCTCCAGGTACACCACACCTCCAGGTACAACACACCTCCAGGTACACCACATCTCCAGGTACACCACACCTCCAGGTACACCACACCTCCAGGTACACCACACCTCCAGGTACACCACACCTCCAGGTACACCACACCTCCAGGTACACCACACCTCCAGGTACACCACACCTCCAGGTACACCACACCTCCAGGTACAACACACCTCCAGGTACACCATTGTGTAATCTTACCTTAAGATATAGTCAGAATCACCAGGAAAATAATATCTTATAGCGACTGTAACTAGATGTTAGTTAGATTTCTTGCCATCTTAGATGTTCCTGAGACAGGATGAGAAGGTCGGCTATATAATGCCAGAGTGTTAAACGTTTAACCAGCTTCCCGTTCTCACTCAAGTAATTTTAAAGAACTGTTGGTAGATTTTTTACGACTGTTAGCAAGATATCTGATTTATTAGATTTTTTACCCTTTAGTGTTTAAAATGCTTATTAGTGAGTTTATTCAGATATACACAAATACAGTTACATAGATTATCATACATAGCAGCATATGTGTGTAGAGAACCTAGGATAACCCAAAAAAAATCAGACGGAGTGATTTATTTCCATTGGGGTCCTTTGAAATAGCAGAGTAGACAAATGGAATAATCCTAACCAGAGATGAGAGTAAGAACTATCGTAAGTGACAAGAAATTCGACTTACCCAGAGCAGGAGAGCCAGGAGTGCGTGTGAAGACACCAGTGCCACACTAACCATCCAGATCTTCACTCTGGACACAACACTTCTTCTGGAACTCATTGTTATAATCGTTACGTAAGTTCACTCAAGAGATAATTTATCTTTTCTTCTTATGAGTTATCAAAGAGAAAATAATAGTTGCAGTCTGGTTACATTTTATTTGAATCCATATATACGTGTGTATGTGTGTTGTCGTGTATCTGGGAGACAATATTACAGCATAAAACACACAGTACTCAACTAACCCAGCTCACCGTGTAGCCACGTCGAAATAACACCCCCAACTTTCCTCCCCAGTTTTCCGGGCGGATCGCAAGTGGCATTGCGCGTTCGGCTCACAGCCGAAGGATCCCAATTACCTGGATCGCCACCTGGGCAAGAACCAGAACTGAAATAGACATTACTTCTAAGCTTTTCTAGCTCACCTCTTTCCTCTCTGTTCACTAACCCCAAAACTTCTCTCGGTATCTTGTACGTCGTGATCATGTCTCCCTGATCTTTCAGCAGTCCTCCAATATATATATATATATATATATATATATATATATATATATATATATATATATATATATATATATATTATGGGTCAGGGTTAATAAGAAATGTGATTTTATTGGAGCGATGGTAAGGAGGATCGAGCCTCCACCACTCCTTGAATGACCCACCCGGGTTTAGCGCTTCGTGATTCACAGTGCTCGCCGCAAGATGTGCGGGAAGAAGGTAGTCGAGTCAGGCCAATCAAACACAGCAGTAAATATGTTATTTATGTATGTACAGGGAAATGATGATGAGGGAGTATCAGGGTGAATCAAGACGAGTTGGGGGAATGGTTCACGTTCAGCTGGTTCACGTTCAGCTGGTTCACGTTCGCTGGTTCACGTTCGGCTGGGTCACGTTGGGCTGGTTCACGTTCGGCTGGTTCACGTTCGGCTGGTTCACGTTCGGCTGGTTCACGTTCGGCTGGTTCACGTTCGGCTGGTTCACGTTCGGCTGGTTCACGTTCGGCTGGTTCACGTTCAGCTGGTTCACGTTCGGCTGGTTCACGTTCGGCTGGTTCACGTTCGGCTGGTTCACGTTCGGCTGGTTCACGTTCGGCTGGTTTAGTTCGGCTGGTTCACGTTCGGCTGATCCACGTTCAGTTGGTTCACGTTCAGCAGGTTCATGTCAGCTGGTTCATGCCAGCTGGTGTCTGGATGGTCGTTCAGGTGGTGGAAAAACGTGCGGGTCAAACCAGCTGGTGAAATCCTCGTGTCAGGTTACAGTTGTACCAGGTCCCAGCAGTTACACCAGGTCCCAGCAGTTACACCAGGTCACATCAGTTATAGTAGGTCACAGTGGTTACACCAGGTCACAGCAGTTACACCAGGTCCCAGCAGTTACACCAGGTCACAGCAGTTACACCAGGTCACAGCAGTTACACCAGGTCACAGCAGTTACACCAGGTCACAGCAGTTACACCAGGTCCAGCAGTTACACCAGGTCCCAGCAGTTACACCAGGTCACAGCAGTTACACCAGGTCACATCAGTTATAGTAGGTCACAGTGGTTACAGCAGTTATAGCAAGTCACAGTGGTGACATCTACTGTGGTGGTGTTTTAAAGTCTGCTGTGGTGATGTGGTAGAAACTGCTGTGGTGACTGTTGTGGTGATGAGCTGGTTACTGTGCTTTGGTGTTGTGGTGGTGTTGCAGTAATGTCTGCCTGTGGTGTGGTCGCCTGTAGTCTCTGTGGCCAGGAGTGGTGACGTCTGCTGTGTGTGGTGGTGACTGTGCAATGGTGGTGTGGTAGTGACATTTGCTGTGATGTGTTGGTAACTGTGGTGTGGTGGTGACTATTGATGTATTGTCGTGGTGCTGAATGTTGCTATGGTGATGACTACTGCTGTGTTGCTGTGATGCATTGGTGTGGTGGTGATTTGTGTGGCGGTGTGGTGGGGACTGCTGTGACGTGTGGTGGTGACTGCTGTATTGGCGTAGTGATTACTGTTGCGTTGGTATAGTGGTGATTGCTGTGGAGGTGTTGCTGTGGTGGTGACTGCTGTGGTGGTGACTGCTGTGGTGGTGACTGTTGTGGTGGTGTTGCTGGTGGTGAGGTACACTAGTCGTACTTGTGGGCTGCGTCGTCCAGTGTGCGATGAATGTCGTAAGAGTCCTCCTCGTAGCTGGACGGCGCCTCGTAGCTCCTGGGCCAGCGAAGATGGCAGAAGCAAAACAGGAAGAAAGGCAAGACAGGAAAAGAGCGTAAAGGGGTGAAGACAGAGGTTAAGGGATGAACATAAATGAACGGGGAGAGTTGGAGAGAGAGAGAGACAGACAGACAGACAGACAGAAACAGAGAGAGAAAGAGAGGAAAGGAAAGAGAAATGGGATAGACAGATATAAAGGGAGTGGAGGTAAAATAGAAAGGTGGAGAAAAGGAGGTTTGGGAGAAATAAGATTAGTAGGATAATAAATATATATACATTACATACAAAGGATGAGGATGAATCCTTATGGTGACTGAGTGTGTATTTTTTTTTTTTTTTTTTTTTTTTTTTTTTGTGTGTTGTTTTTTGTAGGTGTGTGGGTGGTGGGGGTGTGTGTGTGTGTGTGTGTGTGTGTGTGTGTGTGTGTGTGTGTGTCTACACCATATCAGTTCGTCCTCCGAAATTCCAAGTCAATATTTTCACATACTTTCGTTCAAGCTATTTTTTCGATTTGCGTTACGTTACGTTACGTTATATCTGACGGCGCCAACAAGTGACTAATCACCTTACAGAGATAAACATTTGTTTAAGCAGTGATAGAAAATACAGTCAGAGTATCACTGTTGAAGGTCGCGCAACAGTCACACGTCCGACTGTCTTAGCAAACAGTGAAATAATGACTTAGATGTTAAAAGCAACACACACAAACACCACACACACACCACACCACAAACAACACACAACACATACTACACACACACACAACACAACATAACACAAGACTGTAAAACATTTACAACCTTTCCATTTAACAGTTGAGTTATTTACATCATACAAATTCATCATATTTACACAGCTTACTATTTACACCTGTACACAAAAATCATAAACAAATACATACAAGAGCAACATTCACAAATATTTACAAAGATATTTACCATACGTTAATGAAAAAACATATTATTTACATTTTATTTATACATATACACAAGAATTAAGTATAAACATGTATATACAAAGGTAGCATTTACAGGTAGAGGATGATACATACAGTGTTACTGAACAGACATACAAGTAACTTTGAAGTCAGTGTCTTACCACCAGAAGAAACAACTTACAAAAGACAAAGGTACAATACCCTGACTGAAACAATATACAAATAACCCTCACATATAAGACAGGAGCTTGCAACGACGTTTCGCTCCGGACCATTTACAGTCACACTGACAAAGTCACACTGACAAAGTCACACTGACAGAGAGAAGAAGGCTGTATATATAGGACAGCAGACAGTGACGGGACAGGAGAGGTAAGTAGTAGTGGGTTATTGGCCACTTTCTTTGTTGGCCACCTCCCTAGCTGGCCACTTACCTAGCTGGTCACCTCCCTAGCTGGCCACCTCCCTAGCTGGCCACTTGCCTAGCTGGCCACTTCCCTACATGGCCACTTTCCTAGTTGGCCACCTCCCTAGCTGGCCACTTCCCTAGTTGGCCACCTCCCTAGCTGGCCACTTCCCTAGTGGCCACCTCCAGCTGGACGCTTCCTAGCTGGCCACCTCCCTAGCTGGCCACCTCCCTAAGGCCACCTCCCTAGCTGGCCACCTCCCTAGCTGGCCACCTTCCTAGCTGGCCACTTGCCTAATTGGCCACCTCCCTAGCTGGCCACTTCCCTTGTTGGCCACTTCCCTAGCTGGCCACTTTTCTAGTTGGCCACTTCTCCAGTTGGCCACCTCCCTAGCTGGCCACTTCCCTAGTTGGCCACCTCCCTAGCTGGCCACTTCCCTAGTTGGCCACCTCCCTAGCTGGCCACCTCCCTAGTTGGCCACCTTCCTAGCTGCCATCTCCCTAGCTGGCCACCTCTCTAGCTGTCTACCTCCCTAGCTGGCCACCTCCCTAGCTGGCCACTTCCCTAGTTGGCCACCTTCCTAGCTGGCCACCTCCCTAGCTGGCCACCTGACACACGTCTTGCTTATTATTATATGACTGAAAAAGCGCTAAGCCTGAAGGGGTTGATAATGGTAAGTAATCAAGTTTGATCCGAGGAAGGGGATGTTGATACTAGTTCATTGGACGAAAAGCTCTTCTCCAACATCAATACTTCCCCCTTCTGAGAAAGCAGGAAGGGAGGAGAGTGTGGGGAGAGAACCTTCCTCGTCTCCCCAAGACCTTCTCTCCCTCCCCAAGACCTTCCCTTCCCTTCTCAAGACCTCTCCCTTCCTCAAGATCTTCCCTCCTTCCCTAACCGCCCCAGGACCTTCCCTAACCTCCCCAAGATTTTCCCTTCCTCCCCAAGACATTCGCTCCCTCTCTAAGACCTTCCCTCCCTTCCCAAGACATTCCCTCCTTCCCCAAGACCTTGCCTAACCTTCCCAAGACCTCCCCTCCCTCCCAAGACCTTCCTCCCTTCCCAAGACATTCCCTCCTTCCCCAAGACCTTCCCTAACCTCCCCAAGACCTTCCCTAACCTCCCCAAGACCTTCCCTCCCTAGTAAAACGAGAACATAATAACGAAGAAACACTGCAGTAGGCCTACTTGCCCATGCTAGATACGTCCGACTCACACTCACCCACACCCGTTCATGCACCCGTTCAATCTACATCTCAAGCTGCACACAATTCTCACCTTAGTGACGCTACCCGGAAGTTTGTCCCACTCGTCTACTGCCAAAGTTGTACTTTCCAATATACTTTCTAAACCTAAATTTCTCCAACTTGAATCCATTGCTGTGAGTCCTGTTCTTGGTTAGATGTTTCCAGTAAGTTATTTTCAGAGTATCCTCTATATATTTATTCCAGTTTTCCATTCGTACACTTCACTCGTATATTTCGTAATTCTACGCATTTCTAGAGAATGGAAGTCCACTCATTGCCTTCAGTCCATTTTCGTTGGAATGATTTCTAATACACGGAAATAACTTCGCCATCCTTCTATGTATGTTTTCCAGCGTATTTACATCCATGTTTCATAACATGAGTACCAGAACTACCTGCAGGGTATTCCAGGGTCAACTCCTCCGCGGCCCGGTCCATAACCAGGCCTCCCAGTGGATCAGGGCATGAATAACCGGGCTGTTACTGCGGTAGCCCAGCTGGTTAGCTACTGAATTTAGGTGTCTGTCCAGGACAGCCAGGAGTCTATTGGGAATCCCCTTATGTATGATGGGAGGCAGTTGAACAGTCTTGGGCCCCTGACACTCTGTTGTCTCTTAGTGTGCTCATGGCGCCCCTGCTTTTCATTGGGGGAATGTTGCATCGCCTGCCGAGTCTTTTCCTTTCGTAGGAATGATTTCTTCCCTCCCCAACACCTTCCTTTCCCTCCCCAACACTTTCTTCCCTCCCCAATACTTCCTTCCTCCCCAACACCTTCCTTCCCTCCCCAATACTTTCCTTCTCTCCCCAACACCTTCCTTCCTCCCCATTACTTTGTGTTCTTGCTGTGGTTGTTGTGTTCTTGCTGTGGTTGTTGTGTTCTTGCTGTGGTTGTTGTGTTCTTGCTGTGGTTGTTGTGTTCTTGCTGTGGTTGTTGTGTTCTTGCTGTGGTTATGTTCTTGCTGTGGTTGTTGTATTCTTGCTGTGGTTGCTATGCTCTTGCTGTGGTTGTTGTGTTCTTGCTGTGGTTGTTATGTTCTTGCTGTGGTTGTTGTGTTCTTGCCGTAGTTGTTGTGGTCTTGCTGTGGTTGTTGTGTTCTTGCTGTGGTTGTTATGTTCTTGCTGTGGTTGTTGTGTTATTCCTGTGGTGGTTGTGTTCTTGCTGTGGTGGTTGTGTTCTTGCTGTGGTTGTTGTGTTCTTGCTGTGGTTATGTTCTTGCTGTGGTTGTTGTGTTCTTGCTGTGGTTGTTGTGTTCTTGCTGTGGTTGTTGTGTTCTTGCTGTGGTTGTTGTGTTCTTGCTGTGGTTGTTATGTTCTTGCTGTGGTTGTTGTGTTCTTGATGTGGTTGTTATGTTCATGCTGTGGTTGTTGTGTTCTTGCTGTGGGTGTTGTGTTCTTGCTGTGGTTGTTATGTTCTTGCTGTGGTTGTTGTGTTCTTGCTGTGGTTGTTGTGTTCTTGCTGTGGTTGTTGTGTTCTTGCTGTGGTTGTTGTGTTCTTGCTGTGGTTATGTTCTTGCTGTGATTGTTGTGTTCTTGCTGTGGTTGTTGTGTTCTTGCTGTGGTTATGTTCTTGCTGTGGTTATGTTCTTGCTGTGGTTGTTATGTTCTTGCTGTGGTTGTTGTGTTCTTGCTGTGGTTGTTGTGTTCTTGCTGTGGTTGTTGTGTTCTTGTTGTGGTTGTTGTATTCTTGCTGTGGTTGTTGTGTTCTTACTGTTGGTTGTTGTGTTCTTGCTGTGGTTGTTGTGTTCTTGCTGTGGTTGTTGTGTTCTTACTGTTGGTTGTTGTGTTCTTACTGTTGGTTGTTATGTTCTTGCTGTGGTTGTTGTGTCCTTACTGTTGGTTGTTGTGTTCTTGCTGTGGTTGTTGTGTTCTTGCTGTGGTTGTTGTATTCTTGCTGTGGTTGTTGTGTTCTTACTGTTGGTTGTTGTGTTCTTGCTGTGGTTGTTGTGTTCTTGCTGTGGTTGTTGTATTCTTGCTGTGGTTGTTGTGTTCTTACTGTTGGTTGTTGTGTTCTTGCTGTGGTTGTTGTGTTCTTGCTGTGGTTGTTGTGTTCTTACTGTTGGTTGTTGTGTTCTTGCTGTGGTTGTTGTGTTCTTGCTGTGGTTGTTGTGTTCTTACTGTTGGTTGTTGTGTTCTTGCTGTGGTTGTTGTGTTCTTGCTGTGGTTGTTGTATTCTTGCTGTGGTTGTTGTGTTCTTTCTGTTGGTTGTTGTGTTCTTGCTGTGGTTGTTGTGTTCTTGCTGTGGTTGTTGTGTTCTTGCTGTGGTTGTTGTGTTCTTACTGTTGGTTGTTGTGTTCTTACTGTTGGTTGTTATGTTCTTGCTGTGGTTGTTGTTCTTACTGTTGGTTGTTGTGTTCTTGCTGTGGTTGTTGTGTTCTTGCTGTGGTTGTTGTGTTCTTGCTGTGGTTGTTGTGTTCTTGCTGTGGTTGTTGTGTTCTTGCTATGGTTATGTTCTTCCAACACTTCTTATTAACTCAGTTTCTCAAATTAAGAGCCATTAAATAAGATTTCTCTGTATAGTGACAAAGTTGATGGGCGTCGGGTGGGCGGTAAGTGGGCGGTGAGTGGAAGGCAAGTGAGCGGTGGGTGGCCGGGCTGGAGGAGAAAAAGTTGTAGTTTGGGAGGGTGTGATGGGTGTTGTGGGTGGTGGGCGAACGGTAGGTGACGGGGATGGGGGTAGGTGATTTGAGGGGGTGGGAAGTGGAAGATTGGTTGAAGGGGTGAGAAGGGAGAGGGGAGGAGGTAAGGGAGAGAGGGTGGTGAAGGATTCGGGAGGTAGAGGGTGGGGATGGATGGGGAAGGGTGAAAATGGTTGGGGAGGGTGTGGGTACGGCTGGGGGAATGGGGTGGGGATGGATGGAGAAGGGATTGGAAGGGTTAATTGGATTGAGAGGGTGGAGATGGGCGGGAGAGGGGTGGGAATGGCTGGGGAGGGGGTGGGGATTACTGGAGATGGGTTGGGAATGGCTGGGGAGGGTGGGGATTATTGGAGAGTTGGTGGGAATGGATGGGGAGGGTGGGGATTATTGGAGTTGGTGGGAATGGCTGGGGAGGGGGTGGGGATTACTGGAGAGGAGGTGGGGATGGATGGGAAGGGGTGGGGATTGATGTGATGGGGATGGGGAGGGGTGAGGATAGCTGAGGAGGGAGTGGGGGTGAAGGGAAAGGGGTGAGGATGGATGGGGAGGAGGTGGGGAGGATTGGGAGGGGTGGGGGTGTTTGGGGAGGGGTGGGGAATGATGGAGAGGGAGTGGGGATGGATGGGGAGGGGATGGGGTTGATGAGGAGGGGTGGGGATGATGAGGAGGGGGTGGGGATTGATGGGGAGGGGGGGCGAGGTGTGGGAAGCAGGTACCGGTAGAGGATGTGTAGCTAAGGATCAATTATATTATCAACTCTATTGTGTTTTGGTGGTGGTGGTAGTGGTGGTGGTGGTGGTGGTGATGGTGGTAGTGGTGGTGGTGGTGGTAGTGGTGGTGGTGGTGGTGGTGATGGTGGTAGTGGTGGTGGTGGTGATGGTGGTAGTGGTGGTGGTGGTAGTGGTGGTAGTGGTGATGGTGGTGGTGGTGGTAGTGGTGGTGGTGGTGGTGATGGTGGTAGTGGTGGTGGTGGTGGTAGTGGTGGTGGTGGTAGTGGTGGTGGTGGTAGTGGTGGTGGTGGTGGTGATGGTGGTAGTGGTGGTGGTGATGGTAGTGGTGGTGGTGGTGGTAGTGGTGGTGGTGGTGTTAATGGTTGTGGTGGTGGTGGTGGTGGTGGTAGTGGTGGTGGTGGTGGTAGTGGTGGTGGTGGTGGTAGTGGTGGTGGTGGTGGTAGTGGTGGTGGTGGTGGTGATGGTGGTAGTGGTGGTGGTGGTGGTAGTGGTGGTGGTGGTGGTGATGGTGGTAGTGGTGGTGGTGGTGGTAGTGGTGGTGGTGGTGGTGGTGGTGGTGGTGGTGGTGGTGGTGGTGGTGGTGGTGGTGATGGTGGTAGTGGTGGTGGTAGTGGTGAGTGGTGGTGGTGGTGGTGGTGGTGGTGGTGGTGGTGGTGGTGGTGGTGGTGGTGGTAGTGGTGGTGGTGGTGGTGATGGTGGTAGTGGTGGTGGTGGTGGTAGTGGTGGTGGTGGTGGTAGTGGTGGTGGTGGTGGTGGTAGTGGTGGTGGTAGTGGTGGTGGTAGTGGTGGTGGTGGTGATAATGGTGGTGGTGGTGATAATGGTGTGGTGGTGGTGGTAGTGGTGGTGGTGGTGGTGGTGGTGGTAGTGGTAGTGGTGGTGGTGGTGGTAGTGGTGGTGGTGTTGATAATGGTAGTGGTGGTGGTGGTGGTAGTGGTGGTGGTGGTGGTGGTGGTAGTGGTGGTGGTGGTGGTGGTGGTGATAATAGTAGTGGTGGTGGTGGTAGTGGTGGTGGTGATAATGGTAGTGGTGGTGGTGGTGGTGGTGATAATGGTAGTGATGGTGGTGGTGGTAGTGGTGGTAGTGGTGGTGGTGGTAGTGCAGGAACCCAGACAGAACAACTTAACAAACCTACTAGCTAGTCTTTCCAACAGATCACTACTAACTGGTATAGCGTTAAGATATATGAGTCATCAAACACAAGAACCATTTGTTTACCTACTGATATCTCAGCTATTATCTTGCGTTTGTTGTTATCATTAACCGTAATCGCCTATTTTAGCAATATCCTGCCATCAATACCAATACGACGCCATTGTAAAACTACTCTCATATTACATATATAACAATATTCAAAGCAATTTCTAGAGTATTCAAGGCAATCCAAACCATATATGCAAAATTCCTTCAAAGTCAAACGCTCTAAGTCAATGAATTTTGTCGAAGGGAAAAATCTTCGCATTATTTAGGCAAGCTTAGTCAAGCATTGAGTAGGTTAAGTTAGGTAAGATTTGTCAGGAAACAGGACAAGTGTTTCCTGACGCTGGTCTTAGTCATATGATGACCCACAGCTGGAGCTTTTGGTCATCTGACCGAGACCTTCCTCTGGCTTACCCCTCCATCCCTATTAAAAATTATGGTTATTATAAAAGTAGTGGTAAAGATGACCATGCATTATTTATCAAGATGAAGCCTTTTTTTCAGAAAATGACTTCGATACAAGAAAATCCACTGGAGAACCACGACAAGCCTCTCCCATGTAAGACTTACGTGTGCACAGGTTGGCGGTACCCTCCTTCCCTGCGACGGGTGCTGAAGGCTGCCGCAATGACCGCAATGATAGCGAACAGACTAACGAGCCCCACCAACACATAACCAGCGTTCCCAATCACTACTTGTTGGTTGGTGTTCCCAGTGACGAAGAAGCGGCCTCCTTCCTCCTTCTTCTTCTCTTCCGATAACGCCTTCTGCTCCTTCTGCTGCTCCTTCACAGCATGTTTTCCATCCTCCTGCTGGCTGGGAAGGCTCGCAGCCGCCAGAATCAGTCCCAGTATCAACCAGGTGACGAAAATCCTGTAAAATAATATCAGAAACAGTCAGTGGAAAATATATATATTGTATTTTTTTTACATTTATTATGTGTTTTATTCTGTTGCTGGTATGGCCGAGTGTAGAGTGCACGATGGTGTGTCTCAGTGTGAGTTAGTGTGACCTACAGTGTGTGAGGATGTGTTTTTATAGTGTGTCATGTGTGACTTGTAGTGTGTGATGGTGTTTCTCGGTGATGGTGACTGTGTAACTACAGTATTTCATCTGCACACTAGATCAACCTCTATAGACTCATTTGACTGTTGCTGCAGACCCGAGAGCAGCTCAAACCATCCAGATGGAATCATAATATTTGTCAGTATTCATATTTTTAAAGCTTCATCCAGTTCTTCAGAAGTAGGTCAGGTAAGATTAGTCAGGAAACAGGACAAGTGCTTCCTGACGCGGGTCTTAGTCACGTGACCCGCCACTGGAGCTTGTGGTCATCTGATCGAGGCCTTCCGCTGGCTTACCGTAGGATGTGTGCGTTCTCCTTTGGAACAAGAAACTACAGCACTTCCTCGTGTACTTTGCTATATGACTTATTTACATCCAAAAAATGCGGCAATCAATTCATCTCGTCTGTTTGAGTATTGTTCAACTTTCTGCTTCAGTACGAACACTTCACCCACTCACCTTCACCCACTCACCTTCAACTCTTTCTAAAGTCACTAGTTTTTTTTATTAAAATTACACTTTCTGGATTAATCCTATTCTATAAATCACAGTTTTTCGATATATTTTACTTGTTATACACGGCAGATTTATTTGCCTACAATTCCTACACACCTCTCCACCTTTTTTTTTGGGGAGCACACTGAATAAATGGAATATTCAATCCACAAATGTTTTCAGCCTTGAAATCAGCGACCCTTGCTGTTACTCACACCTTTAACTAAGTTTCCCCATCGATCACTCTATATAGTATCTCCTTCTAGCTCTTCCTTATTCTAATAGAGCTAATTTCTTTCTCTAAGCATGAATTTCCTGTCTTTATTTTATCATCTATATTCAATAATTTCATCCTTGTAAGGGCGAATAATTCGGTAAACAATTCTTGATTCAATCTTAAACGTAATTTTCTCCCATTCTCCATAAGTTGTTTGATCGCTATCCCGTAGACATAGAAAGAATTTTTTTTTTTTTAATATTCATCTCTAACTCATATTCTAGAATGACAAATCAATTTGCTTTCTTGATTTTCCTCAACCACTATATTAACCTCCAAAAATCACACCGGTCTAAATGTAACACTTTGAAAATCAAAGAGTGGTGTAGAAACTGTTCCCGGGACCCTAGAATCTGTCTTCCCTTATGATACCTCTCGCACGGATTCGAGTGGGATTTGATCCCATGGTGAGTCCTAAAACTCACTTGACATAGGTTCAAGCCCCCACACCGTTTCCGTGACTTGTTTACAATCTTGTTTTTACGATTGCGTGAGCCATTGACTTGAGTATTGCAACCGGTTAATCTCCTGCAGGAACCAGGTCACAGAACTCACTAAGTAGTTTGCCACGCCAGGTGCCCAAATCACCATCGTATTAACGCTTGATACATTCCTATCACCAAAGACCTTTTTTTAATATATATTTGCATATCATACTCCATATTTCCATTTCCAAATTTGGCACTCTATTCAAATGGCTTGCCTATTAAAAAAAAAAAGAGGAACAACGCAGTTTCACTTGCACGGGTTAAACACACGAGAGCCTACCCTTGAAGGAGGCCATCTTGGTTACTGCGTTTGACTGAGAACCTCCCAGTAAGGTGTTGAGTTCTTGGTGATGATAGCAACCCCACGGAACTGGCCATCAAGCCACCACTTACTCACCTTATATACTCTTCTCGTACTCCTTCACCGTGGCTAAAAGCAACAGGTGTAAAACTTCGACGAAGAAAACGCAACAAACGTCGCACAGAAAACGGCCACTCTGCGGCCTACTCGTCGCTGCTTTCTCATGGTTATTGTTTTGGGGAGGGGGACCACAAATGTTATTGTCATGGTGATTTAGAGTTAGGGTGTTTTCATTTTAATGACTAGCGACGTAATTGTACCTCGCCCGTGTAGAGTGAGACGCACCAGCTGTTACTCTCCTTGGCCGTGGCATTGCAGAAAGTCCAGACCCATATGTCTGTGTGTTATGATTGCAACTAGTGCCACTGACGCTGCTACGACAACTGCTAAGACTAGGACTACTGCTTCTGTTACAATAACTACTACTGATACTGTTAGTAATGCTGTTGTTACTAGTACTATTAATAATGTCACTAGTACTAATAGTAGTGGTGGGGTATCTTAGTGAAAGGTGTAAATTACTAGTTTAGGGCTGTGTATCCTAATTTACATTTTTATTGAAATTTGTATATTAGTTTACATGTGACAACTTCAGATCTTCAACTCTAATGCTTATATGTCTTATTTATTTAATTATTATTATTATTATTATTATTATTATTATTATTATTATTATTGTTGTTGTTGTTGGTTTTGCTGCATAAAAGCCACACTGTAATATTTTTGTGACTTAATTCTTGTCTGCATAAATAATTCATTAGGACTGTAACCAGATACAAACATGTACATAGTTCATTACCACTGTAACTTGTATTGCTATCAGAACTTATTACTAGTTCAGTCCCCTGGACCTATTATGTACCTCTGTAATCTTTGACTACCTGGAGTATACCTGGAGAGGCTTCGGGATCAACGCCCCCGCGGCCCAGTCTGTGATCAGGTCTCGCGGTGGATCAAGGCCTGATCAACCAGGCTGTTATCGCTGGCCACACGTAAACCGACGTACGAACCACAGCCCGGCTGATCAGGTACTGACTTTAGGTGCCTGTCAAGCCAGGGGTCTATTGGTAATCCCCTTATGTATGCTGGGAGGCAGTCGAACAGTCTTGGTCCCCTGACACTTACTGTGCTATCTCTTAGCGTACTCGTGGCGCCCCTGCTTCTCACTGAGGAAATGTTGCATCTCCTACCTAGTCTTTTGCTTTCGTAGGAAGTGATTTTCGCGTGCAAATTTGGTACTAATCCTTCCAGGATTTTCCAAGTGTATATTATCATGTATCTTTCTCGCCTGCGTTTCAGAGAATACAAATCACGGGACTTCAACCGTTCCCACCCACACCATGGGTATAGTGTGGGTACCACCCACAGTGGAAAATTAGCTATAATTTTCCTATAATTAGTAATGCGTACGAGAAGTGGTAATATAATGTAAATATGAAGTATTAATGGTAGTCACAAACTAGCAAACTACTTGTGAGGAAGCGAGTGAGTGTTTCCAACTGAGTGAGGGAGGAGGGTTGTGTAGATGGCAAAAGGCAGTGTTGGTGACACGGGTGTGGAAGGTTGACTGCTGATCTCGGATCTATTTGACCCAAGGGGAGAGGTCAAAAAAATGGATAACTGAATCGAGTAAGGCCCGGGTAGCCGTCTTGTTGTTGTTGGGGTTTATAAGGTCACTGACAGCATACGCCGTATCGAGCCCTGGGTAGCCGTCTTGTTGTTGTTGGGGTTTATAAGGCCACTGACAGCATACGCCGTATCGAGCCCTGGGTAGCCGTCTTGTTGTTGTTGGGGTTTATAAGGCCACTGACAGCATACGCCGTATCGAACCCTGGGTAGCCGTCTTGGGAGGGAGTGTTGGTTCTCTCAAGGAATTGGGAAATCGGCCGAATTTTCCATTGACATCAACTAAGGTGTAATAGAAGCAGTATCGTCAGAAACTGATGAAGTTTAAACACACGTAATGTACACCTCCCAGAGTATAAATTCGCACTACAGGTATGCTAATTTGTAATGACCAATATAAATTGCCTAGCGAAAGGGAGGCGTTAGGATATGACTTCAAATCTTAATTTGGTGAGTTATACGGAAATCTCCTTTATACTTTTTAATATAATTTATTTGTTTATATAAAATTACCCAAGCAAATTACGTACTCAGTTTAAGTAATTGATATTCCCGAATATACAGTCCATAATTTTTTTAAATAATTTTAAGAACTATATGTTATAATAATAATTGAAGGTCCATACGTATGAGACATGATGACCTGAGAAGGTGGGCACGAAGGAGGGATATTACTGTGACCTGGTGACCTTTCAAGTCCCACTTGACTCTGAGGAGCATCAATATCAGTAAGTGTAAACTGATTGTGTTACAAAGTTTCTTCACAATTATGGTGGGGAAATAATTCGGGACATTGCCTGTAAAATTTACTAGCATAATTTCTCAACCACACCATGGGTATGGTGTGGCTACCACCCACACCATGGATATGGGGTGCATAATGAACGTAGTAACCCAACTGCTGTTATTGTTGTTAATCTATATTACGTTCACAACGACCACTTCTATAAATATTGTTATTGCCACACCCACCACCACCACGCTACTGCTACTACTACTATAATTACTATTACTATTCTATTACTAAGACTACTACTACCACTACCACTACTATGATTACTATTACTACTACTACAACTACTAATACTACTAGCACTACTACAACTACTACCACTACCACTATGATTACTATTACTACTACTACAACTACTAATACTACTAGCACTACCACAACTAATACTACTAGCATTACTACTACTAAAATAATAATGGTTCTGTTACTAGTATACCACTGCTATCACTGGTAGAAGAGTTGATGCAATAGTGTACTATCAGTAGCGTAATTCATTAAAGATTTCTTGGCTCCTGTCATGTCTAAACTTAGGTCGATATAGTTACTAAGATAGTTACTACGATAGTCACGGAACTGACACCTTACTGAGAGAGATATTTTCTTGTATCAGCAGTCTGTGTTCAGACAAGTTATTTTTTCGATCATTCATTCCTCTAAAAACTAATAAAAGAGAATTTTTGGCAATGATCTTGAGGCCTCATAGACGTCATGGGAACAAAAATAAAATTATGTATATCATATAGGCATTATTATGTATATCATATAGGCATTATTATGTATATCATATAGGCATTATTATGTATATCATATAGGTTCAGAGCTACAGGACACACACACACACACACACACACACACATACACAGTGAAGGCGGCAGAGCATGACTGACCTGCAACCACAAATAGTATACAAATAGGTGAGTACAGGGAAGGCACTCCAATGGATCAGTGAATACCTGTCAGGAAGACAGCAGCGAGTCATGGTACGTGGAGAGGTATCAGAGTGGGCGCCTGTGACGAGCGGGGTTCCACAGGGATCAGTCCTAGGACCGGTGCTGTTTCTGGTATTTGTGAACGACATGATGGAAGGAATAGACTCCGAAGTGTCCCTGTTTGCAGATGATGTGAAGTTGATGAGAAGAATTCAATCGGACGAGGACCAGGCAGAACTACAAAGGGATCTGGACAGGCTGCAGGCATGGTCCAGTAACTGGCTCCTGGAGTTCAACCCCATCAAGTGCAAAGTCATGAAGATTGTGGAAGAGGAAAGAAGACCACAGACGGAGTACAGTCTAGGGGGCCAGAGACTACAAGCCTCACTCAAGGAAAAGAATCTTGGGGTGAGTATAACACCAGGCACATCTCTTGAGGCGCACATCAACCAAATAACTGCTGCAGCATACGGGCGCCTGGCAAACCTAAGAACAGCATTCCGACATCTTAATAAGGAATCGTTCAGGGACCCTGCACACGGTGTACGTTAGGCCCATACTGGAGTATGCAGCACCAGTTTGGAACCCACATCTATCCAAGCATGTAAGAAAACTAGAGAAAGTGCAAAGATTTGCAACAAGACTAGTCCCTCCTAGGAATTAGACGACACTAATGAGGACATGAGAGATAGGGGGATATGATAACGATATATAAAATACTGAGAGGAATCGACAAGGTAGACAGAGACAGGATGTTCCAGAGATGGGACACAGCAACAAGGGGACACAGTTGGAAGTTGAAGACTCAGATGAATCACAGGGATGTTAGGAAGTATTTCTTCAGTTATTAGGAAGTGGAATAGTCTGGGAAGTGATGTAGTGGAGGCAGAATCCATACATAGTTTTAAGAAGAGGTATGATAAAACTCATGGAGCAGCAAGAGTGACCTATTAGCGACCAGTGAAGAGGCGGGGCCAGGAGCTGTGAATCGACCCCTGCAATCACAACTAGGCGAGTACAACTACACACACACTATGCCACCAACACCACCATTACCACCAGTAGCTTAAAAAAAAAAACATTAACACCTCCAGCGTCGTCGTTATACGTCTTTACATCCATTAACTTTCTCCTCTTATATGACGTATATGTTCACGTTGAAAGTAAACTCTCTAATCGTCATATATTAATAGCTCTCACTTTCTCACAGACATGTGCTAGAGCTCTCTCTCATTACTCTCATTACTCACATGTTCTCATAATCACTCTCAAACATCCCAAAGAAAACTGTATGTTTACCAGGAAAGATATGGTGGGGTAGTCTGCATTTTGCGAGATTATAAGAAGGCGTTCGTCATGATCCGGCAGACGTACTAAGACCTTAATGGAACACAGGAATATCTGGATAATGGAAGGTACAATTTACTGGTGTGAGATGAGGTATCAGGTTGTGGAACAATGATGAGGTTAAGTCCCCAGAGAAGATCGAAGCCTACATATTGCCGTGTACCAATGATTTGACCAAAAATATAAGAAGTATAAGTGGATAAGGTGTTTAGAGGCTTTAAGATAATTTGAACAATTTGTAAACATACTCAGAAAAGTGGCTATTAGATTTCGATTTGGTTAAATGGTAATTAATGAGGATAGGTAAGAGAATACGGGAACCAGAATGCTAGTACCGAGACGCTACATACACGGCACATTAACTGTACAACTTTTTAGACATAGGTTAAGCTAGTTAATCTAATAATTGCCTTCAGAAACTTTAGCATGGAATTACTTCAGAAACCTTGGCAGGGAATTACTTCAGAAACCTTGGCAAGGAATTACTTCAGAAACCTTGGCAAGGAATTACTTCAGAAACCTTGGCAGGAATTACTTCAGAAACCTTGGCAGGAATTACTTCAGAAACCTTGGCATGGAATTACTTCAGAAACCTTGGCATGGAATTACTTCAGAAACCTTGGCAAGGAATTACTTCAGAAACCTTGGCAAGGAATTACTTCAGAAACCTTGGCAAGGAATTACTTAGGTCTTTAAACACAACATATATCAGGCCCATATTAGAGTAGGTGGCACCAGCATGGAACCCGAACCTAATCAACCACGTTAAGGAACCCGAGAAGACCCAAAGATTCACAACAAAACTGGACACTAGAAGAGATGAGGTCTGTGAATCGCATGACCATTACCTGAAAACACTACGCAAAACTTAGCATCAAGAGTAGGTATGAGAGGATATTGGACTCAGGTAAGTAGGTAAGATTCGTCAGGAAACAAGGAGAGTGTTTCCTGAAGCGGGTCTTGGATGACCCGCCGTTGGAGCTTCTGGTCATCTGACAGAGGCCTTCCACTGGCTTACCGGTCCACCCCTTAAAGTATGGCCATAGTTATAACCATTTAGTATATATTGGAAGCCAGGAATCAATGAGGAAGTAGCGAGTCTGTGAGTGTCTCCGAGGCAGAAGCCAAGACTCGACCATAACTATGTTAATACACTTTTATCCTGTCAATCCACCCATCCCTTTTTCTGCTTAATCTTTATTAACTTTTGAAAGAATTCCATTAGTTTTTTTTTTTGGGGGGGAGGGATATGAAATTAGGCTCAGAGTTTTCGATCTTTTCCAGAGTTTCCGATCATTTATTAATGAACGTAGAGTGCATTAGCATACTGACCAAGAACCCCTACCACACTATTTCTTGATTTAGGCAGCTGCGTACAGCAAAGTGAATCTCTCAGACACAGGTCTACGCCTCTCAGTGACGTATTTACACTGAAATATCTATAAATATTATAGCCTGGTATCCACACTTGGTTCATATGTCAGTCCTTCAGATGTCGAGACCCCGGTTGGAACACCTCGTCCACCTCTCTGTTTATTCACTGAAAGTCGTTCATATATATATATATATATATATATATATATATATATATATATATATATATATATATATATATATATATATATATATATATATTATGCGACTAGTCAAGGATTCGAACGCATGTTTTTGGCCCGCTACATGGTGAGCAAAACTACATAACGCTCTAACTCCACAGGACCACCAAATCCTACAAGAATCACGCACCCAGCAGGGCTAGGTGTTTTATCGTGATCCGAGGACATACGGTGGTGTGTACTAGCCTCATCAAGCAGTATTTTATATTGTACCCACAAACGAGTGGTATTGATCAGTAACAACACTGCGACTAGTCAAGGATTCGAACCCTGCTGGGTGCGTGATTCTTGTAGGATTTGGTGGTCCTGTGGGTTAAGCGTCATGTGGTTTTCGCTCACCATGAGTTGGCCAAAACAACATGGGTTCGAATCCTTACTAATCGCAGTGTTGTTATTTATCAATACCACTCGTTCGTGGGTACAATAGGGTATATATATATATATATATATATATATATTATATATTTATATATATATATATATATATATATATATATACTAAATATATAATATATATATATATATATATATATATATATATATATATATATATATATATATAAAGAAGGTGGGTAAAACTATATAAACTGAAAAATTTCCATTACATTTTATTTACAGTTGTACAAAAATAATTTGTATACATGGCATAATCAATGACAAATTACGATCAAATTTCATAATTTGCTTCAAATAAAAAAAAATTCCAGTTTTCTGAATAAGTTAATATAGGTGGGGCCCACCTCAACCATAGGTGGGGTCCAGCTGTAATGTAGGTGGGGCCCACCTCAAACATAGGTGGGGTCCAGCTGTAATGTAGGTGGGGCCCACCTAAAACATAAGTGGGGTCCAACTGTAATGTAAGTGGGGCCCACCTCGAACATAGGTGGGGTCCAGCTGTAATGTAGGTGGGACCCATCTCAAACATAGGTGGGGTCCAACTGTAATGTAGGTGGGACCCACCTCAAACATAGGTGGGGTCCAGCTGTAATGTAGGTGGGGCCCACCTCAAATGCAAATGTGTAGACCATACCTTCGTAAAAATAAATTGAACTGACTTCGAGGAAGAAATGCTGGAGGTTTCTCCTTGAGGCTGTTGAAATGTTCTTCCAGCATCCCATCTTTCACGCATCCCCATGGACGATTTACACGAATGTGTCGTTAAGAGGAGTATTTTGGTTTTGTATATTACAGAATTCCAAAAGACTTTTCTCAGCTAAAGCCTCGAGTCTCAGTACAAGTCTCTGAAGCCCCTACGGTCGAGTCTCCAGTACAAGTCTCTGAAGCCCCTACGGTCGAGTCTCCAGTACAAGTCTCTGAAGCCCCTACGGTCGAGTCTCCAGTACAAGTCTCTGAAGCCCCTACGGTCGAGTCTCCAGTACAAGTCTCTGAAGCCCCTACGGTCGAGTCTCCAGTACAAGTCACCATCGTACCAAAGGTCGAATCTTCCGTACAGATCACCATCATACCAGAGGTTGAATCTTCACCATAACAGAGGATGCTAAATACTTCTATTTACCATACTTGGGGCCCTCTAGTTACTCTCTGCTACTTAGGAACTCAAAAATTTTGGTTCCTACAGTTAAATTTTGTAAATTATTCACACACACACACACACACACACACACACACACATATATATATATATATACATGAACTGAGGGAGACTGAAGGCCGACGGAGTGGAGGAGGTCTTCAGGAAGGTCTGTGATAGATCAACACGTCGCTCCGGAGGTGTAGACACGAAGAAAGGTGTCTGTCTTACTTGTACCTATGTGCTGCATTTTCCAGGGCGCGATGCACTGTGTAGGTGCTCTGCTCGTAGACGGGGGGAGCAGCGTACGACCTGTGGAAGACAAGAATTCCCGGGGACTGGGTTAACACCACTGGCAGTGTTTGTGCATCTCAGTGTTTGAATGGCTTGAACTGATGGGGTAAACTCACGTGGATCTTAAACAACACAAGAGATGCTGGCGACTTGATCCTATCTCGCCTAATCACGAGAAAAATCTGTGTTACCTTTGAGCATCCACTTTAGTGGTTTTACAACAGAAAAATAAAACATCACAATATCAATGGGAATATGGTTGAGAACCGACAAATAATGGAAAAACACAAGTACAACAAAGAGACTTATTGCAAAGTTTCACATAAACAAGAGGTTTAATTAAACTCGTGTAAGCGAAACGTCGTAATGAAAGATCTTCCTTAGTTATACGTGTGGTGACCCACTATCACGAAAGTAACAAATTGCAAAAGCGTACTGAAAATCGATCCTGTGGCCTCGTTTGATCAAGACTTCCACAGTACTTACAAGGTCAACAACTTGACAAATTCTGTATCTCGTGGTAAAGGAGAACACCGATGTTGACATAAGGATTTGCCGTACATGTTGTGAAATGAGTGATTCTCTGCTTTAGGATTAAGGTCAAAAGCAAGGTTCCTCTGTGTTTTGTGTGGTGAGAGATATTGTCCCCAGAGAGGCCAAAAGGTGGCCAGGGACGGTGGCAACACCCCAGAGAAGCCAAGAGATGGCCAAAGGCCTGGTAAGCCCCAGAGGATGGATTCTGATGTAGATCTGAAAGTGAAATTGTCCTCCATTACTCCTAGTTTGGCTGATCTTTGTACAAAAATTAAGGCTCATTCATTGCATGGAAAGCAGCATATCAATAATCAGTCTTTTCAAGATTGATGCACTGATTACATCGACTCAAGGATGAGGGACTGATTATACCTGGAGTATACCTGGAGAGTGTTCCAGGGGTCAACGCCCCTGCGGCCCGGTCTGTAACCAGGCCTCATGTTGGATCAGAGCCTGATCAACCAGGCTGTTACTGCTGGCCGCACGCAGTCCAACGTACGAACCACAGCCCGGCTGGTCAGGTACCGACTTTAGGTGCCTGTACAGTGCCTGCTTGAAGACAGCCAGGGGTTTGTTGTTAATCCCCCTGATGTATGCTGGGAGGCAGTTGAACAGTCTTGGGCCCCTGACACTTATTGTGTTGTCTCTCAACGTGCTAGTGGCACACCTCAAACTCCTCCTGTTCTTCACGATTCTCCTTTCTATGGACTGATGAAGCCACTGTGTGGCGAAACGTTTCCTCATTAAAGATCCCCAAATGTTGCACATGTGTCTAATTTATCAACTTGTCGGTTCTCTGAGCCATTTATCTATATTATTATTTCGCATTATCATTCATAGCCATAATACGTCATAACGCTGGCTGTTTTAAATACCCACGACTCTTCATTAGTGCAGCTGTAAACACATGGTATTTGTAAATGTGTCTCGTGACGCTCTACACTGTAAAATGCACTGAGTGACGAAAGTGGTCGACGTACTTGGCCTGAAAATGTTTTGGGAACACCTCCTCTACAGCAACAAGCACATGCTAGAGGCCTCTCAAGACTCTGTGAAGAGTTCGCGTTTCACAACAGATAATACTCATGTAACCTACTAGAAATTATAATACGCTAGATGTGATCTTCGCGATGATGATGAGATGATCAGAGACGTTATAATAATCTTGAGTATAACACTCAAGGGTAAATTTGTTAGTTACGAATGTAAGATTTATCCCATATGAGGTGGGTGTTAGTTACTGTAACTTCAACAATCGTAAAATTGACTGAGGCCAATAAACAAATGTCAGCCATTCCCTGGAAAACCTAGAATACTCTAGACCCAAACCAGTGCCAGGAAATACTGAATGAGGAAGTATAGTGAGTGTAAGATGTCCAGCTGAGAACAGTTAAAGATATACAAAGAGAACGTTGAAGACTTTACTAAAGAAGAGTCAGGTAGAGTAAGCTTGATGTGTGTGTGTGTGTGTGTGTGTGTGTACTCACCTAATTGTACTCACCTAATTGTGGTTGCAGGGGTCGAGACTCAGCTCCTGGCCCCGCCTCTGCACTGTCCGCTACTGGGTCTCTGCTCTCCCTGCTCCGTGAGCTCTATCATACCTTGTCTTAAAACTATGTATGGTTCCCGCCTCCACTATATCGTTCGCTAAACTATTCCACTTCCTAACTACTCTATGGCTGAAGAATTGCTTCCTAACATCCCTCTGATTCATCTGAGTCTTCAGGTTCCAGTTGTGTCCCCTTGTTTCTGTGTTTCCTCTCTGGAACATCCTGTCACTATCTACCTTGTCGATTCCCCGCAGTATTTTGTATGTCGTTATCATGTCTCCTCTAACCCTTCTGTCCTCCAGTGTTGTTAGTCCTATTTCCCTCAACCTTTCTTCATAAGGCAGTCCCCTGAGTTGTGGAACTAGCCTTGTCGCAAACCTTTGCACTTTCTCTAATTTCTTGACGTGCTTGACCAGGTGTGGGTTCCAGACTGGTGCTGCATACTTTAGTATGGGCCTGACGTATACGGTATACAGTGTCCTGAACGATTCCTTGTTAAGGTAACGGAACGCTAATCTTAGGTTTGCCAGTCGCCCATATGCTGCCGCGGTTATCTGGTTGATGTGTGCTTCCGGAGACGTGCTTGGTGTTATACTCACCCCAAGGTCTTTCTCCTTTGATGAGGTTAGTAGCATTTGTCCACCTAGCCTGTACTCTGTCAGCGGTCTTCTTTGCCCTTCTCCGATCTTCATGACTTTGCATTTGGTGGGGTTAAATTCGAGAAGCCAACTGCTAGACCAGATGTCGAGCTTGTCCAGGTCTGTTTGCAGCCCTGCCTGGTCCTCTTCCGATGTGATTCTCCTCATTATTTTCACATCATCCGCGAATAGAGACACTTCTGAGTCTATCCCATCCGTCATGTCATTTACATATACCAGGAATAACACTGGTCCTAGGACTGACCCCTGCGGTACACCACTCGTCACAGGCGCCCACTGTGATACCTCACCACGCACCATGAGCCGTTGTTGCCTCCCTTTGAGGTATTCCCTGATCCATTCCAGTGCCCTTCCTGTTATACCTGCTTGTTCTTCCAACTTCTTTACTAATCTCATGTGAGGAACTGTGTCGAAGGCCTTCCTGCAGTCCAGGAAAATGCAATCAACCCACCCTTCTCTCTCCTGCCTTACCTCTGTTACTTTATCATAGAACTCTAGGAGGTTTGTTACACAGGATTTGCCTTCCCGGAATCCGTGCTGTCTGGTGTTTATTATCCTGTTCCGCTCAAGGTGTTCCACCATTCTTTTCCTGATGATTTTCTCCAGGACTTTGCACACTATACATGTAAGTGACACCGGTCTATAGTTTAGTGCCTCTTTTCTGTCTCCTTTTTTAAAAATGGGGACTACGTTGGCCTTCTTCCATACCTCAGGTATCTGCCCAGTTTCAAGGGATGTGTTGAATATTGTGGTAAGTGGCACACTAAGTACCTCAGCTCCTTCCCGAAGAACCCACGGGGAGATATTGTCCGGACCCATCGCCTTTGAGGTATCGAGGTGTGTGTGTGTGTGTGTGTGTGTGTGTGTGTGTGTAGTGCTCACCGAGTTGTACCTGCGGTTTTTTTTTGTAGGCTTGCCTGTGCATTTGTGTGTTGGTACGTGGGTGTATGTCCACAAAACCCGGTCATCCTGATAGTAGTAGCGCGGGTCACTGTTTGTGCAGTAAGCGTGGAAAGATAGCGAGGGGTATTATTTCTAATGACGTTTGTGTAAGCGTTAATGATAGTTGTGATAATGGTTGCTTAGTGGTGGTGGTGTTGGTTGTGTTAGTGATGGTTGCCGAGGTTTTTGTAGTGATAGTGGATGATAAGGGCGTTGGGTGTTAATGGTGGTGGTGATTGTGACGGTGTTGCTTGGGAGTGTTGATTGTAGTGGTGCTGACGAGTGAAATGTGTTGTTAGTGTTGATGGTAGTGTTGGTAGTGAAGCGTTGTTGTTGGTGGTGATGATTGTGATTGAAATTTCAGCTACAATATGCATATACATAACATAACTGATGATGCATTGTGTAGAAATACGTAAGTTATCGCATTTTTTATCATCAAAATAGTTCTCTAAACTGCATTACCCGTGGGAAAAAATCAGCAAAATCCAGGCTAGAATACTCACGTGAGAGGAGGAGGAGGAAGATAGACTTCCTCTACTTCCTCAGTCTTGTTGGGCACTAGCAGGATGACGGAGGCCGCCACCAGCCCCGTCAGGAGAACGAGGCCCAGGAAAGAGTAGAGAGCATCGTCACTGATGGACACGGACAGGTTACCCACAGAGGCCAGGAGAAACCTTGCGCTCTCCTCCAGTTCTTGCAGACTTTCGCGCCCCTTGCCACTCCAGGGTTCTGGCTCTGCTACTTCATTTTTTCTTGTGTGTGTGTCTGCTGGGAGGTGTCTGCTGGGGAGGTGTCTGCTGGGGAGGTGTCTATTGCATGAGGTACAGCTATCTTAACAACCGCTACCATGACCATAGCCATGATTCCTGTAAAATTATTATTATTATTATATGTTCATGGGGAAGCGCTAAATGATAAGGGTTATATAGCGCCTGGGAAGTGGGAGGCAAACAGTTTTAATCCGAGGAAGGAGAGAGTAGGTAAAATTCCTTGAATCTTAATTCCTTGGACAGACCAGTTTCCAAGGCACTGGCTTGCTAAGGGCTTTGTCCCCCTGGCAACACCAGCTAAGTTAAAAGGCAAAAATAAGAACAACGAACGCATCACTCAGATCATTTGAACATAGAAGACCTCCTTCACAGGGAACACTGTGCAGACAAAATGTATACCTAGCAGCTTAAGTTGCATTAACAAACTAGTCACTAACATCTCATTTTTAATTTCCACAGTGATAAGCAACATCTTCTGTGCTCCATTCTATGAAAGTGGTCAAACCTCGTCTTTTCCCCCACGAGACAAATTCAGTCCCTACACTTCCTGCATCACGGAGCTGAGACAGGAGGCCCAAACACCTCCCACGATCAACCAGGAAGAAGTACCTCTCCTTCAGGATCATATATCCAAGACTCCTACAGATCACTTCAGATATTCGGCCTTGGGCACATTCCTCCATGTTGGCACCTAACAAATTGCAACTTATATTTCCTTCTCGTCTATTGTAAGTAGCTCATTACCACAATGACTTCAGCTGTGATTTTGGAGCCCTGCCCTACACTTTATTGACTACCACCAAGATGAAAATGGGGTGCATATTTTTATATAAAAAATGCGCCAAATAATACAAGGTGCATAACGAAGCTATTGAATCGCATTCAACTTTCTCATGTGTTGTACGATATGCACTCAACCCAGGTACATCCCCATGATACTGTCAACACTATTTTCCACAGCACTGTACCACAGTCTTACCCTTCAGGGCCATCATGAGAGACGTTTAATACAGATGAGTATATTATGTAGATGAATATGTATATATTCAGGAGAATGCTTCCGGCCTGGCTGTCCGTGTATGACTGATGTCTTGCAGGAAGTTAGCAACGCTTATATACGCCCGCACGCCCGCACATATACGCCGCCCACTGGCAAAACCGTGGCAGGACGGGTGTGTTGAGCAGGAGGTGGTGGGGAAATGAGACCGCCATCACCAAGGTGAAGGAGCATCAGGATGTTTACATGGCATCCTAGACCCTATGGCCAGACTCCTAGATCTCACTTACACCCCCCCTTCAGGGTGAATTCCTTCTCATTTCGCTTCAGTGCCACGGTTTTCACGAGCTCTTAACCGAGGCATAAGCCACGCATTTAGCTGGTATAATGTTCTTTGGTTTTTAATAGCACGCAGATGTTGGAAAGTTGGGTAAGGAAAGTATTTCCTTTAATTGTTTACGAACACCTGCTACGTTGACCTGAAGGAGAAAGTAATATTCTGTTTAAAGTATCAGTGAAAATACATAAGAGTCCAACCACCATGATGGTTGGCTAATGGGGTTTAAAATCTATCGACTACACTAGAGTCTTTAATGCTACACGTAATATTTCACCACCAGACAAGAATACTTTAATCCCTAATGCAGGAATTAGTGAACTCTCAGCATATATACGCTGAGAGAAATACACCTTTCGGTATATAAAACCTGTGCCATTATGATGGTAAGACACATGTGCAACACTTTGTTAGGTATCTTTACTCTAAAAGTCTCTGCGTACACTGTAGGCTTCAGCAGTCAGTCCATTACTCTTGATGTAGTTTTGAGGTGGTCAGTCCCTCAGCCTGGAGAAGAGTTCAGCTCCATAGTCTGGCACTGTGCTGTTACGTTGATGTAGCTCCCCCAAGGTCAAAAGAACAAAAGTTCACATTATTTATGGGTTACGTCCACGTTTCGGAAACATAAGATCCGGAAAGAGATTTTGAACCAAAAATTGTTTTCAAAAAGTATTTCTCATGGAAATAAGTCACTTGTCTGACTTTTTGGTTATCCTAGGTTCTCTACACATATGCTGCTATGTATGATAATATATGTAAATGTATTTGTGTATACCTGAATAAAATTACTTACTTATAAAACTCGTCATATTGTTTTCTTAAATCTAAAATACAACCAGTGTAGAAGAATACTTCAAATTTTCTTTCACGTTTCTCAAGCCTATTAATTGGTTTAGTGTTTTCTTTGATTATAATAATAATAATAATAATAATAATTTAATAATAATAATAATAATCAAGCCTATTAAAGCTTCCCTTCCTTATACCCCCCATCCCCCTCCCCTCCGCCCTGAGCGCTGACACGAGACGCAGATGACCTCCTCGCCTCCCCGAAATTCCCCAACCTTTTTCTGCCTCTCGCTATCCTTTTCCCCTAACCTCCTCCAACATCCCCAACGTCTCCAACCTTCACCAGCATTCTCCACTTCTACTTACAGTCACAACACAGTATTAGCGAGAACTCCCAGTGTAAGGGAAAGTGGAAAGCTGTTTTTACCCCCTTTCTCACCATGTAAAATTATCTGATTCTAATAAACTGTGCCGAGGGACTGATTACCTCAAACTCCTCCTGATCTTCAACCCTTCTTCTCTATATTGGACTGAGGAAGCCACTGACTGGCGAAACGTTTACATAATAAAGATACCTAAGTGTCCAATTAATCATCATATTACTTAAGCCTTCAGTGGTGTTGGTACCTGCCATCCTCTTCTTCCACCTCCTTCATCTGCTTTCTCTAATATCTTCCCGGCGCTCTTCCTCTAGATGAGCCAAAATTTTATTTAAAATACTTTAACACCCTACTAAAATGATACATATGATTACCAGGTTTCATCTCAGCCCACAAAAACATCTTTTATGTTTTCAATCTTCCGTGCAAATATTTTTTTTTTAAATGACACGTGAAAAAAACACTAGGATGTATTTATTAGAAAACGGCTCAATATATTACGTGTCTTATATAAACTAATTTGTCGGTATCTATTACCAAGGTTTATACCAAATAATTTTATTTGTGTGGTTTGGGATCCCTTGAGTACCACGTCTTTGTATTCCTTGTTTTTTTAAGATTGTTCACGTGTTTTTTCCTCTGTTGACGCTGTACCAACGGTTCGTGTTCCAGCGTTGTCATAAACATCGTCAACACCTATTTTAGCCATTCCCCATCAATATACCTGAAGGATATTTTTAAAGACTGTCGGAGAGGTATTGATTTTTTTCCTGGTTTCATTTCTGTGATATTCCAGCGACAATATTTTGTCAATATGTCTCTTCTGTCGGTCTGAAGGTTTTAACAGTACGCCACAAGGACCCCCAATGGAAATAAGTCACTTTATCTGACTTTTTTTGGGCTATGCTAGGTAATTTACACATTTGTTACTATGCAAGACAAGTCATGAGGGGGGGAATCTTTAGCTCAAGTACTTTCACACTTCTCAGTGCGTCATCAGGAGCTGTGCAATGTTGCAAGGGCAGCAACCGAAGAAATGAAGGGAAGTTTTCTCAGAGTAGGGTAGCGTGGGGTGACACCAGCTCCAGTTTCTCCAGCACAGCTCCAGTTTCTCCAGCACAGCTCCAGTTTCTCCAGCACAGCTCCAGTTTCTCCAGCACAGCTCCTGATGACGCACTGACAAGATTTCAACCCCCGTGGCTTATCTTGCATTGTTAAGATTGTCTGCGATTGTTTGCAATATGTTACGATGTATGATAATTATAATTATGTGTACCTGTACCTAAATTATCTTACAAAGCCTCCATGTGGGCCCATCGTGCTTTATTCTATTTCTTTTTGTGATAATTGCAGTATACATTATTATTTCTTCTGGCTAAAAAAGAAGGGAGAGAGCAAGGAAGGAGGGAAGGAGGGAGGGTATTACCTGTCTCGTAGCTATAACTGGAAATCTGTAATTTGCAAATTAGAGTAACCTCCCCAGAGAAGAGAATAATGGGTGAACCGTGGGGGAGGAGGGACGGGATTGGAGGAGGGACGGATGGGAGGAGGACGGGATGGGAGGATGGACGTGGATGGAGGAGGTACGGATGGGGAGGAGACGGGATGGGAGGAGGGAAGGGATGGTAGAGGGACAGGATGGGAGGAGGGACGGGATGGGAGGAAAGGGATGGGGAGGAGGGACGGATGGGAGGAGGAAGGGATGGGAGGAGGGACGGGATGGGAGGAGGGACGGGATGGGAGGAGGGACGGGATGGGAGGAGGGACGGGATGGGAGGAGGGACGGGATGGGAGGAGGGACGGGATGGGAGGAGGGACGGATGGGAGGAGGGACGGATGGGAGGAGGGACGGGATGGGAGGAGGGACGGGATGGGAGGAGGGACGGATGGGAGGAGGGACGGGATGGGAGGAGGGACGGGATGGGAGGAGGGACGGGATGGGAGGAGGGACGGGATGGGAGGAGGGACGGGATGGGAGGAGGGACGGGATGGGAGGAGGGACGGGATGGGAGGAGGGACGGGATGGGAGGAGGGACGGGATGGGAGGAGGGACGGGATGGGAGGAGGGACGGGATGGGAGGAGGGACGGGATGGGAGGAGGGACGGAGGCAGCACTGGCCATACGTAAACACAGGCAACTCAAGTTTTCGTTTTTATTTCTGTGCTCTGCTGGCTGCCTTTATTATCTAGTACTCTCTCTTTATTACCCTGTGATCTCTATTATCAAGTGATCTCTCTTTGTTACCCCTGTAATCTCTGTCTCTCTCTCTCTCTGTTTCTGTCTGTGTCTCTGTCTCTCTGTATGTCTCTCTGTCTGTCTCTCTGTCTGTCTCTGTCTGTCTCTCTATCTTTCTCTCTATATTTCTCTCTATCTTTCTCTCTATCTCTCACACACAAACAAGATGTAAAACAACCACAGGGGGAGTTGAATGATAGCTCTAGACTTCCTATTCATTTCTGCAACATTGCAAGCTACTGATGATGTGTGTATTTCAACACGAAAGGCCTAGAGCTATCATTCAACTCCCCTGTGGCTGTTATGCCAAGCCAATGATGAATCTCTTCAAATCGCTTGTTCTCTCTAGGTTGGAATATTGCTGTGCATTAACGGCCCCTTTCAAGGCAGGCGAAATTGCAAACCTGGAGAATGTATAGAGAACTTTCGCTGCACGTATAAGTACATACAATAAAGCACCTAAATTACTGGGAACGGCTGAAGTCCCTTGACCTGTACTCCTTGGAACGCAGGCGAGAAAGATACATGATAATATGCACTTGGAAAATCTTAGAGGGACTAGTCCCAAATCTGCACACGGAAATCACTACCTATGAAAGTAAAAGTTCGGTGTAACATCCCCCCAGTGAAAAGCAGGGGCGCCATGAGTATGCTGAGACAATACAAAAGGTATCAGGGGCCCAAGACTGTTCAACTGCCTCCCAGCATACATAATGGCTGTCTTCAAGAGGGAGATGGACAGGCACCTAAAGTCAGTACCTGACCAGTCGGGCTGTGGTTCGTACGTCGGTTTGCGTGAACCCAGCAGTAACAGCCTGATTGATCAGGCCCTGATCCACCACGATGCCTGTTCACAGACCTGGCCACGGAGGCATTGACCCCGAAACCCCTTCAGGTATATATATATATATATATATATATATATATATATATATATATATATATATATATATATATATATATCGTGCCGAATAGGTAAAATTGGTCAATTAACAATAACTCATTTAAAATTAGGTCCTTTCTAAAATTTTCTCTTATACGTTTGAAGATATATTTTTCTCATTTATGTTAATGTAAAAATTAATAATTTTGTACCAAAATAACCTTAGAAAACTTACCTAACCTTATAATAACAAGCGCAATTTAATTTAGCCTAATCCAACTTAATATATTATAAGTTTACAATAATTTAATAATAAACAAACACAATGAAATATATTTTTTTTCGTTCGGTTCAGAATGATTTTTGCTAAATTATTGCATACACAAATTTTCGCTTGTCTTATTCGGCAAGAAGAGCGTTGCTATTTAAGTCAAAATCGCAAGTTTTACCTAATCGGCACATTTCTCACTCTTAAACTTACATACTTTCCTGGTTACTGAAAATTTCACGTAAATAACTCCGTTGGCTTCTTTCCTGCCTCTACGGTCATCTGTTGTTACCTCTCTTCCCTTCCTCTTCACTCCCTTTTCCTCTTCACTCCACCCCTCCAATCTCCCCTCCCTACTCTCTCTGAAATAATGAGATAAACAGCAGACGAGGTTCATGCGATCCCATGTTGTTGGTGAATTACAGGATGTGAAACTCCCGTGAGAGCAACCACTAGCCAGCGACTGTTGTTTGAAACTCCCGTGAGAGTAACCACTAGCCAGCGACTGTTGTTTGAAACTCCCGTGAGAGCAACCACTAGCCAGCGACTGTTGTTTGAAACTCCCATGAGAGTAACCACTAGCCAGCGACTGTTGTTTGAAACTCTCGTGTGAGTAACCACTAGCCAGCGACTGTTGTTTGAAAAACTCGTGAGAGTATCCACTAGCCAGCGACTGTTGTTTGAGACTCGTAACACTAACCACTAGCCAGCGACTGTTGTTTGAGACTCGTAACACTAACCACTAGCCAGCGACTGGTAGTGTTCACATTTATTTATTTATAATTACAATAAAGCTACGCTCGTTGTACTTCATACCCCGGTTGCTGATGGAGGTCCAATTACCCGTCTGCTCATCTATCCGGGAGTATTTACTTCTACTGTCCCCAGAGTTACTTTCGCCTTTGACTGAAGACGACTACAGCGTAGACGAAACGTTTTGGCAAGAAAAATATCAGTTGTATGAGTTATATGTCGTCTTCAACTACCTGTCAGTGTTGTGTATATTTAATATGAAAGAATGGTTGCTTGTCTCCCACTATATAAGGTGTTATAATCCTTGTCTCCCACAATATAAGGTGTTTTAATCCTTGTCTCCCACAATATAAGGTGTTTTAATCCTTGTCTCCCACAATATAAAGTGTTTTAATCCTTGTTTCCCACAATATAAGGTGTTATAAACCTTGGCTCCCACAATATAAGGTGTTATAAACCTTGTTTCCCACTATATAAGGTGTTATAAACCTTGTTTCCCACTATATAAGGTGTTATAAACCTTGTTTCCCACTATATAATGTGTTATAAACCTTGTTTCCCACTATATAAGGTGTTATAAACCTTGTTTCCCACAATATAAGGTGTTATAAACCTTGTCTCCCACAATATAAGGTGTTTTAAATATCTTCTCCCATAATATAAGATGTTATAAACCTTGGTTCCCACAATATAAGGTGTTTTAATCCTTGTTTCCCACAATATAAGGTGTTTTAATCCTTGTCTCCCACAATATAAGGTGTTTTAAACCTTGTCTCCCACAATATAAGGTGTTTTAATCCTTGTCTCCCACAATATAAGGTGTTATAAACCTTGTCTCCCACAATATAAGGCTTTTTAAATATCTTCTCCCATAATATAAGGTGTTATAAACCTTGGCTCCCACAATATAAGGTGTTTTAATCCTTGTCTCCCACAATATAAGGTGTTTTAATCCTTGTCTCCCACAATATAAGGTGTTTTAATCCTTGTCTCCCACAATATAAGGTGTTATAAACCTTGGCTCCCACAATATAAGGTTTTTTGAATCTCTTCTCCTATATTATAAGGTGATACAAACATGATCTCCCACTATATGAGGAGTTATAAACCTTGTCTCCCACTATATAACTATTTGATTATAATAATAATCCCACTATATAAGTTGTTATAAACCTTGTCTCCCACTATATAAGGTGTTATAAACCTTGTCTCCCACTATATAAGGTGTTATAAACCTTGTTTCCCACTATATAAGGTGTTATAAACCTTGTTTCCCACTATATAAGGTGTTATAAACCTTGTTTCCCACTATATAAGGTGTTATAAACCTTGTTTCTCACTATATAAGGTGTTATAAACCTTGTCTCTCACTTTATAAGGTGATATAAACCTTGTTTCCCACTATATAAGGTGTTATAAACCTTGTCTCCCACTATATAAGGTGTTATAAACCTTGTTTCCTACTATATAAGGTGTTATAAACCTTGTCTCCACTATATAAGGTGTTATAAACCTTGTTTCCCACTATATAAGGTGTTATAAACCTTGTTTCTCACTATATAAGGTGTTATAAACCCTGTCTCCCATAATTTGAGGTTTTCTTCTCTTATTTTTAACCAGCTTTGTATTAAGAGTTTATCACACGTCTCTCTCTATTCTCTTCAATAAACGCAAGTTCAGGCTCCGTATGAGCGGTGTAGTACTACAATACATTCTCCGTATAACCAGTGTGTACTACAATACATGCTCCGTATTACTATGGCAACACTATCACGTATGTCGAAATCACTATAAAATATTCACTGTAGGCTACATTGCTACAAAATACTTAACCATTTTTTTTTTTCAAATTTTATCTCACAAACAAGTAAATGAGACAAGAGCTGGTCATCCATCATTCAGCTCTCTGATGCTGAGATCAATCTCTCCCGAGTCTCTCCAGTGTCTCTGGGAACGTTCTCAATGTCCCTCCAGATTTCCAGAGGTTTCTAATCACTAAATTGTATCTATTTAGCGTTTAGCTTGAAAAGATAGAATTGGGGACATTGTGGAAGAGGGAAGAGCCAGCGAGGACTGGTTCTGGCTTCATGGTGTCTCTCAGTGAACCGGGAATCTAACTTTCTATTGCGTATTATAGTCTTTATTGAAGGATTGTAAAGTGGGTAGTGGAGAAGTCAGGAATAAGGTCACTATGTGTACTGGCAGATACACGAAGTACCTCCGGATCACCGCCTTTACTTCCCTGGCAGTTCATGTCCCTGAGAGGTCACTATGTGTACTGGCAGATACAGTGTACCTTCACCACCTTCCTTCACGCAGTTCACGTTCCCAGAGGTCACTGTGCGTACCAGGAGAGACATTAAGCTCAACCACCTCGTTCCCAGCACACGTTTACTTATCCAGTCCCATCGAAGGTAAGAATGTCTAGTACCGGTGAAGGGTTCTTGTCTCGAGGAATTAGAACTTGCCTCCACTCTGATCAAGTTCGATATTTACCTGTCAGTCTCGGCTAGTGACCAGTGCTGGTAAAAGCCTGGTCACTGACTAGTATCGTCTATCGGATAAGAGTAACGTACCTACACCCAAGCCTTACTCTACACAAAACACACTCCCTCCCTCCCTAGGCTTATACTCGAATACGTCGTGAGGCGTATTTTCCAGTGCATATACACTCAGAGAATACTTTAGTGCCTTTCATAGGTATTAAAGTATTCTTGACTGTTGGCGTCCAGGTGACATGCAGGCGCAATGATCCTCGTGCAGTCGATAGGCTTTAAACCTAACAAATCACTCTCCCACCCCTCCCACGCAAAATCGATTATCTCCCTTTCCTCTTTTTCCTCCTCCTATACCCTCCTTCCCTTCCTCACACTTATCCCCCCTCACTCCGCCAGTGGTGTGGAGAACATATGGCCGCCACAACAACAGTCAGAGCACATCCTCACTTGTTCCTGGACTAGAGTTGTCTCAGTAATGACTAGAAAATGAGGTATATTCACACTTGAGGTACGGCACCTCACACAGGTGAGATCTTTTGCATCAACTGTGTGGGTTTTTTGTTTTTTTTTGGGGGGGGGGTGATACTGTTATTGCAAAACAACATAAGTACGTTCACTGTTAACATGCTACGTTCACTGTTAACATGCTACGTTCACTGTTAACATGCTACGTTCACTGTTAACATGCTACGTTCACTGTTAACATGCTACGTTCACTGTTAACATGCTACGTTCACTGTTAACATGCTATTAGGTAGACCAATCCTGAAGACACTGACGGAGCGACCGGATGGCTGTCATAGGCAAAACGTCGTGGTCGGAGAAGCGGCAGGTGCAGCTCATTGTTGTCAGTAAGTTTATTCAGGTATACACAAATACATTTACATACATTATCATACATAGCAGCATATGTGTAGAGAACCTAGGATAACCCAAAAAAAGTCAGACAGTGACTTATTTCCATTGGGGTCCTTTTTATACCTTAATATTTTACATTGTAGGATATATATGTTATTATATTATAAAGGATATATGTATACTAGGAATAAGGTAAAAAGAGTTATTTACATATACATGTGTGTTAGCTAAAAAAAATAAACAATCATTCTCTTCCCTTTCTGTCGCTACATTCATTAGGTACCTTTTGGCTCTCTTCTTGAACTGACTCATGCTATGACTGGCTTTGACATGTGCAGGCAGTCTGTTCCATTCCTTTATTGCTGTACAATAAAAGGTGTTTGAAGCCTGGCCACTGACTGTGGGTACTACAAAGTTGTGCTCTCTCCCCCTAGTACTATGATTGCTTTGGTTCCCAGCCTTGACAAAATTGGCAGCAAGATATTCTGGACACTGTGAGCAATTTTGTAAACTTGATTTAACTTAAGTTGTTTTACTCTGTCTTCAATATTCAGCATATCCAATTGTTGTAATTCATCCTGGCCTACATGCTCTCTTGGACCCAGGTCCAGGATGAATCTTACCATTTTAATATCTTACCATTTTAAAATTTAATATCTAAATTCTTTCTGATATTCCCATGCCTGGCACTGACGAAGGCTCCCGAGGGACGCCAAAAAGCATTTCGCACACCGTGTCCCCCCTTCCTCAGTGGCTATTTTGGCATAGTGTTTTTAAGCTGAATAGTGATGGCAGTATTTCCACTGTTGTGATTTGTTCACTAGACAGTCTCCCCACTTCCGTCTGAAGTAGGTATGACTTGAACCTGCCTAGTATGGGCCAGTAGGCCTGCCGCAGTGCTGCTCCTTCCTCATGTTCCAAGACCTGGTGATGAAAACATTGTCCTCCCCGGCGGGGAATCGAACCCCGGTCTCCCGCGTGACAGGCGGGGATACTCACCACTATACTACCGAGGACTTGGGATACGAAACTGTCCAATGTGTCCTCATCGTGCTCAGTCCTGCGCCCGAGCCCAGGCTTATAATAATAATAATAATTTTAATATACTCTTATTTCTACAAGTACACAATACAATTTATACAGACCTAACTGACATCAATAAGTAAGTTTATTCAGGTATACACAAATACAGTTACAAATATTATCATACATAGCAGCATATATGTAGAGAACCTTGGATAACAAAAAAAAGGTCAGACAAACTGACTTATTTCCATTAGGGTCCTTTATTTCCATTAGGGTCCCTTGTTATGCAGAGCATTTCGGGCAAATTAGTTTAATTTTGTTCCCGGGATGCGACCCACACCAGTGGGTAATACCCAGGTACCTACTTACTGCTAGGTGAACATGGACAGCAGGTGTCTTAAGGACCTCAGTGTGTGAGATGAGTGAGCTGGCAACCGACCTACGGGGCACCATTTTTTTGGTTTAATTTTCGTTTTATTAGTATTATGCAACCTAACCTAACCCAGTTTAACTTTAACTTATCACAATCTTAGTCTAAATTACTCCCAAAAAAGAAAAAGCCCTTTGGACAAAAATTGGGTTAAAAAATTATATTGAGTTAAACGTCGAAAATCTGACGTTTTAAAAAGTATTATAGCGACGCTGCTGGTTCACCCTGACGCAGTGTTGGGGTTTGAGTGGTTTATTTCTAAGGTAAGAGTGCCACTCTCCCCCACAGAGTGCCACTCTCCCCCACAGAGTGACACTGTCCCCCACAGAGTGCCACTGTCCCCACGGGATGCTTTAATTGCCTAGGAAACCAGCATACCTTTCAGCTATAAGACTGATAGATTCCCTTTCGTCTATATTTGCCGACACTAATGGCTAATGACACGGATAAAAACAAATCTGGTTATGGATTGTGGAACGTAAAAGAAAAAATTGACTTCGGATAGTTTCACCTGCTTTGTGACTCCGTTTTCTGTTGACACTGAACTGGTCACGACAGCAACATTGACAGTGTAAATCTGATCGTGCTAGAAATGGTGAATGTTTAAGATAAGATAAGATTTCTTCGGATTTTTTACCCCGGAGGGTTAGCCACCCAGGATAACCCAAGAAAGTCAGTGCGTCATCGAGGACTGTTTGATTTGCTGAATATCCAAACTATTCTAGTGGTTTGTAAATATTACAAAACCCTCTCACTGAGGTCCGGGGATGGATCCCCCGGTACGGCTGGAAAACATTAGGACGTGTTTCCTTAAGACACCTGCGCTCTCTCTCTTCACCTATCAGTAAAATAGGTACCTGGATGTTAGTCGACTGGTGTGGGTCGCATCCTGAGGACAAAACTGACCTAATTTACCCGAAATGTTCTGCATAACTAGCGGCTTTCTATATAGTAGTATGTCACTGATGTCAGCTAGGCCTGTATACCTTGTACATGTACTTGTAGAAATAAAGATCCGTGTTATTCTTATTATTATTATTAAGTGAGCAGCTTGGTTAGTACAGCAGACCAACAACAGTATTGGCTGTGCAGCTTGGTTGTTGCTGCTGCTGCTCAGCCATACTGAACAGACCACTAACACAGCCGCAGTTCTGTTTTGGCGACAGTGATGCTGGGGAAACGCGGCCACCTGCTCTTTAGAAAGTCCTCCCTTAGTGAGACCAATCTTACACTCGGTTTTATGATGCTAATACGTTCATGTTTACACAAAACAGACGCACACTCATGGCCAGAAGCTGTGAATCGGCCCTGCAACCATGTATAGGTGAGTACACATATACAGGCTCTTGAAGCCAGGAGAGAGTGGACTAGTAGAGACCAGCGAAGAGCGGGGCCAGGAGCTCTAACTCAACACCATACACACATACACACACACTGGCACAGACAATGGAAGTAATGCGTTAGTGGAGGATCAAGTAATAAGGGTGGGAAGGAAGGTAGAAGAACTCACTAGAAATAACTACGAAGTTTGGGAAGAGTTGAGCAATCTCCTTAAGGAGGTATTCTCTGAGAAAACGTTACCAGAGACTGGAAGAGGAAGAGCACACCAGCATGTACTGGATACAGTACACAGACCAGCAGTACTGGTGAAGGATCTACTGGCGAGATTGATACCTCGAAAGCAATGGCACTTGACAGTCTCTCTTCCAAGTATCTGAGAGAGGCCAAAGAAGCACTGTGTGAACCTCTAGCTTAAATTTATAAGTCAGGTCATTGAGGACAACTTGAGAAAAGTATAAGAAACATGTACAGCAATAGAAAAAATGAGGACAGTGTTGGAGCACCTAGAAAGTAGTAGGTTCATAACTAATACGTTTGTAGAGACGATAAATCGTGGCTCACAAAACTAGCAGATGTGAGGCAAGAGACAGAGAGTGGGATGGATGAACTGCATAGTTTTGGACGGCAACAACGACTTTGAGACAGTACTGAAGAAGAGACTGGGACAAAAGCTGGAGAAGATAGGCAGAAATACCAGGAAACTCATTACAGAGGATCATGGAATAGCTAACAGGAAGAAAACAAAATTTCTGCCAGGGAAGAGACATCGAAATGGGCCAGTGTTGTGTCTGGCATGGGTGAACATGATACCTGGAGTATACCTGGAGAGAGTTTCGGGGGTCAACGCCCTGGTCTGTGACCAGGCTGTTACTGTTGGCCGCACGAAACCCGACGTACGAACCACAACCGGCTGGTCAGGTACTGACTGGAAAAGATAGAATCTGACGTTTCCTTGATCACAAATGATGTGAAACTAACGAGGAGGCTAAAAGCACGAGATAACAAGGAAGGCTACACATGGACCTGGATAGGCTGCAGGATTGGTCTGACAAGTGGTTATTAGAATTCAACCCCAGCAAGTCAAGGTTATGAAAATTAGAAGGAAAAGAAGACCGAAGAGGAGTACAGGCTAGGGTGACAAAGCTTCAAGCCTCACTCGAGAAGGCCCTTGAGGTGAGATCATAATACCAGAATATAGCCCAGAGCCGCATCAATTAAATAACCTCTACCGCATATACGTATTTAGAAAATCTAAGATTAGCTTTCAGGGCTCTCGACACAATCATTCGCGACACTATATACAACATATGTCAGGCCGATCTTGGAGTATGCAGCACCAGCACTAATAAGTTGGAAGAAGCATTAAGGTATGGAACGAGGCTAGTCCCAGAGTTGAAGGGTATGGTCCAGGGCACCACTGAATTTGTATTCTAGGGGTTGGGGTCTCTGGGTGGCTGTCTGGTTGGAAGGCGAAGCTTGGAGACCTGTTCTCAAACAGTGTTGTTATTATTATTACTATTTTTATTTGGGTGTTTGGGGAGCTGAGGGAATTTTTGGGGACTAGTCTCTCCAAGCCCTGGGTGCTGCTACTGAGGAAAGACTAAAGGAATAAACTTGGTGACACTAGAGGATAGAAGAACCAGGGGAGAAATGATAACGACGTACAAAATACTGAGCAGAATTTATAGGATGGACAGGGACAGTCTCCTCTAGAGGCGGGAGACAGGTACACGAGGGCACAACTGGAAGTTAAAACTCATGAGTGTTAAGATCTTAGGATTTATTTTCTCAGCCTCTGAGTGGTCAGTAAGTGTAATGACATGGACAACATAGTTTTAACAATAGGTACGACAGGGCTCACGAAGCCGGAGGTAACCCAGTATTAGGCAGTGTGAGAGTCGGGGTCAAGAGCCGAGATACAACCTCGGCAACCACAAATGAGTAAACACACACAGTGCAGGTAACAATAAACATGCCTCGCCTGGGAGATGGAATTCTTTCCCCCATCCCCATAAACACACGTGAATACAGTTACTTAATTTGAAATTTTATTGCTGTTCTTGTGGACCCCACACACTCGCCAGACCTTGCTTCCGGTGCCTCCCACGCCCAGCACCTCCACCATAAACAGTGCTTGGGGATACCAACATTGTGCGTGGGGATACCAACATCGTGCGTGGGGATACCAACATCGTGCGTGGGGATACCAACATCGTGCGTGGGGATACCAACATCGTGCGTGGAGATACCAACATCGTGCGTCGGAGATACCAACATCGTGCGTCGGAGATACCAACATCGTGCGTGGAGATACCAATAGCGTGCGTGGGGATACAAACGGTCTAGTCTAGACTCTAGACTAGAGGAATGCTGCCTATACGATTTTCACACAGTTGAGAATTTGCAGAGTGAGAGTCATCATCCCGCCTCAGCTCATTCCAAATCCCAGCTCTGTTTACTGTAAACTTTCCTTCCCCTGGGAAGCGACAACAGTCAACACCCAGGTACCTACTTACTGCTAGGTGAATAGGGGCAACATGAAGAATGAGACACGGGTGCAACATTTGATCATCTTTATTGGGGAAACGTTTCGCCAGCAAGTGGCTTCTTCAGTCCATCACAGAGAAGAACGGAAAAAGATGATAAGTTTGAGGGGGTCAGTCCCTCAGCCTGGAGTCGATGTGTTCAGTCCATCAGTCTTGAGAAAAGTACAGCATATCTGTCCCATGGGCCAGATACTGTCATTGTACCACGCACATGGGCCAGATACTGTAATTGTACCACGCCCATGGGCCAGATACTGTCATTGTACCACGCCCATGGGCCAGATACTGTCATTGTACCACGCCCATTGGCCAGATATGGTCACTGCTCCTATTTTAAGTAACGTCAAGAGTGACTTGGTTTGTCAACAGAGATTTCAACTTTCAGAAATTTGATTAGTGCTTGTAAATTTCTGCAGAGTACACTCAGCACTTGTGTTCAGAGTACACTCAGCACTTGTGTTCAGAGTACACTCAGCACTTGTGTTCAGAGTACACTCAGCACTTGTGTTCAGAGTACACTCAGCACTTGTGTTCAGAGTACACTCAGCACTTGTGTTCAGAGTACACTCAGCACTTGTGTTCAGAGTACACTCAGCACTTGTGTTCAGAGTACACTCAGCACTTGTGTTCAGAGTACACTCAACACTTGTGTTCAGAGTACACTCAGCACTTGTGTTCAGAGTACACTCAACACTTGTGTTCAGAGTACACTCAACACTTGTGTTCAGAGTACACTCAACACTTGTGTTCAGAGTACACTCAACACTTACTGCTAAACAATTTATCCATTATATTTCAGACAACCAACGGTTTTTTTTACATAATTCCCATTGGTTATATTAACCATAATTTTTAAAAGAGGTGAAGGGTAAGCCAGTGGAAGGACTCGGTCAGATGACTAAGACCCGCGTCAGGAAACACTTGTCCTGTCTCCTGACAAACCAAACCTAACCTTTTTTATTTGCGTATTTCCTCATTAGGATATAAATTAACGTGGGCATGAATACAGAGGTATGAACAAAGGTATACATTCATATACACAGTATTCTCAATGTGGGTGGATACTGAGAGGTGTATATGTTAGTGTATATACAATGAGGTTTTCTTTGCCTATTTCACAGACTAATGTGTTCTATGAACGTCTTACAGTTCAGATGTATTATAATCGTCAAAATATCAACAAGATTTATAAAGTATAGGAAGGCTTCTTAACTATTCAGTAAGATTTGAGGATGTTGATTGAGTTTACAGTTCTCACTCCAATCATAGATCTCCAGCAGTCACGCAGACGCATCACAACAGTCAGCATCAGCACCAGTCACAGCATCACCAGCACCAGTCACAGCATCACCAGTCACAGCATCACCAGCACCAGTCACAGCATCACCAGCACCAGTCACAGCATCACCAGCACCAGTCACAGCATCACCAGCACCAGTCACAGCATCACCAGTCACAGTCACAGCACCACCAGTCACAGCATCAAGCACCAGTCACAGCATCACCAGCACCAGTCACAGCGTCACCAGCACCAGTCACAGCGTCACCAGCACCAGTCACTGTTAGTCTTCACACTGGTTTCCTCTGATGGTGGGCGGAGAGTGGATGGTCGTGAGCGGCGTGTGGATGGTCGTGGCGGCGTGTGGATGGTCGTGGGGGGTGGGGGGTGGTGAGTCGATGGTGGGTGGGTCATCTCTTGTACATCCGTGGTAGAACCGTCCGTCTCGGGGAGGTGGATGGGCTTGACATCCGAGCTGGGTCCTCAGTGCTCCTCTCTGGAAGCTGTCATCTCCAGCATCGTCTAATCTCGTCCGTGGCGGCGCATGACACCCGACATCCTCGCTGACGGTACCTGTCCAAAATATTCTTCCGAGATTAATTGTCCCCTTAAAATATAAACGAAAAAAAAAAATACACTTTTCCGTCTCTCACCCCCATGCATTAATGCACCTCAAACTCTAAAAATTTCTAGCAAGTTGAAATTTATAGCCACGGGACAAAGATACGCGGAGTTAGCTAAGTTAAGGAAAAAATTCCCACTGTTCAAGTCGACCCTCCATAATTTTCCAGTCTAAACCACACACACACACAGGGTCAAGCACGTTAAGAAATTAGAGAAAGTGCAAAGTTTTGCAACAAGACTAGTCCCGGAGCTAAGGGCATGTCCTACGAGGAGAGGTTAAGAGAAATCGACCTGATGACACTGGAGGACAGGAGGGAAAGGGAGGACATGATAACGACATATAAAATACTGAGAGGAATTGCCAAGGTGGACAGAGAATGTTCCAGAGATGGGACACAGCAACAAGTGGACACAACTGGAAGTTGAAGACTCAGATGAATCACAGGGATGTTAGGAAGTATTTCTTCAGTCATAGAGTTGTCAGAAAGTGGATTAATTTCGAAAGTGATGTAGTGTAGGTAAGATCCAAACATAGCTTTAGGAAGAGGTATGATAAAGCTCATGGAGCAGGGAGAGTGACCTAGTAGCGACCATGAAGAGGCGGGGCCAGGAGCTGCGACTGACCCCTGCAATCACAAATAAGTGATTATAAACACACGAACTCAAACGAGAAAAGGAGAACATAATAATTATAATTGTAATATTTGTTCTGCCACAATGATGTTAATGATGACGATAGTAATGATGATGATGATGATAATGAATAATGATTGAGTTTAAGAATAATGAGACGATGAGAAGTGATGAATAATGATGACGATAGTAATGAGATGATGATGATGACGATAGTAATGATGATGATGACGATAGTAATGATGATGATGATAGTAATGATGATAATGATGACGATAGTAATGATGATGATGATAGTAATGATGATAATGATGACGATAGTAATTATGATAATGATGACGATAGTAATGATGATGATGAAGATAGTAATGATGATGATGAAGATAGTAATGATGATGATGACGATAGTAATGATGATAATGATGACGATAGTAATGATGATGATGACGATAGTAATGATGATGATAATGATGACGATAGTAATGATGATAATGATGAATAGTAATGATGATGATAATGATGATAGTAATGATGATAATGAATGAGATAGTAATGAGATGATAGAATGAATGATAATGAGAATAGAATGGATGATGATAGTAATGAGATAGATGACGATAGTAATGATGATAGTAATGAAGATTAATGAATGGATAGTAGATGTGATGATGACGATAGTAATGATGATGGTAAATAATGAGTGAGTTAAGAATGGATGAGAGAAGTAGAGGATAGGATGGTAAGGAAGATGGAAGGAACTGGATGGAGAAGGAGGAGGGATGGGATGGATGGGGATGGTGGGGATGGCAGGGATGGGGATGGTAGGAATGGGGATGATAGGCATGGGGTTGGTAGGGATGGGGTGGTAGGACTGGGGATGTAGGAATGGGGATGGTAGGAATGATGATGGTAGGAATGAGGATGGTAGGGATAGGGATGGTAGGAATGGGGATGGTAGGGATGGAGATGGTAGGAATGGGGATGATAGGGATGGAGGTGGTAGGGATGGGGATGGTAGGAATGGGGATGGTAGGAATTGGGATAGTAAGAATGGGGATGATAGGAATGGGAATGGTAGGGATGGGGAATGTAGAATCGGGATGGTAGGAATGAGGATTGTAGGGATAGGAATGGTAGGGATGGGGATGGTAGGAATGAGGATGGTAGAGATGGGGATAGTAGGGATGGGGATGGTAGGAATGGGGATGGTAGGAATGGGGATGGTAGGAATGGGGAGATAGGCATGGAAGGCAGGTAGGATGGGTGGAGGAATGAGGAATGGTAAAAATGGATGGTAGGAATGAGGAGGTAGAAGATGGGATGGTAGGAATGGGGAAGGTAGGGATGGGATGGTAGGAATGGGATTAGGATGGAGGTGGAGGGATGGGGAGGTAGGAATGGGGATGGTAGGAATGGAAGTAAGAATGGGGATGATAGGAATGGGGATGGTAGGGATGGGGATGGTAGGAATGGGAGGAATGAGGATTGTAGGGATAGGAATGGTAGGATGGGAATGGTAGGATGGGGAGGTAGGAATGAGGATGGTAGAATGGGATGGTAGGGATGGGGATGGTAGGAATGGGGATGGTAGGAATGAGGATGGTAGGAATGGGGATGATAGGGATGGAGATGGTAGGAATGGGGATGGTAGGGATGGGGATGGTAGGAATAGGGATGGTAGGAATGGAGAATGGTAGGGATGGTAGGAATGGGGATGGTAGGATGAGGATGGTAGGATGGTAGGAATAAGGATGGTAGGATGAGGATGGTAGGATGGGGATGGTAGGAATGGGGATGGTAGAGATGGGGATGGTAGGGATGGGGATGGTAGGGATGGGGATGGTAGGATGGGATGGTAGGAATAGGAGGAGGAATGGGGATGGTAGGGATGGGGATAGATGGTAGGATGGGGAAGTAGATGGGGAAAGTAGGGATGGGATGAAGGAATGGAGATGGTAGGAATAGGAAGATGGATGGGGATGGTAGGAATGGGGATGGTAGGGATAGGATGGTAGGATGGGGATGGTAGGGATGGAAGGCATTGATGGGATGGTAGGAATAGGGATGGTAGGGATGGAGATAGGAATGGGAAGGTAGGAATGTGGGATGGGGAGGTAGGATGGGGAGATGGGGATGGTAGGGATGGGAAGGTAAAAATGGGATGAGAATGGTAGGGATGGGGATGGTAGAGGAAATGGGAAGGTAGGGATGGGGAAGAGGGATGGAGAAGGTAGGATGGAGAAGGTAGGATGGGGATGGTAGGGATGGGGAAAGTAGGATGGAGATGGTAGGAAGATGGGGAAGGTAGGATGGGGAGGTAGGAAAGGGAAGGAAGGATGGGAGGTAGGATGGGGAGGTAGGGATGGGGAAGTAGGATGGGGATGTAGGAGGATGGGGATGGATGGGATGGGGAAGATGGGGATGGAGGATGGGATGGAAGAATGGAGGAGAGATGGGGATGAAGGATGGGGATGGGGAAGGGATGGGGATGGGGATGGAGGGATGGGGAGGTAGGATGGGGATGGAGGGATGGGGATGGAGGAAGGGGATGGAGGAATGGGGAAGGAAAAATGGGGATGGTGGGATGGTATTCGAGGATGGGGAGGTAGGAATGGGGATGGTAGGAATGGGGATGGTAGGGATGGAGATGGTAGGAATGGGGAAGGTAGGATGGGGATGTAGAGATGGGGAATGGAGGGATGGAGGAATGGGGAAGGTAATGGATGGAGGAAGGATTAGGGATGGGAATGGTAGGGATGGGGATGGTAGGGATGGGGAATGTAGGATGGGGAAGGTAGGGATGGGGATGGTAGGGATGGGGAAGGTAGGATGGGCGGAATGGGGATGGTAGGGATGGGGTGGTGGGGATGGTAGGAATGGGGATGGTAGGGATTTGGAAGGTAGCGATGGGGATGGTAGGAATGTGGATTGTAGGGATGTGGATGGCAGGAATAGGGATGGTAGGATGGGATGAAGAATGGATGGTAGGATGGGATAAGAATGGATGGTAGGGATGGGGATGGTAGGATGAGAATGTATGAATCGGATGGTAGGATGGGATGGTAGGAATGGGGAAGGTAGGGATGGGGATGGTAGGGATGGGGAAGGTAGGGATAGGAAGGTAAGGATGGGGATGGTAGGGATGGGGATGGTAGGATGGGGAAGGTATCATAGGAAGTAGGGATGGGGAAAAGTGAAGAATGGGGATGGTAGGGATGAGGAAGGTAGAGATGGGGATGGTAGGGATGACGAAGGTATTCATGGAAAGGTATTCATGGGGAAGGTAAGGATGGGGAACGGAGGGAAGGGGTTGTGATGGGATGGTAGGGCTGTGGAAGGGATGGGAGGGTAGGGATGGGGATGGAAGGAGGGAAGGTAGGGATGGGAATGACAGGAATGGAGAAGGTAAGGATAGGAACGATAAGGATGGTGTAGGGATGGAGATGGTAGGGATGGGGAAGATAAGGATGGGGATGGTAGGGAATGGGGATGGTAAGATGGGCCACTGATGTGGATGGCAGGATGGGATGGTCGGGATGGGTAAGATAGGGATGGGGACGGTATTCATGGGAAGATAGGGATGGGGAAGGTAAGGATGGGGATGGTAGGGCTAGGAAGGATGGGGATGGTATGGATGGGGAAGATAGGGATGGGGAAGGAGGATGAGAGGGTGGGATGGGGAGGTAGATGTAGGGATGGGGATAGGGATGGGGAGGTAGAGATGGGGGATGGTAGGGATGGGGAAGGGATGGGGATGGAAAGAATGGAGAAGGTAAGAATGGGGAAGGATTTGGATGGAGATGGTAGGCTGGGGAAGGGATGGTAGGGATAGGGATGGTAGGGAAAGGGAAGTTAGGGATGGGGAAGGCAGGGATGGAAGTAATGGAGAAGGTAAGGATGGGGACGATAAGGATTGGGAAGTTACGGATGTGGATGGTATTCATGGGGAAGGTACGGATGAGATGGTACCGATGGGGATGGTAAGGATGGGGATGGTAGGGATGGGAATGGTAGGATGGGGAAGGTAAGGATGGGGAAGTAAGGATGGGGATGGTAGGGATGGGGATGGGGAAGGTAAGGATGGGGATGGTAGGGATGGGTAAGGTAGGGATGGGGAAGGTATTCATGGGGAATGTAAGGATGGGTAAGGATGGGGATGGTAGAGATGGGGAAGGTAAGGATGGGGATTGTAGGGCCGGAGAAAGTAGGGATTGGGAAGTCAGGGATGGGAATGGCAGGGATGGGGATGGTAGGGATGGGGATGGTCAGGGATGGGGAAGGTAGGGCTGCGGATGGTAGGGATGGAAAAGGTAGGGATGGTGAAGGTAGGGATGGGGATGGTAGGAATTTAGAAGGTAACGCTGGGGATGGTAAGGATGGGGAAGGTAGGAATTGGGAAGGTAGGGATGGGGAAGGTAGGGATCGGGAAGATAGGGATCGGGAAGATAGGGATGGGGATGGTAGGGATGGGTCCGTACCCTGGAACACCTGATATTTCATCAGTGTTCATCAGAGAGTCATCTATGACTTAACTCTTCATCAAATTGGAATTACAACTTTATTCTTAAGAACTTCACTTCTAATGTTTTCAATACTAATTATTTGCCTAACTGCACCACTTAGTACTGATGCTCACCTAACTTCCTACTGAGTTACTAGTAAATAAGACTTACTAACCCTTCTAATAAGGGTATATTATAACTTAATTGAAACAGTGAATAGATATTATTGAGTTAGTGGACTGTTGTTGGTGGCAGTCTGGTGAAGGACCTGAGGACCCCACGGAAAATGAGCCACACAGCTTGATTTTGCTTTATGTTATCTTAGGTTATTACCCTCTGGGATTTATAATCCACTATAGAAATCATGTTAACTAATGCAAGACTGAGGCTTAACCGGTAAAGACTGTTCTAAATTTACCACTTGCTCCAACCAGGGCTAAATACGACATTGTGCTCACGCACTGAACCTAAGACATACAAAGAGTTTCAGCAAAAGCCTAAGCAAAGATTTCTTCTTTCTTTTGAGAATACATCACCTGCAGGGCTGTTTTATGTCTGGCCTCGGCACCCACGACGTGAAAACCCACACGATGTGCTCAGCGGGAGAGCTGAGTATGGAGTGACAGATATACCATCTTGCTCACCCATTACACCTTCGGGATATAACACCGCGTCCTCCGTCTCTTCCTCCTTTTCCTCCTCGGCCCTTGCTACAGTTGCTCTACTGTGGACCGTAATAAAACTTTAATTACACTAAAAATCGCTTGAGAGGGTGTGGCCATGGCTGTGACGTCAGTAACCAAAACATTGTGGTGGTATTTTGCATACCATCTGCTGCTATAATGGAGTCTGGCCAAGAATTCAGAGCACAGTTGTTTGGGCTCCTCAAACAGGCAACTGTCTGGGGTTGATCGTTGAAAGATGGGGGAAAAAAAGGAGTATGTCAATATACATCACAATGTAACCTTATACGTTATATTTTTCAAACATTCTTTGAAATAGTTATGACTATGACTATAATTTTTAAAGGGGTGGACGGGTAAGCCAGCGGAAGGCCTCTGTCAGATGACCAAAAGCTCCAACGGCGGGGCATCATCCTGTTTCCTGACGACCCTTAATTAACCTAACTTCTTTGAGGAAAATACTGCATAAGCTTGTGAATCTAAGCCCTAAGGCGTTCTTATATTATCAGGCTGCCTTTTAATATCTTCTGAGAAGTGACACGGTGCTTATGTATCGAAGAAATCATGTTAGCTATAGTATCATTTCTTTTCATCTTTAGTGATTATTTTTGAAAGCTGGATATTAATGACTTTGTTAATCAAGATTTTATGTGGTACAGCAGCTATCTGTGGTGGTCAGTCATGTTTACACAGATCTCGTGAAGATTTGTCCTGTGTCTGGCCGCGTCATCTCACTTGCCTCAAGCACTGCACTTTGTGTGGTCTCTGTGTATGCAGATTTCTTACTGTAAATAATGGTTAACTATGAGTGTACCTGAGAGAAAGAGGTCAGGTAAGATGCAGAAGGCAGATACCTACTGACGTGCTAATAGGCCCTAAGGTATACTTAAAATGAAGAGACCACTTTTGGGATTAGTACCTAAAGGGGCACTTCGAACTCATTAGGGTGATTTAGAAATGGATTCGAGGGGAAATATTGTTATATACATTCCATACCTGGAGTTTACCTGGAGAGGGTTTCGGGGGTCAACGCCCCCGCGGCCCGGTCTGAGACCAGGCCTCATGGTGGATCAGGGTCTGATCAACCAGGCTGTTACTGCCGACCGCACGCAAACTGACGTACGAACCACAACCCGGTTGGTCAGGTACTGACTTTAGGTGCCTGTCCAGTGCCTTCTTGAAGACAGCCAGGGGTCCATTGGTAATTCCCCTTATGTATGCTGGGAGGCAGTTGAACAGTCTTGGGCCCCGTACACTTATGGTGTTGTCTCTCAGTGTACTCGTGGCACCCCTGCTTTTCATCGGGGGAATGTTGCATCTCCTGCCGAGTCTTTTGCTTTCATAGGGAGTAATTTTCGTGTGCAGGTTTGGTACCAATCCTCCTAGGACCTTCCAAGTGTATATTATCATGTATCTCTCTCGCCTGCGTTCCAGGGAACACAGATCAAGGACCTTCAACCGTTCCCAGTAATTTAGGTGCTTTATCGTACTTATGTGTGCTGTGAAAGTTCTTTGTACACTCTCCAGGTCTGCAATGTCGCCAGCCTTGAAGGGAGCCGTTAGTGTACAGCAGTATTTCAGCCTAGAGAGAACAAGTGATTTGAAGAGTGTCATCATGGGCTTGGCATCCCTAGTTTTGTAGGTTCTCATTATCCATCCTATCATTTTCCTACCCGATGAGGTAGATACATTGTTGTGGTCTTTAAAGGCGAGATCCTCTGGCATTATCACTCCCAAGTCCTTCACATTTCTTTTTCGCTCTATTGTATGGTTAGAATTTGTCATTTACCTTGATACATTTTTTATTTCCTCAAGCTTTCCATATCTGATTATTATTATTATTATAATCAAATAGAAGCGCTAAACCACAGGGGTTTTTCCATATCTGAGTATAGTTGAAATTTCTCGTTGAACTTCATATTGTTTTGAGTGGCCCATTTGAAGATTTGGTTGATGTCCGCTTGGAGTTTTGCAGTGTCTTCAATGGAGGTCACTGCCATGGCAATCCGGGTGTCATCCGCAAAGGAAGACACGGAGCTACGGCTTACATCTCTATGTCAGAAATGAGGATGAGGAATAGAATGGGAGCGAGTATTGTGCCTTGTGGAACAGAGCTTTTCACCGTGGCTGCCTGGGACTTTGTTTACTATTACTCTTTGTGTTATATTTGTCAGGAAGTTATAGATCCATCTACCAACTTTTCCTGTTATTCCTTTATCATGCATTTTGTGTGCTATTACGCCATGGTCACACATTGGAGAAGCCAGGTATAGATACTCAAAAATCCGGGACTAAGGAATTAATGTACAATTGCTATGGATCCCATCACAAATTGGATTACTCCTTCATGATAAAGTTGATATGTTAGCCAAGAAGAGCACCCAGAAGGAGAATGTAGAATATATTATTATTATTATAATCAAATAGAAGCGCTAAACCACAGGGGTTATACAGCAATGTAGAATATAACTTTGGTATATCTGTGTCTAGCATTAGGAATAATATTAGGAGATAAATAAATAATGAAAATGATTGTTATATGAATGCAGTTAGAAGCCTGAGTAGATCTATAACCCACTATAACATGAACGTAAATAAGTATGTTTATGGAGCAACTTGCAATGTGAACAGACTGACTGATGTTGTAGTGGCCAGGCTTAGGCTTGGCTACAAGTACTTCTGGCAGTTTGGGAGACACACAGATGATGATCAAACTAAATGCAAATTATGTGATCAGGCATATGGTCACTGTCTTGAACACTATGTGCTTAATTGTCCACTTATTGAGGAGTACAGAGATAGACAGTATAATAACCTATGTGACATGTCAAGATATCTTATTAATGAAAATAAGATACCAGATATACTAAGCAAATTCCCTAAATTTGCTTGTAATAGATAAGTGTACTGTAGATATAAATCCATATGTACACCTGTTAACCCTTTTGGGGTCTAGTTCCTAGGCTTTTTGTGTATCCATATGCTCTTGCATTACCATCCACAGGATGGATATGGGGTGCACATTAAACTAGCCACTTCGGTGGCAAAATCTAAATCTAATCACACTTGTCGAAAACTTTTGCAAAGTCTGTGTATACTACATCTGTATTTTGTTTATCCTCAACAGCATCCAGGACCCTGTCATAGTGGTCCAGGAGCTGGGACAGGCAGGAGCGACTTGCTCTAAACCTGTGTTGCCCTGGGTTGGCGATCTAGCTTCTTAGAACCCTCTCAAAGATTTTTATGATATGGGATGTTAGTGCTATTGGTCTGTAGTTCTTTGCAATTGCTTTACTGCCACCCTTGTGGAGTGGGGCCAAATTATGATGGTCCAAATTATGATGCTAAAACGAAACTGACTAAATATATAAACACATTTTAAGCCTAAACATCATAGTCTTAACACGAAAAAGAAACCGAAGTCAAGTTTTAATATTGAAAAGAACTTCGGTTGGTTTATTTGATTTAAAACCTATAAGACTGTGTGAGGCCGCATATCACACTTTCACCAGTCAACGATACCTGGGTGACAGGGATTAAAGTCAATTTTAAGTATGCAGAGATTATCTTTTAACACACCGGCCGTCTCCCATCGAGGTAGGGTGACCCGAAAAAAAGAAGACACTTTCACCATCAGAGTGCAGGTATTGACTGACTGTACTTCCCACTTCCAGGAGTCAAATCCGGCTAACCGGTTTCCCTGGATCCCTTCATAAATGTTACCTTGCTCACACTCCAACAGTGCGTCAAGTCATAAAAAACACTTGCCTCCGCTCGCCTTTATCTAATATGCTCACACACGCATGTTGGATGTTCAAGCCCCTCACATACAAAACCTCCTTTAACCCCCCTCCAACTTCTAGGACGACCCCTACCTCTCCTCTCCTGTACTGCAGATTTATATACCCTCAAAGTCATTCTATTTTGATCCATCCTCTGTAAATGTCCAAACTACCTCAATAACTCCTCCTCAGCCCTCTAGATAATATTTTTAGTAACCTCTGCACCTCCTTGTAATCTCCAAACTATGAATTCTCTGCATAATATTTACCCCCACACATTGCCCTCAGACACGACATCTCCACTGCCTCCAGCCTCCTCCTCACTACCCATGCTTCACACCCATACAAAAGTGTTGGTACCACTATTCTCACACATTCCCCTTTCTGCCTCCATAAATAATGTTCTTCGTCTCCACATATGCCTCAATACACCACCTACCTTTTTCCCTCATCAATTCCTTGGTTCACCTCATCTTTTATAGACCCATCCACTGACAAGTCTTCTCCCAAACACCTGAACACATTCACTTCCTCAGTATCCATTCCTTCCAATATTACATCCAATCTCGCATTATCTTTCGTTACCCAGATACACATCCCTGTGTATACACACTGTTGCTATCAGTACATACACGTCAGGTAATAATATAATAAATACAAAGCCAGAACACTTTAAATAATTTTAGAACAATTCTAACGATGGTGATTTGTGATATAAATGGGTATTCTAAAGCTGCATTATTTTTATATTGATAAGGATACGCTAAACCCCTAGGGGTCATACAACGCCTGGGGAATAAGACGCAATCAGGAAGTAGAGATGCGATTTAATTCCCGGGATCAAGAGCCCTTCACCAGCTTGTAGGCATCTATCTCCCGTGAAGAGTGAACCATAAAGGGGTCATACAGAGCCTGGGGAAAGAGATGCCATCAGGTTTGATCGAAGAAAGTCGAAAGTAACTCAAATTCCCAGGTAAAAAAAAAAAGAATTTTAAAAGCACACATATTTTACATTTTATTGACAATATTGTATAACAGCACGTATCAAGGGTCATGTTTATTACACACATCAATCTATTGTATACACTGTATACATGTAAAAATATTGTTATTATTATTATTACTGAAATTAAACTGGGAAGCGTCAGCAGCACTTGGATGATGAACTTGTAGTCGCTGTTGAGTTAACAAGACAAACTATCACCGTCACTATAAGGACTAACAGTTTGTTAACTAATCTCGGGAAAGTCATCCATCAGCACGTCTGCTGCTCCAGCATCTGCAGTAGTCCACCTGGAGTTACTTCCGGAGGTCACCGAGTTTAAACCCAATCAACTACGCTAAGGTCATTAAGGTATATTGTGTAACATTCGCAATTAATATGCCCTGCCTTGGTGGGAAACGGCCGATGTGTTAATAATGATAAATATATATGGGTGTGAAGCATGGGTTGTGAATGTTGCAGCAAGGAGGAGGCTGGAGGCAGTTATGTGGTGTCTAAGTGCAATGTGTGGTGTAAATATTATGCAGAGAATTCATAGTGTGGAAATTAGGTGGTTGTGGAGTTACTAAAAGTATTAGTCAGAGGGCTGAAGAGGGGTTATTGAGGTGGTTTGGTCATTTAGAGAGGATGGAGCAAAATAGAATGACTTGGAGGGTGTATAAATCTGTAGTGGAGGGGTAGAGGTCGTCCTACGAGAATGGAGGGAGGATGGTAAAAGAGGTTTTGTGAACAAGGGGCTTGGACATGTAGCAGGCACGTGTGAGTGTGTTAGGAGTGAAAGGAGACAAATGTTTTTGGGGACCTGATGAGCTGTTGGAGTGTGAGTAGGGTAACATTTTGTGAAGGGATTCAGGGAAAACGGTTAACCAGACTTGAGTCCTGGCGGTGGGAAGTACAAAGCCTACACTTTAGGAGAGGTTTGAGATATCGGCTGTCTGGAGTGACATCTAAACTGTCGTATCTGAGCACCTCTGCAAAGACAGCGTGTGAATGATTATACTACGGTGGTACCCCGGTTATCGGCCATAATTCGTTCCAGAATGCTGTTCGAGTGCTATTACCGAATGAATTTGTTCCAAATGTAAATTAGATTAGTCCGTTTCAGACCCCCAAAAACACACTTACAAAAGCACTTACAAAAATACACTTACATAATTGTTCAAGTTGGGAGCAGTAAGAAATCCGGGGGTCCACTGTATATATAATTAATTCATTAAAATTAGAATATAATGAGGTACATAGTTAAACCCATAAGGCAGCATCCAAGATGTGGGGAATGGGAGACAATCAGGTTCAATCCAAGGGGAAATAATTCTGGTTCCTTGAATGAAGAGCCCCTCGCCAGCATCAAGAATTTGCCTCATTATAATCATCAAAACTAAGCGCTAAACCCACAAGGGTCATACAGCGGTGTTCCTTCTACAAATTTGTATTCACTTCTCATACCGTGCTTGTTTTGCCTCAGCCTTGGAGAAATTTGCAGCAAGATACTCTGAATGCTGGTTGTTAGCAAATTTATTAACATGATTTTCAGTTGTTTTATTTTCAGTCTTAAGTATTTTCAGTTTATGTAATTCATCCTGGACCTCAAGGTCTTTTGCCATAGTTATTGACATTCTTTTAGATACTATTTTATCCGTGATCTAACCAACCAGGATGAATATTTACCAAGCTCACTCCCTGTTATGATTTAATTGTTCACTTACCTTGCAACTGCTGAAAACGATGAGTTATTTGAAGTTATAATGTGAGCGTCAAGTCTAGTTCCAGAGCTAAGGGAAATGTCCTATGAGGAAAGGTTAAGGGAAATCGGCCTGATGACACTGGAGGACAGGATGGTTAGGGGAGACATGATAACAACATATAAAATACTGTGAGGAATTGACAAGGTGGACAGAGACAGGATGTTCCAGAGATGGGACACAGAAACAAAGGGCCACAATTGGAAGTTTAAGACTCAGACAAGTCAAAGAGATGTTAGGAAGTATTTCTTGAGTCAAAGAGTTGTCAGGAAGTGGAATAGTCTGGCAAGTGATGTAGTGGAGGCAGGACCATACATAGTTTTAAGACGAAGTATGATAAAGCTCATGGAGCAGGGAAAGAAAGGACCTAGTAGTGAAGAGGTGGGGTCAGGAGCTATGTCTCGACCCCTGCAACCACAAATAGGTGAGTACACACAAAGTCAATCGTAACCACATATAGGTAAGTAAAAACACACACACACGCACACACACTCGACCCCTGCAACTACATAGAGGCGAGTACACACACACAACAACAACAAAATTAGGTCAGTTAGATGAATTAGATGAATTTCCTGCCTGCAATTTTTTTCACTTATGTGGTCAGGAAACAGCCAGGTTGACCAGTAATAAACATTCCACGAGTAGGAACTACCAGTCTGCTCCTCGTCATCTTAAGAAAACTGAAATTCAGGAAAATGACCATATTTTTGTGACCTAATTCATGTCTGCATGAATAACTCATTATGATTGTAACCAGATATCAATATGTAAATAGTTCAATACCACTTTTAACTTGTTTAGTTATCAAAACTTCGAACCAAATGTGTGACTTTTTAATCTTCTGACTACCGCCCACACCATGGGTATGGGGTGCACAATAAAGATATTAAACTAACACAGCATCAGTAACATAGAAGAGAGCAGTGTGTTATCCTCAGCATGATCACAACAAGCATCAGTAACACAAATTATTATTAATAATATTCCTCCATGGGGAAGTGGGAAAAGAATTCCTCTGTAAGACATGCGTGTCATATAAGGCGAAAGACATGCGTGTCATATAAGGCGACTAAAATACCTTCTCCAGTATAAATTATTAAATTTAAAAAGAAAAACTTTTGTTTTTCTTTGTAGTTCACCCTGCCTCGGTGGGATACAGCCACTTTATACGAAAGTGCTGTAAGGATCATACAGCACTGCAGAGGGGGACTTGGGGAAGTAGGAATATGCAAAGGTTATGAATGAAGGGTGGGCGATACTGGAGGTGGGGGTTAGTGCAAGAGGAAAATTAAAAGTTAGTGCAATAGGTCAGTCTCTTAAAAAAATAAATACATAAATTTTTTTGGCCAGAGGTGGGACATTCAGCGAGGAGGTCAGTTTGAGCGAGTGTTTTAGGGCAGAATAGATGTCAGAAATGAATCCTGCATGCCTGCTGATAGACAGGACAATCTATCAAGATAAAGTGAACTGATAGTGCACCTGACAGTTCTTGCAGGGTGGTAATGGTTGTTTTTCCATGCAGTGTCTGTAAGCGAGACCTTGCATCTCACTCTAAATCCCCTGACACCATTGGGAGATTTAGAACCATCAGTGTACACAGCAATAACACAAGAATGAGATAGGAAATGTACTTTTTGACAAACGAAACTATCAATCATCAAATGTTTCGACAATCTGGTTGACCAGACAATTTTTGCAGTGTGACACCCATCATTTAACTGTATGTATATTAGTATTTTTAAAAGTGGCTTCTGAGAAAATTAATATAAAGGACAAACATGTAAATGATTTATTTATACTTTACAACGTTAACTACAGTGGTCCCTTGGTTTTCGTGCATCTCCAAACTCGAACATTTATGTAAGTGTATTTTCGTAAGTGCTGTTGCAAGTGTATTTTTGGGGGTCTGAAATAGACTAACCTACGTGACATTATTTCTTAAGGAAGTAAATTCGTTCGGTAATGGCACTTGAGCAGCATTCTGGAACGAATTTTTGGCAAAAACCGAGGGACCACTGTACTGTATTCAAGTTTTTCACAAAATTTTCATAATGCAACATGCACATTATATAATGTAGTATATACAAAAGAGTACTATATTTAATTTAATTATTGTTTTAGACTCATTGATTAATTTTAATTAGCATTAATTTCTATATCATACACCATAGTGGTCTTTATATTTCTAGATCATTTGCAGACTTAACTCCCTATCCACCTTTTCTAAATCCATAAATGCAGTAGAGTTCATTACTTTTATCTGAGTACTTTTACTTTAATACTTTAATGAGAATACTTGGTCTACACATCTCCTACCCTTAATAAATCTTCCTTATTTCTCTGAAATCCTACTTTGCCTTTACTTTTGATCTTCTTTCTTTGTCTTATAACTCTTTCAATAATAATTTTACCACACACCTTACTTGGTATACTTAACAGACTTGTGCAATAAGATCACAAGAAAGAGGCAATATCTTAATATTCAAAATAACCACAGTGAATATTACTACATTTCACTGTGGCTATACTGCATATCAACAGGCTTGTGTCTATACAGTAAGGCCCTGCTTTACGGCATTCAGCTAATATGGACATTTCAAATTATGACCAAAACTCGCTATACGGCTCCCCCCACCTGACTTTCTAATACGGTCACCGCAAAACTCGGTTTGTTTACATTCTCCGTGAGCACATTTCTCCATTATGTCTGGAAACTTTCCAAAATTTCAAGTGCTTTAAAGTTATTTCATATTTTATATAGTCGCCTTCTTTTAATGCATCAGCTGTATCCAACCGAGGCAGGGTGGCCCAAAAAGAAAAAACAAAAGTTTCTCCTTTCAAATTTAGTAATATATGCAAGAGAAGGGATGATTGGCTTCTTGCTCACAACATTTTTAGTCGCCTCTTACGACATGCATGGCTTACGGAGAAAAATTTTTGTTCCACTTCCCCATGGAGATAAGAGGAAATAAACAAGAACAAGAACTAGTAAGAAAAGAGAAGAAAACTCAAGAGGGGTGTGTATATATATATGCTTGTACATGAATGTTCAGTGTGACCTAAGTGTAAGTAGAAGTAGCAAGACGTACCTGAAATATTGCATGTGTATTAGACAGAAAAAAGACGTCAGCAATCCTACCATCATGTAAAACAATTACAGACTTCCATTTTACACTCGGCAAGACGGTAGTACATACCTCCCTGGGCGGTTGATGTCTATCAACCTACTACATAGGATATTTTATATATTATTTTTCAACAAACTGGCCATATCCCACCAAGGCATGTTGACCTAAAAAGAAAAACTAAAGTTTCTCTTTTTAAATTTAGTATTGTATACAGGAGAAGGAGTTACTAGCCCCTTGCTCCCGGCATTTTAGTCGCCTCTTACAACACACATGGCTTATGGAGGAAGAATTCTGATACACTTCCCCGTGGAGATATTTTAAATATACTCTGATAATTATACTACTTATCTAGGTAGTAGGTTGGTAGACAGCAACAGCAACCGCCCAGGAAGGTACTACTATCCTGCCAAGTAAGTGTAAAACAGAAGCCTGTACTTGTTTTACATGATGGTAGGATTACTGGGGTCTTTTCTCTGTCTCATAAACATGCAAGAATTCAGGTACGTCTTGCTACTTCTACTTACACTTAGGTCACACTACACATACATGTACAAGCATATATATACACACCCCTCTGGGTTTTCTTCCATTTTCTTACTAGTTTTTGTTCTTGTTTATTTCCTCTTATCTCCATAGGGAAGTGGAACAGAATTCTTCCTCCGTCAGCCATGCATGTTGTAAGAGGTGACTAAAATGCCGGGAGCAAGGGGGCTAGTAACCCCTTCTCCTGTATAAATTACTAAATTTAAAAAGAGAAACTTTCATTTTTCTTTTTGGGCAACCCTGCCTCGGTGGGATATGGCCGGTTTGTTGAAAGAAGAGAAGAATTATACAGTGGACAGTCGGTTTTCGTTCACCTCCAAACTCGAACAATTATGTAAGTGTATTTTCGTATTTGCTTTTGTAAGTGTATTTTTGGGGATCTGAACAAATTCGTTCGGTAACGCCACTCAAACAGCATTCTGGAAAGAATTTTCAACGAAAACCGAGGGTCCACTGTTAGTTACCATTTTGTCCTAGGCACATGTCGATTAGACACTAGGCCTGTTGTATGTATGTGTGTGTGTGAGTGTGTGTGTGTAAGGAAACACTTCGAAATGTTTCCGCCCCGCCGGGAATAGAACCCGGGCCCTCCGTGCGTGAAGCGAGAGCTTTACCACTAGGCCACCGGGGGCTGTACTTATGTGTACCTGTACCTAAGTAAACTTCACACTGTGCTGGCATGCAGGTACATATTAAAATCACTAAGAGTGTCATATTAGTCTCAAAGACATCACATTAATAATGATAGTAGTTAGTAGGTTGGTAGACAGCAACCGACCAGGGAGGTACACTACCATCCTGCCAAGTGAGTGTAAAACGAAAGCCTGTAGTAATTGTTTTACATGATGGTAGGATTGCTGGTGTCTTTTTTCTGTCTCAAACATGCAAGATTTCAGGTATGTCTTGTTACTTCTACTTACACTTAGGTCACACTACACATTCATGTACAAGCATATACAGTGGTCCCTCGGTTTTCGCCAAAAATTTGTTCCAGAATGCTGCTCAAGTGCCATTACCGAACGAATTTACTTCCTTAAGAAATAATGTCACGTATGTTAGTCTATTTCAGACCCCCAAAAATACACTTGAAACAGCACTTACGAAAATACACTTACATAAATGTTCGAGTTTGGAGATGCACGAAAACCGAGGGACCACTGTACATACACACCCCTCTGGGGTTTCTTCTATTTTTTTTATTAGTTCTTGTTCTTATTTCCTCTTATCTCCATGGGGAAATGGAACAGAATTATTCCTCCGTAAGCCACACGTGTTGTAAGAGTCGACTAAAATGCCAGGAGCGAGGGGCTAGTAACCCCTTCTCCTGTATACATTACTAAAGTTAAAAAGAGAAACTTTTGTTTTTCTTTCTGGGCCACCCCGCCTTGGTGGGAAACGGCCGATTTGTTGAAAAAAAAAAAAAGTTCTTGTTCTTATTACTTTTCCTTTCATATCCATGGAGAAGTGGAATAAGAATCTTTCCTCTGTAAGCCATGCGTGTTGTAAAAGTCAACTAAAATGCCGGGAGGAATGGGCTAGTAACCCCTTTTCCAGTATACAGTGGACCCCAAAGTTACGAACACCCCGGAAATCGTACAATTATGTAAGTATATTGTAAGTGCTTTTGTAAGTGAATTTTTGGGGGTCTGAAATGGACTAACCTACTTGACATTATTTCTTAAGGGAGTAAATTCGTTTGGTAATGGCACTTGAGCAGGCTTCTGGAATGAATTTTGTTCGTTACTCGGGGGTCCACTGTACAGTGGACCACCGAGTTTCAACCACCTCAAAACTCGAACAATTATGTAAGTTTAATAAGTGTTTTTGTAAGTGTATTTTTGGGGGTCTGAAACGGACTAACCTACTTTACATTATTCCTTATGGGAACAAATTCGTTCGGTAATGGCACTTGAACAGCCTTCTGGAATGAATTATGGCCGAAGCTCGGAGGTCCACTGTAGCTTACTAAAAGGAAAAAGAAGAAAACCGTCAATGTGGGATGTTCGAATATGCGTGGATGTAGTGCGAATGATAAGACAAAGATGATTGTGGATGTTATGAATGAAAAGAAGCTGGATGTCCTGGCTCTAAGTGAAACAAAGCTGAAAGGAGTAGGAGAGTTTCAGTAGGGAGAAATAAATGGGAATAGAATTAGAGGGAAGGAGTAGCAATAATGTTGAAGGATAAGTTATGGCAGGAAATGAAGGAATATAAATGTATAAATTCAAGGATTATGTGGAGTAAAATAAGGGTTGGATGTGAAAAAAATGGGTTATATTAAGTGTTTATGCACCTGGAGAAGGGAGAGGTGTAGAGGAGAGAGAGAGAGAGAGATTTTGAGAACTGAGTGAGTGCATGGGGAGTTCTGAACCAAGTGAGAGAGTACTTGTGGTTGGGGATTTCAATGTTAAAGTGGGTAAAAATGTTGTAGAGGGAGTAGTAGGTAAATTTTGGGTGACAGGGGTAAATGAAAATGGGGAGTCATTAATTGAACTGTGTGTAGAAAGAGGTTTGATAATAATACATATTTTATGAAAAAGAGGATAAATAAGTATACAAGATATGATATAGCATGTAATGAAAGTAATTAGCTAGATTATGTATTGGTGGATAAAAGGTTGATGGGTAGGCTTCTGGATGTACATGTTTATGGAGGAGGGGGGATAACGGATATATCAGATCATTATCTAGTCGTAGCTACAGTTAGAGTAAGAGGTAGATGGGACAAAAGGAAAATGGCAACATTAAGTAAGAGAGAGGTGAAAGTTTATCAACTAAGGGAAGAGGAAGTTAGGGTGAGATATAAGCAACTATTGGCTAGTGCAAGTTTGGGTATTGAGGGAAGGGGGGGTGAAGAGGGATGGGACAGTTTTAAAAATGCAGGAAGTGGGGCAGAAGTTTGTGGCTATAGGAGGGTGGGTGCAGGAGGAGAGGAGTGATTGGTGGAATGATGAGGTAAAGGGTACAATAAAAGAGAAAAAAGTAGCTTATGAGAGGTTTTTACAAAGCAGAAGTGATATAAGAAGGGCAGAGTATATGGACAGTAAAAGAAAGGTGAAAAAGAGTGGTGAGAGAGTGCAAAAGGAGAGCAAATGACAGAGTGGGAGAGGCAGTGTCAAGAAATTTTGCTGAGAATAAGAAAAAAAATTGTCAGTTAAAAACAGAGTAGGAGAGTTAGTAGATGGGGAGCTGGAGGTATTGGGTAGATGGCGGGAATATTTTGAGGAACTTTTAAATGTCGATGAAGAAAGGGAGGCAGTACAGTGGTACCCCGAGTTTCGAACTTTCTTCGTTCCAGAACACTGTTCAAGTGCCGTTACCGAACAAATTTGTTCCCATAAGGAATAATGAAAATTAGATTAGTCCGTTTCAAACCCCCAAAAATACACTTACAAAAGCACTTACAATAATACACTTACATAATTGGTCAAGTTGGGAGCAGTTCGAAACTCGGGGTACTACTGTAATTTCATGCACTGGCCAGGGAGATATAACATCTTTAAGGAATGAAGAGGAGCAGGATGTAAGTGTAGGAGAGGTGTGTGAGGCATTACGTAGAATGAAAGGGGGTAAAGCAGCTGGAACTGACGGGATCGTGACAGAAATGTTAAAAGCAGGGAGGGATATAGTGTTGGAGTGATTGGTTTTTTTTTTTTTTTCAACAAGTCGGCCGTCTCCCACCGAGGCAGGGTGACCCAAAAAGAAAGAAAATCCCCAAAAAGAAAATACTTTCATCATCATTCAACACTTTCGCCACACTCATACATAATCACTGTCTTTGCAGAGGCGCTCAGATACGACAGCTGAGAATAGTCCCTCCCAGCTGTCACTATCCCAGACCCCTCCTTTAAAGTGCAGACAGTGTACTTCCCATTTCCAGGACTCAAGTCCAACTAAATCAATTAACTGGTTTCCCTGAATCCCTTCACAAAATGTTACCCTGCTCACACTCCAACAGCTCGTCTGGTCCCAAAAACCATTCGTCTCCATTCACTCCTATCTAACACGCTCACACATGCTTGCTGGAAGTCCAAGCCCCTCGCCCACAAAACCTCCTTTACCCCTCCCTCTAACCTTTTCTAGGGCGACCCTACCCCCCTTCCTTCCCTACAGATTTATACGCTCTCCAAGTCATTCTACTTTGATCCATTCTTTCTAAATGACCAAACCACCTCAACAACCCCTCTTCAGCCCTCTGACAAATACTTTTAGTAACTCCACACCTTCTCCTAATTTCCATATTCCGAATTTTCTGCCTAAGGTATTTTTGTTTAATAAATGTATGAAAGAGGAGAAGGTACCTAGGGATTGGCAGAGAGCGTGTATTCTTTCTTTATATAAAGGGAAGGGGGGACAAAAGAGATTGTAAAAATTATAGGGAAATAAGTTTACTGAATATACCAGGTAAAGTGTATGGTAGGGTTATTATTGAAAGAATTAGAGATAAGACAGAAAGCAGGATTGCAGATGAGCAAGGAGGCTTTAGAATGGGTTGAGGATGTGTAGATCAGGTGTTTACATTGAAGCATATATGTGAACAGTATTTAGATAAAGGTAGGGAAGTTTTCATTGCATTTATGGATTTAGAAAAGGCATATAATAGTGGATAGGGGAGCAATGTGGCAGATGTTGCAAATGTATGGAATAGGTAGTGAGTTACTAAATGCTGTAAAGAGTTTTTATGAGGACAGCGAGGCTCGGGTTAGGGTGTGTAACTTTGATCATACCCATCGTCATTACCTCTCTCCTCCTAAAATTCCTCAAGGCTTCCCAGTAAAAGTAGATCTTAGACAGGGATGTGTAATGTCACCATGGTTGTTTAACATGTATTTATAGATGGGGAGAGGAGTGGGATTAAATTATGGGGAATCCAAAATGGGAGTTGACAGTTACTTTTTGCTGATGATACTGTGCTTTTGGGGCATTCTAAAGAAAAGTTGCAAAGGTTAGTGGACGAGTTTGGGAGGGTGTGTAAAGGTATAAAGTTGAAAGTGAACATAGATAAAAGTAAGGTGATGAAGGTATCAAACAATTTAAATAAAGAAAAATTGGATATCACATTGGAGGGAGTGAGCATGTTAGATAGGAGTGAATGGAGATGAATGATTTTTGGGATCTGACGAGCTGTTGGAGTGTGAGCAGGGTAATATTTTGTGAAGGGATTCAGGGAAACCGTTAGCCAGACTCGAGTCCTGGAAATGGGAAGTACAATGCTTGTAACTTTAATAGGAGGAGTTTGGTATATTGGCAGTTTGAAGAGGGATATCCTAAACTTTAAATGTTCGGAGGCCTCTGCAAGACTTCGAGTGATTATGTATGAATGATGGTGAAATGTTGAATGATAATAGGAGTTTGTTTGCTTTGGAGGATTCTAACTACACGCCTCGTGGGAAGACGTGACGTGTTAAAAAATTAATAAACTAGGTTGTGGTTTGTTAGACAGCAACTGCCCAGGAGGTACTACTGTCCTAAAATAATCGTAAAAAACGCGGGAATGTCCTGCCAAGTAAGTGTGAAACGGAAGCCTGTAATTGTTTTATATGATGTTAGGATTCCTGGTGTCTTTTTTTCTGTCTCATAAACATGCAAGAATTCAGGTACGTCTTGCTACTTCTACTTACACTTAGGTCACACTGCACATGGACAGACAAGCATATATACATACGTATTGTATACACATGCCCCCATCTGGGTTTTCTGCTATTTCCTTACTAGTTCTTCTTTCTTTTTGTTTATTTCCTCATATCTCCATGAGGAAGTGGAACAGAATTCTTCTTCCGTGAGCCATGAATGTTGTAAGAGGCAACTAAAATGCCAGGAGCAAGGGGCTAATAACCCCTTCTCATGTATATATTACAAGGTTGGGATACGGCCAGTTTGTTGAAAGAAGAAAGAATAATAAAAGCAATAATAATCACTCTGAGGTGCATTAAATATCGTATATTACGTTACTACGTATAAAATTTTCATTATTCTATGATATTTTTTTCAAAATTATATAATAAACACGTTATGTAACATATAAACATGATAAATAAGCCAACAGTAGAATAAATTAACATAAATATGAGATGTTTTTCCAGTCGTCTTGTCAAAGTGTCAGAAAGAATAACGTTTTCTCTAGTTCAACACCTAAGAAAATGTGTACACAATAGTATTACTGGGGCAACTGTAGAAAATTATTCCTTTCATATGCCTTCACTCAGAGCATCATTCCTTCTAAAAACGATGTGTTACATGAGAATGGGAGTGTAGCTATTTACTCTACTGTACCAACGTGGACACAACTTGTACACAATGTAAGGTGTTTGTATTATGGTATAAGCTTCACAAACATGGAAATAAGTCACCATATTTATGTGTACCTGTACCTGAATAAAAACTTACTCACTTACAAACATGGAAATGAACGTGTATGAACCATAACTGGATGCGTTCGTCTGTTTGTTTACATATTCCATGTCTCTGTCCTCTCTCATTTACTCATTCTCTCTCTCTCTCTCGCTTATTCGTTTTATCTCTTACTCACTTCTTACCCTACATTAAGACTACAGTTATTTTAAGGTAAATAATGAGTGTACTGTATATGCATTCTATTGCTTTAGGGTGCTTTAAATGCATATTACCTGTGAGTGGGGTGGCCATACCTGACCTCTTACAATAAATACTACTCACTTCTCACCCTACATTAAGACTACAAATATTTTAAGGTAAGTAATGAGTAGTACTGTGTGTGTGTGTATTTTACTTTTTGTTTTTTAATGCCTAGTTCTATTGCTAACTTAATATATGTTAGTGTAAACTTGTTATCTGCCATTTATATAATTTATAAATGGTAAAAAATGACGTTCTGCTTTCCGAGGATGTCCGCTTTACTGCAGTAGCCTGGAACCTAACCTGCTGTATAAGTGGGGCCCTACTGTATATAAATACAGTACTGAACATCTGCATGGGAGAACTGCAACTATTGCAAAATGATAATGGCTTAGGAAGGAAGGAAACACCATCCAGTTTCATCTCCAGGTTTTAGGTTACTTGTCAAAATGTATATGAAGGTGTAACAGAGATTAATTCATAGAAAAGTTGGCTACTTTTCACTCAATACCTATGTAGTGTTTGAGATTTTTTTAACATAAGGTTCTTTAAGGCAATACGTGAATTCTGGAGAATCTGGTGCAGTTTTAACAACATTGTCTCCTAAGCAAATTCCACTTTTTTTTTTTTTACCATGACTCAAGAAAAAGTGATAGTGACATTAAAATGTGAATAATGAAATCTTACTATCATGCTTCCTCAGTCTTCTTGGTGGTTTCTTGTTTTCTGTCTATGTATCAAACCATATTCTTGCATTAGTGGTTAGAATTGGTTAACTTTCATTAAATAACTTCATCCTATATTAAACTAAATAACATAGGTAGAGAAACTGACTAAAGCATAAAGTAAAAAAAGACAATGTTCCTATCAGTTAAATAACAAAATGGCACAATACCATGACTGGAACAATACACAAAAAACCCGCACCTAGGAGAGGGTTATTTGTGTATTATTCCTATCAGTTAGACATTCAAATATCAAATATCGTGACAGTTTAATCAATTACATTTCCAAACTAGTACAGTGGACCCTCGGTTTTCGTTGAAAATTCTTTCCAGAATGCTGTTTGAGTGCCATTACCGAACGAATTTGTTCCCATAAGGACAAATGTAAATTAGATTAGTCGTTTCAGACCCCCAAAAGTACACTTACAAAAGCACTTACAAAAATACATTTACATAATTGTTCAAGTTTGGAGGTGCACGAAAACCAAGGGTCCACTGTATCTGGTTTCTTCCCCATGAGACTAATTCTCAAACCATGAAGACACTTAAAAAATAAATATAGTCTTTTACATAAACCAGAGTACTAAATTACAATATACAATATCCATATTTTAATCTTAAATTGCAATTCATGATTTTGAGTAAAATTAATTTTCTCCACAATAGTTACTTCCAAATCCTTACTGAGTAGCTTCTATTGCTCCAAGTTCCTTCAACAATTCCTCCTTTTCCTTAAAATAGTTCTTATACCACTCCAGATGAGCATGTTTACGCTCCACAGTCATGTACGGATTTTTGGAAAGTCCGGTGCACACCAATTCCATGAAGTGCCTGATGGGGCCTCGTTGTGGACACCAACCCTCTAGGTGATGCCCCAAGAAGACATGCTCATGGAATCCAACACTCTTCTCCTCTTCAAGACCTAGAAATAATAATAAACATTTATAAAGACAAAAGAGATGAGAGATTAACATAAGAGCATACTGAATATACGAGTCTGGTAAAACGGAAGTTTAGTGGGAGACAAAAACTAAAATAAAAATACTGAATATTTTGTAAGTTCAAAGCTGAGAGAAAGTCAGTACATAGGTCCAAGTACTGAGACAGAAGGATGCAATTACAAGTACAGTAAACCCTCAATATAAGACACTGATATAATGGACTTTTAAAATTGTGGGCAAAAGCCACTGGGTAAATCGTACTTTTAATTTATTAATTTACAATGCTTATTGCAGTATATCTGTAAATTGTGTGTTAAGTGCTATATTAGGTATGCAGCAAAGTACTTTCATGCATTTTATTACAGCCTCTCCTCGCTTAACAACCGAGTTCCATTCCATTCGGTAAGCGAATTGGTTAAGCAAGGAGTATACTGTACTGGTAGTGGGTTTGTGTCAACCATCTTAAGATATTTTTTTAATGTTACCTTTGTACCATCTGTAACATTTTTAGTATATTTTTAGTGTACTGTATACTGTAAAAATAGAATAGAGGAAATCAGCTCTAATATACATTACTTAGGTTTGCATATTGGTTCGAGAGCTGGTCGTAACTCCGAGCAGTCAGTAAATGAGTACATCGCTAAGTAAGGAGAGGTTGTACTATTTTTTAACATTATACTGATATAACGGGACACCTCCTATTAGTCCATTATATCTAAGTTGGATATAAACAGTAAAGACCACAATGATGTGAAAAATGGGGGACTTGTTATGCATGCAAGTGAAGAATTTACAATACAATACTATTGACTAAAAGGCTGAATATCAAAAAGTATCAATCAAAAAAGAAACTGGCCTGAACAAGATATAGTAAATAGAGTAGAAAATATTTATATTAAAAAATGGAGGATGGAATTCTTATATATGTAGTAAACATAAGTTAAGAGAATGGACTAAAAACAAACTAAAGTAATATTATGATTATGTGACTGAAAAAGGAAATGAGAAAATGATAGAGCCCTAGTACACAGGGATGGACATGAATCGGTAATGTATTATGATATTGACAAAGAAAGGGTGGTTAAGATAGTGTAGTATGGATAGTTGACAAAAGAAAGAAGGATGGTAGATAGCAGCCACGCAAAGAAGTATAGAATGATAAGTCTATCATGCGAGTGATAAAATGCCTTTTAAATGTTTTACATTCTGACAGAATTCTAGCTCATAAGCATTTCAGATGGAGTAAAGGAGGTTCTGAGTGCTAGAGCCTGAGTATCCAACAAGCTTGTGTGAGGGTGTTAGATCAGAGTGAATGAAGACGAGTAGTTTCCATGATGACGTGTCGCTGGAGTGTGAGCAAAGTACAGTGGACCCCCGAGTTTCGTAAGGTTCATATTTCGTAAAAATCGTGTTTCGTAAGCTTTTTTCGATTTCGTGAATCGTAAACTGGCTCGTGTTTTGTAACGTATTAGACCTGTCCGCCTGCTCTGCGCCTGCGCAGGATGCCCGCCAGTGAAGCGTTGTTTACCATCGAGAGAACATTACCCAGCGTGCTCTTTCAAACATTCACAATACATTTGGTGTCTTTTTTGGTGGTTTAGTGATTGTCACTGTGAAATAAGTCACCATGGGACCAAAGAAGCTTCCTAGTGGCACCCCAGTGGTAGCATTCATGCAGGGAGTGTAGCATTCATGCAGGGAGTGTAGCATTCATGCAGGAGTGTAGCATGCATGCAGGGAGTGTAGCATGCATGCAGGAGTGTAGCATTCATGCAGGGAGTGTAACAGGCATGCAGGGAGTGTAGCAGCATGCAGGGAGTGTAGCAGGCATGCAGGGAGTGTAGCAGAACATGCAGGGAGTGTAGCAGGCATGCAGGGAGTGTAGCATGCATGCAGGGAGTGTAGCAGGCATGCAGGGAGTGTAGCAGTCATGCAGGGAGTGTAGCAGGCATGCAGGGAGTGTAGAGGGATGCATGCAGGGAGTGTAGCAGGCCTGCAGGGAGTGTAGCAGGCCTGCAGGGAGTGTAGCAGGCATGCAGGGAGTGTAGCAGGCATGCAGGGAGTGTAGCAGGCCTGCAGGGAGTGTAGCAGGCCTGCAGGGAGTGTAGCAGGCATGCAGGGAGTGTAGCAGGCCTGCAGGGAGTGTAGCAGGCCTGCAGGGAGTGTAGCAGGCCTGCAGGGAGTGTAGCAGGCCTGCAGGGAGTGTAGCAGGCCTGCAGGGAGTGTAGCAGGCATGCAGGGAGTGTAGCAGGCATGCATTAAAAGAAAAAGAAGGGAAGTAACCCCAGAGAGGGACTTGTTACCTGAAGTCCTTTTGGAGGGGGATTCCCCTTCCAACCACTAACACCCTGCCCCTGTCATCAACCCTATCTTCCAGATACCTGCAACTCTTCAATAAAGGTAAGTAAATGTATATACAGTGGTACCCCGACTTACGATGGCCCCCAAACTCACCCTTTTATGTAAGTTTATTTTTTTAAATGCTTTTGTAAGTGTAATTTTGGGGGTCTAAAAGGACTAGTCTATTTTACATCATTTCTTATGGAGATAAATTCGTTTGGTAATGGCACTTGAACAGCATTCTGGAATGAAAAAATATCGTAAGTCGGGGTACCACTGTATATATATTGTTTTTAATTACTTTGTATGTGAATATTTTTTTGTGGAACGGATTAATTGTATTTACATTATTTCTTATGGGAAATAAGGGTTCGAATTTCGTAAACTTCGTGTTAAGTAATAGCTCCTGGAATGGATTAATTACGATACTCGGGGGTCCACTGTAACATTTATGAAAGAAAATTCTGTGAAAGCGGTAGGACTTGTGTTCGGCAAGTGTAAAATACAATGCCCACACTTGAAGGAGGTGGGGATGTTGCAGTTCAGAGGGTCTCCTGGATTGTGATGTCTACAAACTTCAGGAGGGGGATTCTGTACTCCGATATATTCACCAAATATTTGTTAGAAATGTTGTGAGTTTCTTGTAAAATGTTCGGCTGCACTGAATGCTGATGAGAGGTAGCAGGCAGCTATATTTTTTTTTTTTTCCAACAAGTCGGCCGTCTCCCACCAAGGCAGGGTGACCCAAAAAGAAAGAAAATCCCAAAAAAGAAAATACTTTCATCATCATTCAACACTTTCACCTCACTCATACATAATCACTGTCTTTGCAGAGGCGCTCAGATACGACAGCTGAGAATAAGTCCTTCCCAGCTGTCACTATCCCAGACCCCTCCTTTAAAGTGCAGGCATTGTACTTCCCATTTACAGGACTCAAGTCCAACTAAATAAATTAACTGTCATATCTAATTCTTAAGAAATGTTGGTACCAAACACAAATTTGAATTCTGCCTTTAATTTTTTTAGAATTGAAAAGGGTCTTGGCCTCAATATTGTTAAATCAATTATCAGTTACCCACTGCATCTAAAATGTCTTAAAAAGCAATAATGTAGGAGGAGAAATATATAAACTAAAGCTTAAATGGCTTACCAACTTCATTATCAATAGGGAACATCCATAATTTGCCTTGTTTCGTCCACTGTATCATTTCCATGAAAGAATTGTCTGGTGGATGATACACACACTGCTGCAGCTCTCGCTTCCGTGCTGCCTCCCATACCACTAATGAAGAGGATGTTGATACTGCACTCTTGCTCTCTTTGCTCGACTCACCAGTAAATATACCCAGGCATTCTGCACCAAAAATATCAACACGAGCCAAAGTTCTACAAATAATAAAAACAAAACAAAACATATTAATAATATAGTGTACCAAAAATATGCATATGGCAATTTGAAAGAAATAAATATACGGTACATAATTTCAAAATTTATTATCAGGCTAAATAAAAAAGTTGAATAAATTTTTATGCTAACCCATAGAAATCTCAGCTGGTGACTGTATTAATAAAAACTAATTTACTTTTTATGAAGCTGGCACAGCAAAAGGTAGATACAGAAAATCTAGTACAGCAGAACCCCCGTATCTGCAGATACTATGGCACAAAAATAACCCTTAATTTTGTTTAATAACAGATCCAAAGTGCAAAAGTAGTGAAGGTGGCAGTTCTTCAAAGCCATGAAGTGCTTCCCATCGACTTACTGTGCATAATTTATCAATTAAACTTCATCATAGATCTGTATGTAAATAAACAAAGACATATACAGTGGACCCTCGGTTAACGAATACCCCGGAAATCGTGCAATTATGTAAGTATAATTTTGTAAGTTCTTGTGGAAGTGTATTTTTGGGGGTCTGAAATAGACTAACCTAGTGAAATTTTCCTAAGGAGTAAATTGTCTGTAATGGCACTTGAGCAGACTTCAGGAGTGAAGTTTTACAAACTCGGGGGTCCACTGTATAGGTTTGCTACTATTCAATGTTTTAGGTATCCACTGTATGGATATGGGGAAGACTTCTGTACCATCACACTACAACAACAGCAGTACAGTATCTCTCAAAAGTAACACTCTAATCGCTAAGTTTTCCGTAAATTATAATAAACCAGAAGTATGTTATTCATTGCATCCTAATACACTGCATTCACAAAAGACCAAGTTTTCTCATGTATTCACCAATCATATCTGCCTCTCCTCTCCTCCTATCATAACACTGTACATTTTCTTCATCACTATTCAATTCCTTCAGCAAAAGCCTACCATCATAGCCCTGCCTCCTTGATCTTATACTAAATCAAATTTTCACACTCAACATCATTCAATTATATAATTTTCTTGCTTAATTGTCAGCCATGTGTAGGAATTGTCGATTGTAAGGACTTTCAGAGTAGAAAAACTTTAAACTAGTCACAGATAAGGTAAAAAGTGTTTTAAATAATTGTTTTATCAAAGTTAATATGTTGCACTTGCCTCATATACATTATAATTGGCATAATTCTAATATACTTGTATTAACTTCCTTCACATTTCATCCTGGTCACTATGAAGAATTTTCCTACCAAACTGAAAGAAACTATTAGAGTATAAAATATTGTACAGTGGACCCCGAGTTACGTACACCCCGGAAATCGTACAATTATGTAAGTATAATATTGTAAGTGCTTGTGGAAGTGTATTTTTGGGGGTCTGAAATAGACTAACTAAGTGACATTATTTCTTAAGGGAGTAAATTCGTTCGGTAATGGCACTTGAGCAGGATTCTGGAATGAAGTTTTTACGATACTCGTGGGTCCACTGTATACATAACTCAAAAAATTAAACAGTAAAACTCCAAATTTATAAACAAATGCCTGAATTTTAAGTTTTTCTAAAGCCAACTTTTTATTTAATTTTTTAATATAAAACCGAGACCAAAAATTATAAAATTCCGGAAAAGGGACTGCACAATTTTACTCTTTTCATGGGTTATGAAGTGTCTAAAACAACAATATTCTCACAAATTTATTGACCAATATTGTTGAAACTCTATAGTGATCTTAGGTAGGGGTGTGCAAAAGTATTGGTATCAGCTAATTGTGATGGTATCAGTATGATCAAGAAGCCTGGCCCCAGGCCAGGCTTTTCTGTTTATTGTCTGTTCAATCAGGCTGTTGCTGTTGACAGCATTTCTGTTAACTGCTGGTAGCACACTGAATAGACTTACCACAGATGTTGACAAAGTATTATCTTATTGTGCCCATGGAACCCCTGCTTTTCACCAGGTCTATTTTACACTTCCTCCCAAATCTTGATGGCTTAAAATTTAAATGTTACCTGGAGCACCTGAGTAGATTAGTGCCACAGCATGTCTGTGACAGTCTCTTTTGTGCCAGGCCTGCTTCACCAGGTCATGTTACCTGCCTCCCAAATCTTGATGGCTTAAAATTTAAATGTTAGGCCTAGCATTAAGTACATTATTTGCCTTACAGTATTCTGTGTCACATTTTCTTGTCTAAGGCCTAGCCAAACGTTATGTCATGAAGTTATGAATGACCATGCAGCCCAGCACATATCTATGTTCGTGATTTCTCACATTATCATATGATCCTTCTGTCATCTTGCTTTTTTTATGTAGAACAATTTATCATCTACAATACTCCAATAATTCCATTATTTCATGACGTTGGCCAGGAACAGTGCTTTACTGTGTCATATAATGTCCTTTGGGGCCGTGAGGCAATATTTATAATTTATTGTCTAACTGCTCAGGTTTTCCCAAAGACTTTTGTTATTAATGTAAGTGGTATTAAAATCAGAAAACATATTCTGGTTGTACATTTCACTTGACTTCCCCACACCTCATGCTGGGATGGCTGTCATGCACTCATTCCATACCTCACCTCTTTTATCCACTTCTTTACTTCCATTCTAAAAACAAATTGTTTTTAACCCTTTGGGGGTCGACAGGCCTTCTCAGGAAAGTGTTCCTGGGGTCGAAAATTTTTTGGAAAAAAAAAAAAAATTTTTTCTTATAAATGAAATGATAGAGAATCTTTTTCCGATCATAACGCCACCAAAATTTTGAAATTTGATCGAAAACTAACGGAATTATGCTTTCGCGAAGTTAGCGGTAGCCATGACACTTACGCATCGGCGATTTCGCCCACTTTGAGCTCTATTTTCGACAAATTCCAATGTTTCAGTCTCCTAAAATTATAGCTATTTCGCTAGAACTCCATTTCTTCTATCGATTGAGTACAAGAAACCGCCTATTTACCAATTTTATCTACCGAAAATAGTGGTCAGAAAATGGCAATTTTCCAATTTCACACAAATTTCAAACGATGCCAATTTCAAAATAGGGTCCAGAGTAAACAAGACAGACATTCCTGGCACTAAAATAACATGTTCTCTGTTCATTAGTCACGTCTCCAGGCCCTGTTCCATTACTTTTGCTTTTCATTTTGAATTTTTATTCTCACAAAAATAGAAGATTTACTGTTATGTATACAACTGAATCATTGTAAAAATGGTATAAATAATATCAGAGCACTTGTGCATGAATATAAGACTCGCCAGTTGATGTGTATTGGAGGCATGGTGTGATTTGTTTACTCTTGAACATAGTCAAAAATCGAACATTTTTGCTACTTTGAGCTCAATTTCAAGGTACTTGTCATTGTTATACTAATCAAAATCATCACTATTTCTGTAATATATCTTCCATTCTATCAAATGAGACCAAGAAAACGAGAATACATCAATAAATACCATACGAAAATCGACTGCAAAGTCGCTGTTTTAATCGAAAAAAAATGGTCAGAGTTTTTTTTCTCTCATTATGCAGTGTGTACTGCAGGATTTTTTTTATACTGCGCACACTGACCACACAGACCCATTCTTTCATATGTATGCCTACCAGACGTTTTCTGCTTAAATTGAGGCCGCTAGAATTTGGGCGTACTAGTACGGCACCAACCCCTGCTCGTAAAACGTACTAGTACGGCACCGACCCCCAAAGGGTTAAGCTGTGCAAAGGAATATGAGAACAATTATGTTCCTACCTTTTTATATTTTTTATAAACAAAAGACTTATTAACATAATGTAAGATGTAGTGTTAAAACTAGTAAAAGACTAATAATTTTGAGAAACTGACCAATTTTATAATTTTAAAGAAACTGGCACAGCCTCAGTTCCATTAAATTATTGTATCTGTCTTTTAAATACTGACTAACCTGGGGTCAGTTCTATTAATAGTCCTTGACCAAGATTTCTTGTGGGGTTCACCATCACCAAAGACCGTCTGCTGAGAACCGAGGTTTTGATGATGCCGCCTATGACGAGGCAATGCCTCGGCTGGCTTGCTCTGCTTTCTCTCTACTTTCATGCCCACAAATAAATCACTGGAACCATGGAAAGAAATCGAATTATGTTGAATTTATGTCAGGTAATTTAAAAGCAGTGTGTATCAACAAAATATATGCCTTAGGAAACAGTAATCCTGTATCTAAAAGTACAAGTTATAGCTAATTCACAATTTAGAAAGGAAACTTTGGAGGGTGTTTCAGTCCATCCTGGATCATCATCATTAAATAAGAACATAAGAAAGAAGGAACATGGCAGCAGGCCTACTGTTCCATACTAGGCAGATAATTTTTTTCACTTGTAAACTGAATGATAATGGTATAAGATGAACTGAAATGCTATCTAAAGTTTATGCTTCATATTATGGTTTAGTTGTCAATTGTTCCAGCCATGGTAGTGTGACTTTTATTCATCACATCTAAGAGTATTTAATGCAAGCAGACAACTCAAGAAATGGAATCATATTCAGTGTATGCCCCAGGCTAATTTGAAGTTTGTTTAACTGAACATAAAGCCAAATGGAATTAAAATTATTCCATGTTATTTCCCATAGCTAAAGTACAACAGTACCCACACTCTCATGAAGCTATTCACTCACATATTATCTTTGTACTTTCAAGATGAAGAAGACTTAACAATTATATTAATACAGTGGTCCCTCGGTTTTCGTGCATCTCCAAACTCGAACATTTATGTAAGTGTATTTTCGTAAGTGCTGTTGCAAGTGTATTTTTGGGGGTCTGAAATAGACTAACCTACGTGACATTATTTCTTAAGGAAGTAAATTCGTTCGGTAATGGCACTTGAGCAGCATTCTGGAACGAATTTTCGGCGAAAACCGAGGGACCACTGTACAGCCTTTCCTCACTTAGCGACGTAGTTGTTTACTGACGCCTCGGACTTACGACGGGCTCTCTGACCAATATTTATACCTAAATAAAGTATATTAGAGCTGATTTCCTCTATTCTGTTTATTTCAATATACAGTACACAACTGTATAAACATTTATAAATATACCAGAAATGTTATAAATGGTGCAAAGGTGGCATTAAAACAATATCAAAGATGGTTGCCACAAACCCACTACCATTATAGTATGCTCCTCACTTAGCGACGAATTCATTTAACAACGTGGTCTTAGGAACGGAACTCTGTCGTTAAGTGAGGAGAGGTTATATTTACTTGAAACCTTTCTGTATTTATAAAGGTAGAGAAGGCTGGTTGGAAAGGGCAGACTGTGTTTCTAAGGAGGAGACAAACTGTCTGTGTCTAACATTCTAACATCTGAGGGTTTCCTCTCCATATTCTAGATTAGTTGTGCATGTAAGAGAAGACAACAAATGTCACAAGTAAATATATAAGAACTCAATCATTGTTTCGTTAACAGTTACAGCAATGTAAGAGAAAAATGAGTCAAAATGGGAACAAGAGACCAAAGACCCAATATATTTATAAACCCTATGACTATGCATCCATGGAATACAATGCCTCTACCACATGTGTAGGCACATATACAGTACTTGATTAATTGTCCAAGTCATGATATACATACACAAACTATTTATAATTCTTAGTGATAATGAATCATTTAAAAATATGTAATGTACAAGTGTATGACAATTACTTCTAAATTTTATTATACTTATATCCACCAACCAAAAATTGCATTTTGTAATAATTACATATGCCAAACTAAAATCAATAATTTACAATTAACATTATTACAAAAATTATTATTTTTTTATAACATGATGGCCATCTCCCACAAGGTAGAGCAATTAAAGAAGATTATTTTGAAAGTATGTATAAGCTTAAACATATGCTCAAATGGTATTACATACCTCACAAGAGACTGGGACAAAAACTAGAGCAGGAGGCAGGAATTATAGGGAAAGCACTACAGTAGGTCAAGGAATATTTAACAGAAAGGAAATAACTAGTTACTGTCGGGGAGGAGGCGTCGGAATAGGTGAGCATAACAAGTAGGGTTCCACAAAGGTCAGTATTTGAACTAGTACTGTTTCTTGTGTGTGTAAATGACAGGGCAGAAGAAATCAAGTCAAAGGTGTCCCTATTTGCTAATGATGTGAACCTAATAAGAAGAATACAAACAGGAGTAGACCAGGAAAGACTACAAGCAAATCTAGACAAGCTGAATGACTGGTCTGACAAGTAGCTATGTATCCCACCCTGCTTCGGTGGGATATGGCCGGTTTGTTGAATTCAGCCGTATTCCACCGAAGCAGGGTGGCCCAAAAATGAAAAACAAAAGGTTCTCTTTTTGGGCTTACGGAGGAAGAATTCTGTTACACAATACACAAATAACCCGCACATAGAAGAGATGAGCTTATGATGACGTTTCAGTCCGACTTGGACCATTTACAAAGTCACACTAACAAAAAGGAGAGAAGGAGGGAGTATATATAGGCCAGCAGACAGGGACGGGACAAGAGAGGTAGTGGTGGAGGTAATAGTAGTAGTAGTGGAGTCAGTCAAATACTGTACAGTCAACCCCGGTGATAGACAGCGTCGGAGGTCGTCCAAATCGGTGTTAGACAGGTTTTTTAATGCAGAATTTTGGCTGCAGGATTGGGACAAGCCGCTGCGGAGTTGGACAGGGAGTTAGCTTTCATCCCCAGATGCGTACGCAGTGGCCCAGCAGGGAGGGCACTCATGGGGGAGCGTCATGCGTAGTGTTTACATGCAGGAGGACCATCCACCCAGGCATTCATACAGAGTGTATTTCATTATTCCAGGTTTTTAGTGGCTTAAATGCAGGATAAAGCTCCTATCCCAAGCCTGTGTAAGAGTGTATGCAGGGAGTGAAGCTTCATGCAGGAGTGTAGCTTCATGCAGGGAGTGTAGCGTTCATGCAGGGAGTGTAGCGTTCATGCAGGGAGTGTAGCATTCATGCAGGGAGTGTAGCTTCATGCAGGGAGTGTAGCTTCATGCAGGGAGTGTAGCATTCATGCAGGGAGTGCAGCTTCATGCAGGAGTGTAGCTTCATGCAGGGAGTGTAGCTTCATGCAGGGAGTGTAGCGTTCATGCAGGGAGTGTAGCTTCATGCAGGGAGGTAGCGATTCATGCAGGGAGTGTAGCGTTCATGCAGGGAGTGTAGCTTCATGCAGGGAGTGTAGCATTCATGCAGGGAGTGTAGCATTCATGCAGGGAGTGTAGCATTCAAAGAAAAGGCCAGTGACCCCAGAAAAGAACTTGCCACTGCAGTGTTAATGGAAGGGATTCCCCTTCCAAACACTAGCATACTACTCCATCCTCTTCCCTCCTCCCGTCTTGCACACATCAACAACTCTTCAATAAATGTAAGTGACATGTTATTGTACTATTATTTCTTTATTTGTCATAAAATTGTGTGTAATTTAATGTCAAAAAGTTCTAAAAAATATTTTATTTTAATACTTTTGGATGTCTGGAACCGATTAATTTTATTTCCATTATTTCTTATAGGGAAAATAGAATCGGAGTTCGACCAAACCGGTGATCGACGGGCCTCTGGAACGGATTAACGGTGATAACCGGGGGTTGACTGTACTAAGAAAGAGGAGCACTGCAAGGAGCTAGGGTCCCACAGAGGGTAGGAGCAAGAACACAGAGGGGGAAAAATAATAAAGGACAAATACCCAAGGCAGAAGAAAGAAAACCCAAAGGAGAAAGAGAAAAGGGAAAGAGGGAGAAGAGGAAAAAAAGAATCAGGTTGTCACGGGTGTTCTGGAGTTTGGAGCATTTTACAATGTAATGGGAAAGGAAGGCATCTACAGAGACAAAGCCAGGACTCAGATTCATACAAGGAAAGTTGTGTATAAGGAGGATTCAATCAGACGGCAACTGTGAAAGTTAGAGGTAGGGTACAGTTTTAGCAGAAGACCAGTCAATATTATGATTGTGATCTCTGACATGACAGAAGAGAGCATTGTTGGTGTCGGCAAGCCTAGCACTACTTTTGTGCTCCCTAAGTCTGTCAGAAAGAGATCAGCCAGTTTCTCCAAAGTACTGAAGAGGACAGGAGGAACAAGAAATAGAGTAGACACCAGGAGCATCTATAGAGGGAGGAGAGGTATGAACTAGATTAGTGCGAAGTGTTAGTCTGGCGAAAAGTAAGTTTTATGTCTAAGGAACGGAGAGAGTTGTTGAAATTGGAAAACTGGGAATGTAGGAAATTCTGTTCCACTTTCCCATGGAGATAAGAGGAAATAAATAAGAACATGAACTAGTAAGAAAATAGAAGAAAACCCAGAGGGGTGTGTATATATATGCTCGTACATGCAAGTGTAGTGTGACCTAAGTGTAAGTAGAAGTAGCAAGACATGCCTGAAATCTTGCATGTTTATGAGACATCTTAAGAGTATGCAGTGCCATATGGAACCCACATCTGATAATACATGTAAAGATGGTGGAGAAAGTGTAAAGGGCTGCAATGAGACTAGTCCAAGAGCTGTGGGGAATGACTTATGAGGAGGGGCTAGATGCACAGATGAGTCACAGGGATGTTAGGAAGTACTTCTTTAACCTTAGAATGGTCAAGAGTGGAATGGCCAAGACAGTGAAGCAATAGACAAATAAATACATAGCTTTAAGAATTGAATGACAGAGCTCACACAGCCAGGAGAGAGTGAGCCTAATAGTGGCCAGCAAAGAGGCGGGGCCAGGAGCCGAGACTCTACCCCTGGAACCACAATAAGGAAAGAACATTGTACAGCAAGCACTGAACACATGCATACAAAAAAATTATTTTTAAATAAAGTTAATATAATAACTACAACAACGTAATGTAAACTTACCTCCAGTCAATGGAAGGTTTTCCATCGATTGATCCATTAGCGGTGTGTGATCTCAGGGTAGACAAGAGCTCCGACTCTGTGGCCGCTACATCACCACCAAGACTCTCTGCTACTTCTCGTGTAGCTGACAACAGTTCAGGCTCTGACAAATAAATACATACATCTATAAAATTTTGATAACATAGTTATCAACATACTATTTTCATGTTGTTGACTGATATGTATACAAACAAACAAGTTATAACTAAAAAATCATACTATTCAAAGCATATTAGCTGTGCTTCAAGTACTTCTTCAGCCAAAGATGAGTCCTCTACAGTCTCCCACCGAGGCATGGTGACCCAAAAAAGTAAAAAACACTTTCACCATCATTCACACATAATCACTGTCTTTGCAGAGGCACCCAGATATGACAGTTCAGCTGTCACTTGAAACAGTCAATATCCCAAACCCTCCTTTAAAGTGCAGACACTGTATTTCCCACCTCCAGGACCCAAGTCATGAATTATTTTTATTATTTTTATTAACACATCGGCCGATTCCCACCAAGGCAGGGTGGCCCGAAAAAGAAAAACTTTCATCATCATTCACTCCATCACTGTCTTGCCAGAAGGGTGCTTTACACTACAGTTATAAAACTGCAACATTAACACCCCTCCTTCAGAGTGCCGGCACTGTACTTCCCATCTCCAGAACTCAAGTCCGGCCTGCCGGTTTCCTGAATCCCTTCATAAATGTTACTTTGCTCACACTCCAACAGCACGTCAGTATTAAAACCATATGCCTCCATTCACTCCTATCAAATACGCTCACACATGCTTGCTGGAAGTCCAAGCCCCTCGCACACAAAACTTCCTTTACCCCCTCCCAAGTCATGAATCCCTTCACAAAATATTACCCTGCTCACACAAATAAAGATTTAGATTTATGTTATTTCCTAGGTAGTAGGTTGGTAGACAGGAGGTACTATTGTCCTGCCAAGTGAGTGTAAAATGGAAGCCTGTAATTATTTTACATGATGGTAGGATTGCTGGTGTCTTTTTTCTGTCTCATAAACATGCAAGATTTCAGGTACATCTTGCTACTTCTACTTACACTTAGGTCACACTACACATTCATGTACAAGCATATATATACACACCCCTCTGGGTTTTCTTCTATTTTCTTACTAGTTCTTGTTCTTATTTCCTCTTATCTCCATGGGGAAGTGGAACAGAATTCTTCCTCCGTAAGCCATGCGTGTCGTAAGAGGCAACTAAAATGCCTGGAGCAAGGGGCTAGTAACCCCTTCTCCTGAATAAATTACTAAATGTAAAAGGAGAAACTTTCGTTTTTCCTTTTCGGCCACCCCGCTTCGGTGGGAAACGGCCGACGTGTTGAAAGAAAGAACGAAAGGATTGCTGGTGTCTTTTTTCTGTCTCATAAACATGCAAGATTTCAGGTACATCTTGCTACTTCTACTTACGCTTAGGTCACACTACACATTCATGTACAAGCATATATATACACACCCCTCTGGGTTTTCTTCTATTTTCTTACTAGTTCTTGTTCTTATTTCCTCTTATCTCCATGGGGAAGTGGAACAGAATTCTTCCTCCGTAAGCCATGCGTGTCGTAAGGGGCGACTAAAATGCCTGGAGCAAGGGCCTAGTAACCCCTTCTCCTGAATAAATTACTAAATGTAAAAGGAGAAACTTTCGTTTTTCCTTTTGGGCCACCAGCCTCGGTGGGAAACGGCCAACGTGTTGAAAGGAAAGGATATGCACCCCCCTTGGTTTTCCTCTCGTTTCTTACTTGTTCTTGTTATTTCCTCTTACAGTGGACCCCCGGTGTTCGTCCTGCTCCAAACTCGCCCTTTTATGTAAGTGTATTTTTTTAAATGCTTTTGTAAGTATATTTTTGGGGGTCTAAAAGGACTAGTCTACTTTACATTATTCCTTATGGGAATAAATTTGTTTGGTAATGGCACTTGAACAGCATTCTGGAACGAAAAAATCATGAAAACCGGGGTCCACTGTATCTCCATGAGGGAGTGGAACAGAAATATTTCTCCGTAAGTAGCAAGGGGCTAGTAACCCCTTCTCCTGTATACATTACTAAATTTAAAAAGAAAAATTTTCATTTCTCTTGTTGGGCCACCCTGCCTCGGTGGGATACGGCCGGCGCACTGAAAGAAAATTGGTGTTACGTATTTGAGTTATACAGTCAATACTGTATGTAAGTAATGTACTGTATTGTATACTGATTGCTTGTACTCACTAGTATGTTTATGAAGAATGTGTTCTAGCTCCTGGGACCAGCTTGTTAACTGTGTGATTACTCTTCAACCCAGGCAAGGATTAAAGTCTTTGTAGATCAATATTTGCAGTGTATACACTGCTAATAATTCACATACAGCAAATTAAGTCTGATTTAGCAGATTTTTCTCATTTTTTACTCATCTGAGATTTTTCTGGTCCAAAAACTTTTTCGTAGGCCCTGGCCACTATATTCACGATGCTCAGTGGATAATCCAGCCCTCCCTTGAGCTTTGTCTTACTGTATTTACAATTTACTGCTGGAAGAAATTTGAAGACCCTCTGGCCATGGATGTTGATAGCGTGTTCTCTAATTAAGAATATGACACTCCTGCTCTTCACTGGGTTTATTCTACACATGTCTATGGCTCATTTGAGTGGTCAAGTTCCATATCCTCCCTCATTCTGATACCATCCTTAAAAGTGGCTTGTTTCTGTCTACCTTATCAATACCCCTGAGTATTTTTTATGTTATAATTATGTCTCCTCTGAATCTCTTTCATGCAACATTGAGGTTTAGGCTTCTAAGCCTATCATCAAATATTTTACGGTTTTTACACAAAATTTAGGGATTTTACACAAAATTCTATAACAAATAACACATGCAAATCACCAATGACAGGTTCATCTGGTTGTGGAGGCTCACTCTCTTGGTCCTGTTTATCAAATTTACTTGGTTTCTTCTGTCGGGCTTTAGGCTTAGAGAGTTCAAGTGAAGACTCCACTGGCATGGGGTCTGCCTGAAAAAATAATATATTTATTAATAATTCAACCTTAATTAACAGGAATCAGCTCAAACTTGTATAAAAACAAGAATCTAAAATACTGTACTACTACTGTACACTAGAAATTCTAGTAGCTGCCAAGTAACTAGGTACAAAGACATACTGCGAACAGTACTGAAGAAATCGCACAAGCCTGTGACATTTCACTCTAAGTAGGGCCAAACTTGACTTAATGAAAACTTGCACAGCATGTGCTCCTTTCGTTCAATATCATGTAACAAAGTGCAAACCACAAATATTCCACATTTTTCTCGTAGGAAAGAGTAGGGAAAGGGACTTCAAACTTGTATCAAAGGAGGGAAAATCAAATGTGAGTTTATTATTATATTCATTGAAACCAATAATCTCTCACGAGTCATTTAAGTGGAGGAGGGAGGGGTTACTAGCCCCTTGCTTCTGGCACTTTAGTCACCTCTTACCACACACATGGCTTATGGAGGAAAGTATTATTATTATTATTATTATTCAGTACAGTCTCTCTTCACTTAGCGACGTACTCGTTTACCAACGACTCGGATTTATGTTGGGCTAACTGACTAGTATGCATACCTAAATAATGTATATACAGTACACTACTGAATAAACATTTAAAAATATATTAAACATTTAAAAATATATTAAAAAAGGGTGGCCCGGTGGTCTGGTGGCTTGAGCTCTCGCTTCACACACGGAGGGCCCGGGTTCGATTCCCAGCGGGTGGAAACATTTCGACGTGTTTCCTTACACCTGTTGTCATGTTCACCTAGCAGCAAATAGGTACCTGGGTTGTTAGTCGACTGGTGTGGGTCGCATCCTGGGGGACAAGATTAAGGACCCCAATGGAAATAAGACAGACAGTCCTCGATGACGCACTGACTTTCTTGGGTTATCCTGGGTGGCTAACCCTCCGGGGTTAAAAATCCGAAGAAATCTTATCTTATCTTATAAATGGTGCAAAGGTGACATTAAAACAATATCAAAGATGGTTGACACAAATCCACTACCATTATAGTAAACTCTTTGCTTGGTGACGAATTCATTTACCGACGTGGTCTTAGAACGGAACTCCTGTCCTTAAGTGAGGAGAGGCTGTACTGTTAGCAGAAGAGCATTTCCAGTAGTGTCAATTGTCCTTTTCCAGTAGTGTCAACTGTCCTTTAAATAAGAATAACAAGATTGTTTTCCCATGATCATAATAGTACCAAAAGAAATTCACCCAATGGATCGTAATAACCGATAAATTTGGAAACAATCAATTGTTTCCAAAATCAATTTAACCAGTGAATGATAAGTTTAACAGACAATTCTGGAAACAAACTTTGTCCGCTGTTTGTGGACTTAAATCTGTTATCCAGATTTTGTCAATAAATACAAAATCTATTACATCGAGGTACATTAAATCGAGGTTTGCTTATATTCAAGGATCAAACAGCATTATTAGACTAATGGTATAAAACCTGACATGGCAACTCTTGGAATCTTGGTATAGAGAAATCTTCTGTAACTCTAATGCTTGCCAAATCTATTAGTATGACCTACTTCTACTAGTGAGCTCCGCCCACCTGTGATGCCATCTTTAAATTGCTTCACCTCACTGTCTCAAGTGTTTAAGTCTCCCTCCTGGAGTATCTACTCTAGATTCATCAAGACTGATTGCCTCAAACTATTTCTTCCTATATTCCACCACATCCAGTAATTACTTATTAAATTAATTAAAGCCACTGGTTGGCAAAATGTCTCCATAATAAAGATACCCAAGTGTTGCACGTCTCTCATTCATCTGCCAAAATCACAGAGCAGCTTGGGAATGTAGATAATCAAGATTTGAGGGTAACCCCAATTTCTTGAAACAAGAGCCATTCACCATCATCAAGGATACTTGTCTACTGAATGGGCCTTCAGAAAATATTGAACAGCAGAGTACAGTATACTACTATACAGTACAATATATTTTTATAATTTTCCTTTAGTATATTATTATTATTATTATAAAAAAGAAGTGCTAAACCTGAATTTCCTTTAACACTTTTACTTCTTAAAAACTTATTTATAGTTTCTCAAGTTTAGTTTTCCCATTCTGCTGTCATATACATAATATGTGAATACTTTAACACATGACAGAAAATACATATGTAATACAACCTATGAAGACAATATTAACTACTTCTACAGTGAATTAAGACACAAAATAACATACTGAAGCCAACGATATAAGCAGATCGTTTAGCTTTTTCTGAACAGATGCCCTTTTATCTTTTGCATTCTCTAGTTTCTCTTCAGCAAATGACTGTTTGACTGCTACTTGATCCTCTTCGATGACATCCTCCACAGCCTTCTGAGATGTTAACTTTCCTTCTTTCAATCTGTCTTCTTTTCCCCCAGCACAAACTTCCTCGACCATCTGAGAGGACTGTGGCCTCTCTTCTAGGAGGGGTTTTTCAACCTCCAGGGCATTCATGCTTCCACCTTCTGTTTGTTCTTCTTGCTTTTCTGCGCTAGATTTCTCGACCTCTTCCACCGATTTCCCATCATCTGACGGAATCTTGCAAAATGCTCGAACATGGTGCTGAGGTCGTAATACATATCTGGAAAGATCAAATCCATTGCCAAATTTACATCAGAGTAATGTAATACAGTGGACCCCCGGTGTTCGTAATTAATTCATTCCAGAATGTTGTTCAAGTGCCGTTACCAAACGAATTTGTTCTCATAAGGAAAAATGTAAATTAGCTTAGTCCTTTTAGACCCCCAAAAATACACTTAAAAAAGCACTTACAAAAATACACTTACATAATTGTTCGAGTTTGAAGCAGTACGAACACCGGGGGTTCACTGTATTAAAATACGGAAGTAATAATGATGTAAAACCAATAAATTATTATTATTGTTGTAATTATTTTGGAGAAGCTCTAATACTGTGGGAGGTAAAACAGCGCCTGGGGAAACGTGAGGCATTCAAGCTTGATACAAGGAACTGGAGCACAGGTCAAATTCGTTAGATCAAGAGCCCCTCACCGGCATCAAGGTGCCTCCCATGAGGGATGTCATATCAATAGCCTTTAACAAACTGCCGGGCAAGTCAACTCTTCTATAATCAAAGGCTAATTTTATTTGCCGGTTAAGTCAAGCACAGCACCTCACATTATAGAATAATTAAGCATAATTCAATATTTCCAAACGGCTTACTGAATTACTGAGTATGTAGCATAGGCAGTGCCCTCAATAAACGTAAAATGAACACCACATACCCATTAAATACCAGATGAAGGGCCCGGGAGGCTCTTGGAAACAAGGAAGCAGCCATGTTTGTTTTTGTTATTGTAGAAGCGTCATGTAATGGACGGAAAACATATATTACATGGAAATTATTTACCCAAAAAAATGTTCATACAAACACAAATAATAAAATACCGAATAACTAGAAAAATAGTTAATTTAATTAAGTGTATTAATGAGGGTAATTCAGCGAAAACATTCGCCAAAATTGGACTTTGATGACCACATTTTTTACATTGTTAAAACTAAGGGTTTAATCATTTGGTAAAACAAGTTTTGTGCATTTGCAATTTAATTGCGCTCTAATACCTATAGAATAACATAGGGGTGAAGTTACAAAGTTTATTTAGGTACAGGTGCACATAAGTACAGTTAACATAGTGTAAGTTACCCAGGATAACCCCAAAAAGTTAGACAAAGTGACTTAATTCCGTTGGGGTCCATTTCAGCAAGTTTCCATCTCTTCACATCCACGGGGGGAAGTTGAATGATAGCTCAAGGCCTTTCATGTTGCAGTGAACATATCAGGAGCTTGCAATGTTACAGAAAAGAGGAGGAGGTCCAAGCAAATGCGATCACATGGAGCGCCTTTGCAAAGGCAGCACTAAGTTGCTGGAATAGAACATTAGTCGCCCTGGAACCCCTTAATTACCCTGGCGAGACTTGAATAGTCCCTTAAGAAACTTGCATGTGTTCCTTTCATATAGATGAAAGTCATCTGTACTTCTGGGACTCTCTGAGGCTGGCAGCTTGTTTCTCCTTCCTTCCTGCTGTACTGGAGATAGGTATCATCCAATACGGGGGCCACGAGTACACTAGGAGACAACACAATAAGTGTCAGGGGCCCAAGACTCTTTAACTGCTCCCAGCATACATACGGGGGATTACCAATAGACCCCTGGTTGTCTTCAAGAGGCACTGGAGAGGCACCTAAAGTCCGTACCTGACCAGCCGGGCTGTGGCTCATATGTCGGTTTACTTGCGACCAGGAGTAACAGCCTGGTTGATCAGACTCTGATCCACGACGAGGCCTGGTCTCAGACCTGGCCGCGGGGGCGTTGACCCTCAAAATCCTCTCCAGGTAAACTCCAGGTATGTGTAGTCATACACCACCTGCTTATCGTTTGTCCAAGATGACAAAGTAATTTAACCTGGAAGCTTTTGATTTCAATCAGATATGCATAGTTGGGACGGCTCCCTTATTGCTGGGCATCCGGTTGTTGCAAGGCTCCTCTTGATGTTGGTAACCTCTTCATACCTTGCGGTCTACGGCAAACAAAATTTAACAGTTGATACCAGAATTTGAGTATCGTTTCTGATTTTCCCTGTGCAAAATTGGAGGATAAAGCTAGTTTGATGGAGTATGACAGTGAAAACCATCCTATGTGATGGAGTATGACAGTGGAAAACCATCCTGTGTGATGGAGTATGACAGTGGAAAACCATCCTATGTGATGGAGTATGACAGTGGAAAACCATCCTGTGTATGTGTGTGTACTCACCTAATTGTGGTTGCAGGGGTCGAGACTTAGCGTGTGTGTTACCTTTCACTCTGTGCAGATGCACAATGGGTGTACACTCAGAGTGCCAGATGGAGCTTAATCTTTCTACTTCCACCGCCAACACTTGTCACTTGGGGTTGAGTAATTGAAGCTTTATGTTCACTCTCCGTGTTCTCTCTTCACTCTCCGTGTTCTCTCTTCACTCTCCGTGTTCTCTCTTCACTCTCCGTGTTCTCTCTTCACTCTCCGTGTTCTCTCTTCACTCTCCGTGTTCTCTCTTCACTCTGCTATCCTGTAACATCTGTCTTTACTTTATTCCCAATACATCTCCTTTTATCGTAACTTTTTTTTTTACATAGTTAAGTTACTTACCTATGTTTAACTTTTAAGGTTTAAATAACAAGTTATTACAAGGACCCCAATGGAAACAAGTCACTTTATCCTAGTTTTTTTTTTAGTTATCCTGGGTAATCTACACATATGCTGCTGTTTATGATAATTTATATAACTGTATTTCTGTCTACCTGTCTTCCTCTCGCTTGCCATTTCTCTAATTTCTCTAATTTCTGTAAGTCTCTGGTGGAGTGCTTGCACTCTGTCAGTAGGCAGTCTCCCCATCCCTCGTCTTGCTTGCTTGATCTAAGTTATTCTGCCACAGAACTTGATTAAGTTTGTGAGGTAGGACGTGTGTTTGTGTGTATGATGCGCACACTCATACCATGAACCATGTAAACAGTGTATTTTATTTTCCTCCCTTAGTACAATATTGATTTTAAGTGATATTCAACTAATAGTCAACTAATATTCAACTAACAGTCAACTAATATTCAACTAACAGTCAAAGGTTGAAGAATTAAGAATATTACAGTCCACTTTTCCTTCTGACCAAAACCTCTCATTGGGATTCTTTTTTTTCCCCGGGTTTTGTCAGTTAACATAGAGAGAGCAGACTTTCCAGAGATGCCTGTTCTTCATGAATGTGATGGCGTCATGTGATGGTGTAGGTGATGACAGGTGCCAGGTGCCTCCAAGCTCACCTGACCCGTCGCCACCGCGCCTCCGACCACCTGTCTGCTGTTACCTAGTCAGTGATTGTAGTGTAAACACCCATCATTAAACTGTCGCCTTCTTTCAGGGTAGATTTAGGATGGTATTTAAATTTGTGTGGGAAGTTTTATTACTGGCTGGCTGGCTGTCTCTCTTACATATATATATCTATGGGGAAGTGGAGAAGAATTCTTCCTCCGTAAGCCATGCGTGTCGTAAATACCGGGAGCAAGTGGCTAGTAATTACCCTCCTCTCCTGTATAAATTACCTAATATAAAAAGAAGAAAAACTTTATAAAGTTTCCTTTTTCGGGACACCCTGCCTTGGTGGGAAATGGCTGGAATATTCTAATGACTTCAGGAAGAAATCCAAATATTTTTTCCTTGAAGACTTTTAATCCACATCTACAAGACTTGCGCTATCTATCTCACGCTTCATGCAGTAACAACTCCTGGCAGGATACATTAGTATTGGTAAGCATCCTTGCCAAACTCCTCCACCCGCTTCAGCAGCTTCTCTTCGGGTCTCCCAAAAGCACTGTGTCATCGGCAAAGAGCAACTGTCACAACTCTTACTTTATGTCAGGTTTATCTTTTTTTGAGATCCATACTTCTTACTAGTGCCCTGGAGATACCTGGAAAGGGTTTCGGGGGTCAACGCCCTCCTGGCCCGGTCTGAGACCAGACCTCATGGTGGATCAGGGTCTGATCAACCAGGCTGTTACTCCTGGCCCCACGCAAACCGACGTATGAACCACAGCCCGGCTGGAAAGGTACTGACTTTAGGTGACTGTCCAGCGCCTTCCTGAAGATACAGTGCAACAGACAAGTGAAGTAGCAGCAGCAGTAGCACACACAGCAAGAAGCATTCTTGAACTTCCACCAGCGCTCAGGCTGCGGCCCAAAGCTAGGGTGTGGCTCCAAAAGGATCCTGTAGTGCTTGCTGCCTTTGCACCTCCTGCCATCATCTGCTGCTATGCAGCTGCCACACCCTTCAAGCCCAGTGTGGGCGGGGTTTGTGGCGGCCCAAGGTGCCTAGCTTCTCCCTCCGAGCCCCGTGGGGGCGGGGATTTAGGCTGGGCCTGGGGACAGCTGGTTCCAGACGATAAGGAGGTACTTGTACCTCCTCCCATGGCAGACATTGGTCTGAGACACTCCCACGACAGGGAGCCAAGGCCGGGCCACCTCTTGGAAAAGGCTAGGGCCGGTCGATTATACCGGCGAATCTACAACAACAACTTCTTGAAGATAGCCAGGGGTCTATTGTAATCCCTGTCATTCACTCGTTTAACAATCTCATCTATAAGACCGTTAAACAACCACGGTGACATCACATGATGAGAATATGAATGGTATGAGTAGCGAGCGAAATGCAGCCTAAATACATCAAGGATACATTTGAGCAGGTAGGGGCCTTATCAGTGCAACACAGAGAATTTAAGTAGGAGAAAAAATATTAGGCACAAAAAGAACAAAAAAAGCCACAATACACATTAGATACAAGATCAGGTTATCAAATATTTAGTAACTAAGACAAACATACGCCACAAAGAAACTAACATGTGTCTTTCTACAGTATGACAAAAAAACATTTATACACTGTGGTCTCAGTGTCCACCGCACTGTCCTCCTGAGACCGACCTGTCATGACCGACCTGTCATGACCGACCTGTCATGAAATGACACTGAAGCACACAGCTGAGGAAACACCTCAGGTATACACAAGTACAATTGAAAAGTTAGGCTCTTGTGCAACATTTGGGAATCTTTATTGGGAAACGTTTCGCCACACCATACTATGTGGTGGATATGATACATTATGTAAAGTCTTCTAGGACTTTGGAACAGCAACATCAACACCAGTCAGTACTTATGCCAAAGATATGATTTTAAAATAATGACCGCACAACTATCTTATGAACTTCAAAGATGCCAAATCAGTCGTCAGAAAAAGCGACTAGCAACGCAAGAGCTGTTTAGAATCTACTCTAACCGTCACTGCTAAGACCATTACGCAAAATTCTGGCAATTTTATGATTTCAAAGGTTCCTGCTGGATTCATCCTGCCCACACCAGACACCTAGGCCGCCGCCCCCACATGCATCACTTAACCTCTGACACCACTATATATACATTTCATCTACTTAATTTCTCAGTATTTTATTGATAAAGCCCCTGGAGGACGAAACATCTTAATAAAAGTCCTAGTGCTGCTTCTTATGACATACATAAATGCTCATTTACCTGGAGTAAACAGCCTAGCACGAACCTAGAATAAACAGCTTATCACGAACCTATCTCATAAAAACTCTTAACGAAGGTCAAAAAGTTAGCCACACACCTGTCGTTCCAGCCACAGTCCTTCATTTTACATGTCCATACTGCAACAAACATCTCCTCGCCCTTCTATATGTATTGACCACTTATTTGCTGTAATGCAAACATCTGATCAACACATCTTCCCTTCGTAACTAAACCTCGTTCCTCTGCAATTCTGCTTTCTGTTATCCTGTAACACTTTCAATAATACCCCTGCTACATATTTTACCCAGTATACAAGTCCTAATAATTTTTGTTCACCTTCTGTGCCCTGTGCTCGTGTACTGAGAAACTGCTGATGCTCTCTGCCAAGCCTTGGATGCCTTCCCTTCTTTCATATGTATGTATTAGTGAGAATGAGCTCGAGAATGTGATTGTTCCAATACCGAGTGATACACAGGACTCCATTGATACACACGACTCCATGATACACACTATTCCATGATACATACGATTATCATAAACAAGGATTCTGCAAGAGGACAGAGCAGCGAGAGGAAGTCGGTGTTTTCACTCCGAATACTAAGACTCAAAGTTACATTTTTTTGGGTTATCCTGAGTGCTAGTTTGATCAGAGCTGAGAGGAAAATTTGCTGTCACTTCGAGCCCCATCCCTTCAAGAGGGTAAGGCGATGACTAGCTTGCTAGTTCCCCCCTCTCCACCCCACCACCTCATCCTACCATATCCTAACCCCCCACAATTCCCCAACAATTACACTGGCCTAACCACACAACACACTACTTACACTGCTCTCCTTCTACCTTTCCTGTCTTCTTTTTCGACAACTTCGCCTCTGGCGATTTAAAACAAAGTCGATCATTGCCTTGGACCCCGTCCCCCTCACTCCTCGAGGGTAGGCTGTCTTAGGGGCTGACCTTCATAAGTCAGTCGAAGTAGGGATGTTTAGGAATGACACATAGGAAAGTTTTCCTTTTTACAGGATATCTTATGTATCAGCTGTACCTTACTGGGCATCATGCCGAAAATAAGAGTAAGAATTCATGTCACTGACAACCAGAAGTCCAAGAGGAAAATACTTTATTGTATTTGTACCGATTCCACTGTTGCACCAGTCTGTGCATGTATTCCAAACTCACTTTGGTGCAGTACTTCTACTCTCCTCTGAAGAAGAGCTGCTCTAGTTGCTCAAGAATGATGTTCTTAAAAAATTAAATAATCTGGGTATCATCCTTTTAAGCTCTTTACTGCGTAACGTAAATAAAAGTCCTGGCTCCTAAGGGTAAACAACCTACCTAGTCTAAGGACATTTAAATTACTCCACATAAACCAACCTAAGGCCAGCTTGTACCTTGACATTAAGTGTGGAGTCAATAGTTATTAACAGGAAGGGCACAAAAACTAACATAGTATATAATAATATATATTAATAACCTTACATATACAACCTACTCTACTACATACCAACATCACCACACTCCAGTTCACCTTTACCAAATACACATTAGCTCACTAGCACACTGCTACTAGCGAGAAAAACAAAATATATAAACAGGGAGGCTTTATGACACCTCCCATCCCTTTGCTGCCGGCTACTTAGCCTACTTAGCCCCCGGAACTCTCTCCAGGTACAGTTAAAACGTTACATATACTCTCCAAAACACAGGCCCTTGCACCCACTAGGCCCTTAAAGGAAAATCGTGAGAGCATAACAACAATAAAATAACCAATGGCCTAGACTTGGCCAAAAATACCACCCATATACCTACACCAAACCATGACTAAGTGTCCCAGACGCTGCTGTTCTCGTACTGACTAACACACACCTCTCCAGCTCCTGTTCTGTCCGGGCTACTCTTCAGGACTAATACGCGTCCGGATTCAGAAAAAAATCCCAGAAACTGACATTATACAAGGAACGTTTTCTTTTATGCACAATTTTTTTTACAATACACTGCGTTATGCATCTCCATTCCACTTGACAATTACCAGGCACAACGTACTGTATTTGTGGCAAGAATCAACAGTTTCATGAGAGATTGCACTCCTGAAAAACTTGTTGAAGAAATTAATCAAGAAAACCGCCAAAAGTTCAAGCATCCAGCAAACATTAAAATTAATCCTAGAGACACTGGAAGGATCCAAAATCATGTCAAAATGGTATGAAATGCATTGGAACCAGGTGAATACCAGACCAAATCTCCATGGAAAGGTTTGTCAGTGTTACTCAATGTTTTAAGTGTTATGAGTTTGGTCATAACACAAATAAATGTAGCAGCCAAAAACGATTTGCAGTATCTGCTCTGGTGAGCATGTTTTCAGGGACTGCCCTAACAGAAACAACCCCAAGTGTGCCCTTTGTAAAGGGAAACATAATGCTGTCTTTCCTAGCTGCTCTGTCAGGAAATCTACAATTCAGAAAATTCTGGTTGCTAAGAAACAGGCAAACTCCAAGAAAACCACTTCCCATGCACCTCCAAAAATGCCCCAGGACTCCTTCCCTAATCTACCTGGATCTGGTGGGACTCCTACTGCCACCTCTACATGCAACGTCCCACCCTAACCCTAACCCCAACATACACCAAAATCACTCAGAACTACAATCCTTCCCTTGATGAGTCGAGTAGGGAGAGCTTGCACACACCTTGCAGCCATAATCTCAGACACCAGCTCTCTATACGCAGCAAAAACGCAAAATTCACGAAATAATGGGGATCACAATTTTACAAATTAACATTCAACATTTCTTTAACAACCACTATCTCCTTGAAGTCGAACTACACAGTCACAACCCTGACATCATCCATCCTTCTGAATGAGACACCTGCCAGAGCAGACCAATATATAAAGATACGTGGTTACTCTACTGTTGAGAAATCGAGAGGGCCCTTTAGTGGAGTGGCCGTCCTAGTGAAACTAGGATATGCATTTCGTAACATCCACATTGACGAATACAGCATTATAGCAATAGAACTGACGACCTCATATGGTCAGTTAATGGTTGGAACTGGATATGTTCCTCCAAAACAGCTATATATAGAGTCCATTCCCCTACACCAGATACTGAGTAGAAATGTTCCAACAATCGTGGCCCATCACCCCGCACTCTTCAACTGCGATGCCGGACATCCGCTGGGTGACCTAAAGGGAAAACAACTATTTAATATAATGACAGCAAGAAATCTATCATTCCAAGGCCCATTCTCTAAGTCATATGCAGGCCCTCACCTGGGGACACCTGATACAGTCTTAACCAACAGAGATTGTGACCTATACCAGTGCAGAATATCCCCTGGTGGAAACGTAGGATCAGACCACATCCCTGTTATAATAACACTACAAGCATCGCCATTTAGAATACCCACTACTCTGAAACCCATCCTAAAAATTTGCGAGAGTGCGGTGAGTGAGAGTGTACCAAGAGCGAGAGTGTGAGTGTGGTTTGAGCGTGTGTGTGTGGGGCTGACCAGCGGCCAGCCTGCCCACAGAACACCTGCTGAGCAGGTGTTTTGACTTTCACGTCCACTTTCTTGGAGAACACATCAGTAAGTCTTCATCTCTTACACACACACACACACACACACACTAACCACAATAACATTTGTTCACTTACCTAAGTTTCTCGGTCGTTGTCTCAGTTTTCTTCGTTTAGTGAAATTTCTGTCAAAAACAATTAGCAATAATTCAATTGTGAAGAAAAGACACATGTTTGGCTGTGCGTAAAGCTCTACACAGAGCGAAACGTTGTCCCAATAAAGGATAGTTCTGAAACGTCTGAAAAGTGGTGTTTTGGAGGTAGAGGGTCGACAGGATGGGTAAAATACGTGGATATTAGAAGGACAGTGAGCCTCCCCTGAGACACTGATACACACACACACACACACAGGGTCACATCATGGTGGAGGACACATCAAGGCGTTCCTCAAGGAGTGAAAATTCTCTTTATGAAGCTTGCCTCTACGACAGCAACACATCAACACAACAGCAACACATCAATACAACAGGAACACATCAACACAACAGGAACACATCAACACAACATGAACACATCAACACAACAGGAACACATCAACACAACAGAAACACATCAACACAACAGAAACACATCAACACAACAGGAACACAAGAGAGACAACCACAGTATAATTCACTTGAAGTAGAAAGGTTTTTCTGCTTTAGAAAAGATGACAGCAGTCGGAAAGTGAGGAGAACCGTGGCGGGTGTGAGCGGCTAGGCGTGGGAGGCCAGGTGTGGGCGTGGTAGTTGTGACCACGTGTGGGCGTGGTAGTTGTGACCACGTGTGGGCATAGTAGTTGTGACCACGTGTAGGCGTGACGGTGGGCTGGCCAGGCGTGGGCGTGATGGTGGGCTGGCCAGGCGTGGGCGTGATGGTGGGCTGGCCAGGCGTGGGCGTGATGGTGGGCTGGCCAGGCGTGGGCGTGATGGTGGGCTGGCCAGGCGTGGGCGTGATGGTGGGCTGGCCAGGCGTGGGCGTGATGGTGGGCTGGCCAGGCGTAGGCTGGCCAGGGGTGGGCTGGCCAGGCATGATAGCAGCTGCCTCGTTATGGAAACCTCTCTCGAGCATTCGATTTTACCAAATCATCGCCAAATATCAAGAGTGATTAATGAGGCAGTGCAGTCTCTGGCTTTTTTTTGGTCTGTTTACGAATCCGACGTTTTTACTTTCCATAAGACATCTGCTCACCCACATGCGCGATCATTTATAACCTCATTTTAGGATTTGTTTGAAGTACACATAAACTTTTGTATATGGTAAACTACATGCCATCACTATGTCTTCACTATCTGCTTCCCAGCAGACAGACAGAACCATAAGACATGCAGAAAGAAAGGCAGGATTCGCAACTAGCAAGACAGGAGTCGCTATTCTGATACCAGTCACTCCCGCGCCAGTTATTCTTCAATATTGCAATGTTCACGTTCCTTGCATCGAGTCTATTTCTTATTTCCCAGCTGCTGTTTGATTCCTATAGAAATGATGATGATGATGATAATAATAATACTACTAATAATTATAATGATATACAAGAAGTTTATCTCTCATCCTGTATTTACAAATATACATTCTTTACCTATTTAGATCTTATTTAATATTCCACATATAGGTATAACCTTATTTTTAATAGGCATGGACTGGTAAGCCAGTGGAAGGCGTCGGTCAGACGACCAAAAGTACCAACGGCAGGTCATCATATGACTACGACCCGCGTCAGGAAACACTTGTCCTATTTCCTGACGAATCTTACCTAATGTTCTACGTTTACCAGCTCTTTCCCCACCGACTGTACATTATAACTAGCTTCCCTACCTCCCCCTCATTATTAACTACTTCCTATTGCAACATACCTTATTGCAAGGCTTCTAGTTCATTGTGCAGGAAAATTTACACTGGGAAGGCCAAAAAGGGACAATACCCTGACTGGAACACAACTAACCCACACATAGGACGACGCTTCGGTCCGACTTGGACCATTTACAAAGTCACACTGACCGAAACGTCCTCGTAGGCGTCTCCTACGTGCGGGTTATTTGTGTCTTCAATGATGTGACTGATCATAATCAATGGCTAGAAATCTGTAAAAAATTTAGGTGTTTGAAAAGTACTGATTGAGACACTTTCCCACCGTGTAATATTACTTTCCCTGCCAGTGACCAAGACAGTTCCCCCCACAGTGTTTATACACTACCCTGCCAGTGACCAAGACAGTTCCCCCCACAGTGTTTATACACTACCCTGCCAGTGACCAAGACAGTTCCCCCCACAGTGTTTATACACTACCCTGCCAGTGACCAAGACAGTTCCCCCCACAGTGTTTATACACTACCATGCCAGTGACCAAGACAGTTCCCCCCACAGTGTTTATACACTACCCTGCCAGTGACCAAGAAGACAGTTCCCCAATTGTCTGTACATATTTGACCTTGCACTGACTAAATCAGTAAAGATTAAACTTGACCACCACCTTAAAGCCCAATCAATGGTCAATATATTTCAAGTGATAACCCCAATGCCTTTATAGAAGTAATGCAATACCTCCATGAGCTGTTGCAAGAAAATAAAGAGGCTGAAGATCTAGGGGAGAGAGAGACAGAGACAGAGAAAATAACAAATGATCACAGTTTCTGCATTCTCTTCATTAGTTGAATTAGAGAGGAACATCGTGGGGGACTCGAAGTGGGGAGTACGAGCGTAGCGAAGCATCAGTAGTGAGCCAGACGTGGCAGGAGGTGCAGGTACGCGTGTGTCAGTCTCAACAGAACCTAACTTCCCCTTCCCTTCCTTGCCACACACACCTAAACCTCAGTATACTACTACTAACCATCCTGCTACATTAACTCACTCGGTGCCAGTGAATAGCTGATACTGTTTCCAGCTAAACACATATGACTTGTAGTTAAATTTGAATGCACAGCTGCAGATTCGGGTTAAAAGGATTATTTATTTCATAACTGTACAGTTCACACCTAAAAACACTAATTGCTTGCCTCCCATTAACCAATTCGTTGTAAACTTCCCCATTTTCATAACAAAAAATACCCATTAATTCTATACTCAAGCATGACAAAGTTATCAGACTTATAATATCCAGCAAACTTTGACTTCCACAGTACACCAACTTTGTATTTGTTCTCCCAGCAAACTGAGCTGATCACCCTAGACCCACAAGAGTTATCAGGATTTTACGAGGTTAAACACAGGAGATACTTCTCCCCACACAGCTACCAGGTAAGTACTTCATAATGGCCATGTTCAAGTTATTTAGGGTTTAAGTTAGTTTCTGGTTTAAAACTGGTTTTTCTTTTTACTACAAGACGGGTCATTAAGACTAACTCATTAATACACTGACAATTAATACTATAATTCCTGCAATAGGAATTAACGTGGACTGTTATATTCACCTATACAGTACACACCATATATTATATATATATATATATATATATATATATATATATATATATATATATATATATATATATATATATATATATATGCAATAAGATTGAATTTCACTATTTTTTTTTCGCAAACAGGCGATCTTAACAATACAGAATAAGCCACATCATGAGGATGGAAATCTTTATCTCTAGATCTTTCGTGCCTCGTCAGGAGCTATGCAATGTTGCAAGACAGCAGCAGATAGGAGGGGAAATTCTTTGAGGCAAGGAAGGTATCAATGGCGGCCCATTGATACGTGCCTTCCCTGGCCCTCTCCTTCCTAGGATTGAACCTGTTTAACTCCTATTTATCCCAGACTTGTTTGACCCCTGTCTTAACTCATTCCCTTGACTAATAATCTGACCTTCACGAGTACTGACATGGGTAAGTTTTGATATCTGAAACAAAGAAATGGCAAGACATAAATATCAGGCAAATTCCAAATAACTTAGCATTCGTTACTCGAGCCTCGCACCCACAAGCATTCGCAAGTCGAGACGAACACCCACAAGCGTTCGTGAGTCGAGACGAACACCCACAAGCGTTCGTGATTAGAGACACCCAGGTCAGATAACCTGAAGGAGGCTTTTTCCTTCGCCCAAACAGCAGATTACGACAGGAGCCTTTCCTGGTGCTGTCAGTCTGTCACGTGTTACCCTCCAGCTTGACTTTCTCAGTAATTGTGGGAACTTTAATTACTTGCGGGTGTTTGTGTAGATGATAAGCGACAGCTGTGCGCACAGTCCTTACTGTGAAATTAATTAGTTGATTATGACAAGTGTGGCAGGAAGTGTGAAATTACTGGTGTCCAGGCACGTGCGGATGTATGACATGATAGTTTGTTCCTGTATGCTGGAACAGCAAGCTTTTTTTTTTTTTTTGTTTAGCTATGTTAAGTGGATATGTGTATGTATTCATAAGAATAAACAACTGAAGTAGGCCTACTGGCCCATGATGGGCAGATCTTACTCCAATATCCCTCTCCGTGTGTATGTGTGCGTGTTGTATAAAAGCATTTTGTTAGTGTACTCAGTATTGGCCGAGTGATTCATATAAAAGCTAAGCACCGTCAATAAACACCGTAAATCTCAAATTTACGAGTCTTCATTAAGAAATGACATAACTAGGCGATCAAAGACAGTTTAAGAGTAATGAAAACAAAATTCTATCAGCAAAGTTTTCTAAGCCATCCCTCTAAAACTGCAACTATTCAGCACATTATGTGGAATTGGAGTAATGTGTACAGTCTAGTGCAAGATTATTATTAATATGGTACAGAGAAGATGATTCCTTGCTAATTCTTCACCTCCCACAACCAATAAATTGGTTCCAGACTCAGCAATGGTTGGTTACTCTATTTTAGCAAGATTTTAGTTTTATAGCAGACATAATTAAGGTCATAAACATGGCGGAGTGAAAAGTGATCTAAGAAATGAATCGAGTGTAATTATGTATATCATACAATTATATATACTGTATTTGATTGTATGATCATTTCTATACATATTGCGGGAAGTTTTTTTTATAGTTTAATATCTTTATTATGCACCCCATACCCATCCTGTGGGCGAAGTATGGGAGAAACATCCTCAAATAACTTCATAGAAGCTTTTATCCTCGCCTACGAGGCTGTGGGTTCCTTGCTATATATACGGTATAAAAGGCTTTGAATTTTAAGGGCTTGGGCGTCCAGCAGGTTTGTGATACCGTGTTAGGAGTGAATGAAGGTATGTGGTTTTTTAACGGACATGGTGTTTGAGTGTGAGCAATGCAACATTTTTTAAGGAATTTAAGGAAACCGGTTAGCCTAGTGGACTTGGTCCCGGAGGTGGGAAGGCCGGTGACTGAAAGAGGAGAGGGGATGTTGCAGTCGAAGGATAAACCGAATTGTGGTCACTCTGCCTTGGCAGGAGACCGTCGTTGAGGTAAATATATATATTAGCATATATATATATATATATATATATATATATATATATATATATATATATATATGAAGACAACCACTATGAAAAATACAAGAATTCCAAGCACTTTCGTGACGAAAGCGATTGGAATTCTTCTATTTTTCAAAGTGGTTGTCTTGCATATTTTGATATCACCTGTTTACTGTGATCTTTGTGCATATATATATATATATATATATATATATATATATATATATATATATATTATATATATATATAATGTCGTGCCGATTAGGTAAAACTGGTCAATTAGCAAGAACTCATTTAAAAATAAGTCCTTTCTAAAAATTTCTCTTATACGTTTAAAGATATATTTTTTTCATTTATGTTAATGTAAAAATTTATAATTTTGTACCAAGAGAAACTTTGAAAACCTACCTAACCTTATTATAACAAGCACAATTTAATTTAGCCTAACCCAACTAAATATATTTTAGATACGTTAACAATAATTTAATAATAAACAAACACATTGAAATATATTTTTTTCGTTAGGTTCAGAATGATTTTGGCGAAATTATTGCATACACAAATTTTCACTTGTCTTATATGGCAAGGTGAGCGTTGCTATTTAAGCCAAAATCGCAAGTTTTACCTAATCGGCACGACACACACACATATATATATATAATCCTCTCAATATTTTATTCCATTAACACTGTAAAGGATTTTCTTAGGGCCGAAGAGTTTCCTTTATTATCATGTTTTATTTTTTCCTGTCTTTCGTACATAATGCCCTTAAACATCTATCATCCGTATGGAGTCTGACACTTTGGATTACATAATTATGAATTATATTGGTAATAATGGCAGAATTACCCACAAAATGTTGCTAATGCATCCCCCTTTCTGTCCCGAGTTTCTTCATTAATGCGACTCAAAAAATCCATTAATCACGATGAGAATTGTGGATGATTCTTTTCCGTTCCAGTTTCATCTTATACTCGTTCGTTTTAATTTTTAAGTTCCAGTTGCAATGATTATAGTTTTCTCGTGGTCATAGTTGGCCTTTAAATTACCCTTAATTAAACTGTTATATGGTAAGGCGAAGCTAATGACGATATTTATCTTCTTTAGTTGCAGTTTTATCCATTATTTTGTATATAATATAACCACTTTTGTTGTGTACCCGTCTCTTCTACATCCAGAGAACTATCTGCCTCTGTGACTATTTCTGTTAAGCCTTTTATGATTGAAAACAGGATTTTTTTTACCTAATCCACCAATCGTGATAAGCCCAAGTGTTGCCAAAAGACATCTATGGCATTATACCCAACCTTTAAGGTAAAGATTATTTCGCATCCTTCAATCCTGAAATGAAAAAAAAAAGATTGCAGAGCAGCAAGACCTATTGGGACGGTTTCACTCTGACATTTGTTCTAATAATGAATGTTTTCTATGCAGTGTCTTATTCACTGTCATGAGTACATTCGAATTTCTTTACGCTCGAGGTTTCGCACTTATATGAATGTCATCATTTGTGTAACAAGTGTCGTGTGGGTTCTTAACGTGGGTCTTTTGTGGCATCCCACACCCTTAACCTCTGCACCACTTGTGAGAGTCCAGCAGCTACATTGCCTAGGTTGAGGCACAGCACAGGACAGTGGAACAGGGAGACAGTTGCCGGGTGTAGAGATCTGCAAGTCCGAGAGTGGGCGGTTTGAGTCCAGGGTGGGCGCAGCGGCCCTGCAGAACTAGCAGGACCACCCTAGACAAGACTAGGCGGACGTCTGGTGCAATTCAGCCTCGCACCTGGTGGGTCTGTCAACCATATGTTGTTATCACTACTGCTGCCTTTCCCGTCACATTCCCATTTTCCTTCCCTTCCTCTTTTCCTCTCCCGCTTCCCCCTCTCTTTCATCTGTCTTCTTGCTTCACAATTACTCTCGCTCCCTCATTCCCTTTCCTCCTTCCTTCCTCCACTACATTACTGCCACCCTTTCCATTCCCACTCTATTCCCCATCCACTCTCTCTGCACAAGCTAACCACTCTGACCCTCTCATTACTGTTAAAAATAACATGGAGGTTTTTCACTTTCAGACGAAGTATATAGTATTTTCTTGAGAAAGCCACGGGTGTGCCTCTCCCTTCCCTACTCGTCCCCATCTCCAACCCCCTAACAGTGCTGCAGCAGCAGCAGCTGGTGTCGAAGTCATTAATAGTCCTGAAAACAGCTGACGCTTGACAGGATCCTGCTGGCAATTTTTTTTATTATATTTTAGTTTCACGTAGCAATAACAGCTCATTGTATCCAGTCTTTGTCTTCACGTAGCACAAAACGTGATCCATTAATGGTAGAAAGGGAAGACTAAACAAGAAAAGAAGTGTACACTGTAGACATTCAACGTCTTTAATGTCTTGATTGGACTTGTCTTATACGCATGATGTATTGAGTCCCGTGGCTCGGTTGGTAGAGCACTAGGCTCACATACTGAGAGTGCGTGGTTCGATCCCCGGTGCGGGTGGAAATGCTGGGCATGTTTCATTACACCTGCTACCCCTGTTCACCTAGCAGTCATTAGGTACCAAGATGTTAGTAGAGTGTTGTGGGTGGCATCCCAGGGGGTGGTACTATAATTTAGGGCTGGGCTTTTCAATGAGCTGAGGTTAACAGCCGGTAAAGTTGATTTGTGAAAACAAAAATAATATACCTAAACTTGCACGATACCTTCGTTGAGCCCTTTGTAGATATTGTAAATAACTTTATACTGTACAGTTGATGTTACTGTACTTATAAGCTCTCAATAAAAGATGCAGCCAAAGCAATTACCCACATATTTAAGCAAATCTGCGAGGATTTCATCATAAAATACAACAGAGTTTACTAGGATTTCTACACTATACCAAGCTTGGGACTCTTCACAGATGCAGTTTATACAAAATTTCAAAGTGCCACACATTTTTTATCTCAAAGAATAAAGCACCTACAAGGCTGGATGAGCTTTTGCTTCTGAAGTTTGTGTTCGGCTGCTCCTCAGGGATCAGTCATCGACCCAGTAGCTTGGCTGCTCCTCAGGGATCAGTCATCGACCCAGTAGCTTGGCTGCTTCTCAGGGATCAGTCATCGACCCAGTATCTTGGCTGCTTCTCAGGGATCAGTCATCGACCCAGTAGCTTGGCTGCTTCTCAGGGATCAGTCATCGACCCAGTAGCTTGGCTGCTTCTCAGGGATCAGTCATCGACCCAGTAACTTGGCTGCTCCTCAGGGATCAGTCATCGACCCAGTAGCTTGGCTGCTTCTCAGGGATCAGTCATCGACCCAGTAGCTTGGCTGCTTCTCAGGGATCAGTCATCGACCCAGTAGCTTGGCTGCTTCTCAGGGATCAGTCATCGACCCAGTAACTTGGCTGCTCCTCAGGGATCAGTCATCGACCCAGTAGCTCGGCTGCTTCTCAGGGATCAGTCATCGACCCAGTAGATTTCATAATCTACGCACTAAGGGAGGAGGGGTGGAATGTATGAAAGCGGGTGTAGGGCTCTTCAGCAATGAACTGGAGCTACCCATCCCTTGGGTTAACTCTGATTATATCCCATTCCAGAGGGGGGGGTGTGACCCTGTGGGTTGAGCGCTTCTCCGTGAATTTATTTATGATCCATGTCTGCCATCATTTCCTTTGAGGTTGTGACTCTGGTAAATTTGCATTTTCTGTCAACGTTGCACTGTTGTGGATCCTCCTGTCACACTGGCGACCTTGTCTTACCCGGTGTATTTTGTATGTTGGATCATGTCACCTCCTTTTTTGCCCTCCTTTAGGGGACATTATTTCTAGCTCGTGCAGTTGCGCTTCTTAATTCTTGTCTGAGGGCCAGCACTAGTCTTCAGCCATACCTTAATTATATCAGTGTTGTGTTTGAGTAGGTAAAGGATCCATGCTGGTGGCGAGAGACTTGAAGACTATTAAAGGTTCTCAAGAATATCCTAAAACACGTCTCAATGTCTGTGATCTTTTTTTTCTTCAGGAGAAATTTTAAGTGTATGTATACTGCCAAGAGCTGCTGTCCGACGAGCTGTGCTCCTTCCAGGTGGTACACAGTCTCTTCTCTCATCTTTTCGTGTAATAGGTTTCATTACTCTACACTTGCTGTGGTTAAGATCCGGCTTTGAATTTTGGCATTTTACGTAAACAAGAATAAGTAGGAGTCTGTGTGCATGGGGAATGAGGGTACATATACAGCCAGAATTAAAAATAATAATAATAATGTTACATAGATGCGGGTGTGAGCGTTCATAATTCCCGTTTACTTGAGATACAGCGAGAGTAAACGGCCTTTTTATCTTTCAATTCTTGTACCTCATCAAGGCTTTCCTTTCAGCCACTAATATACACCAAAGTAAAACCATGTAATAGCTTAATATGAAATTTTTACAACAGTGCAAATTAGGAATTATTCCGAGCACCCTGTGAGGCATCATTCCTCAAAAATACACAAGTGGGTTTTATAAGCCCAATCCTTAACCTGGTCACGTGATAATAAAGTTAAGTGGAGTGGATCTTGTTATATCAACATAGTATAAAATCTTTCACATTGTTTTGTAAAAGCAGGCAGGTAATAATTTTTTGGCACAAGGGATTTTGGATAATTGGAATATTTTAAGACAAATCTCCGAATTATTTTTTTAGAAGTTTGGAGAAATTTTGAAAGTTTACCATCCCTTTGGTTGCGTTTTTTTCCCCCCTTATTTCTGAATTGTTAAACAGTTTAAAAGCCCTTTCATATATTTTTTTTTATTTCAAACTGGGTTAAGAATTCTCAAGAATACACTGGTTACATTAAGTGACAAATAACATTGCACATAGGAGCAATGTTCGTAACTGTAGTGTGATGTAGATGATCATCATCCCTCGCTACGCTAGTGAAGAAAACATTAAATTTTTGTCTTTGAGATGGTATGGCAGAAACTTATGAGACACAGACCGCAATAACTGGTAACACAAATTGCGATAACTGGCAATAACAGGCGAAACGTTGTCTTAACGAGGTTTTTATATATAGCCAAGTACCTTCATTGTTGATCCTATGTGGGCCTGCAGGGAGGGAGGGAGGTAGCGGGGTTACCGCATAGACGGAGGGAGAGAGGTTGGGGTTGCTGTTTTGGGACGGAGGGAGGGAGGGAGAGGAGTGGCAGCATATGGGAGGAAAGAAGGGAGGGGAAAGAAGAGGAGTTAACATCTGTCACTTGTTGATGTCTGGAACTCCAGTGTGAAAAAATAACTACCGTCGCAGATATTTTTTTTTTTGCTTCGACCAGGGAGGGGGAATTCTCGACTTTGTAGATCGTAAACAAATCAGTGATAACTAGTTGGTATTCCTCATATACCAGAAAGCAAACTTATCAGCTACTCGTGCAGTAAGACTAATGGATTTTGTTCTATGATTAGTTGGTTGATTAATGGAGGCTTCAATCCTATGGACCACGAGGATGCATACCACCTACTCTCTGCGAATCACGAATAATCCATTACGCTGGATGGAACTCCAACAAGATGCTGAAATTTGTCTGCTTGAGCTGGGAGACTACACTAGGACACTGAAGATATCGTACAGCACTCCAGTAATGGTTTATCCACTACTGGAGCTATGAGGCGTTCGTTCCAGTATAGCTGGATTTACTATCACATTAGAACTGCCATCTCTCAGGATGCTAAGACCTGCACCTCATATATATCCTCTCATACCTGTAGTGAAACTAAAAAAACCTGGTATTTGAATATAATTTTATGGTTTGCAATTTTACATTATAAAAGTAATATAGTTATTATTATTAGTACTTGCATATTTTAACAATCCTTGAAGACAACAGGGAAGAAGCTCTCTCACAATCAGTCCCTGAAGATGACACAAGTGTTTTCGCTAACATTAAAAAAAAATCGAAATGTTACCTAGAGAACTAAGTGGGGAAAGTATTAACTTGCCTTTCATCTGGATTAATATCTCAGGTGATATCACGACTCTGCAATTTATGATTTATGTCTGACAGAAGTAAAAGCGAGATATACTTTTGAAAATATTATATTCCTAATTGATCTCGTAAAAAAAAAAATCGCCCACGTAGTGTCTCTTTACCTCAATATTACGCGTGATTCAGCAACATTTACTTTCTGATGTATGGCGTGTGTTAGACTGAACTATGAGTGTTAAATGTAATTTTGATATGACTCGTGTGAGTGGTTTCTGAGATGCTTCCTTAAAGACGTCTTCTTTGCTAATAAGAATTTCATGACTTGCAGATCTTTTCAAGTCGATAAGATGAAGGTATAATGTTTGTCTGGAAATAAGACAGGTGTTTACTGACGCGGGCTTAGTCAGCTAGAACTTTTGGTCATCTGACCGAGGATCTCCGCTGGCTTACTGGTCCACCTTTTAAAAATCATGGTTATGATTATAACCTTTAGACTAGTAGTCAATAAGAACTGCTCGCTTGATATCTATATCTTTTAGCTAACACGAAGAGTCTTATTGGTCAAAAGAAGTTTTCTTCAAACACTTCTGCTGAGCTGAAAAGTCTTTTACTCTGATCTAAAATAAAAGACCCCGTCTACTAACTGTAGACTTTCCTTTGACTAAAATTCCTCGCTTGACCAATCAAGACAGCCGCCAAGGTGTGCTGGGATCCTCGTTTGACCAGTCAACACAGCCGCCAAGGTGTGCTGGGAGCCGAAGTCTCCAGTACACTGAACTTGCACAGGACACACACATATCTAGGGGCTCTCCCATTCCTCACAACTCAGAGGTGATTACACACAAGAAAACGAGTGGTGGTCCAGGCAGAGGTGTCGGGATTGACAAGCGTAACGAGCGGTGTTCTTCACGGACTCGTACTTGACCCAATATTGTTCTTGATATACATAAACGATGTATCTAACGAGGTAGCCCTGTGTATTCCTGTTTGTAGATTTATTACTAGAATATTTTAGACGGCAGGAAGACTACAAGAGGACTTGGGCTACAAGACTTAGTCGAATACAGTTTTAAGTTGCCTAAGAAATGAAAATAGCCTTGGGAAAAAAATACTTATTACAAATAGAAGTTAATAAGTGAAATTAGCCCCAGGAGAAATGTTCGGCTGCTACAACTATTGCAAAGTTTAAAAAATTATATATTAATAAAAGGCGGTACACCACGAGGCTAGCTCTTATCTCGTAACCACAAACAAGTACTTACAAAATATGTAATGCCACACACGCATACACACCCACACACACAGTTTCACTTTCTTGGGTCCAGCTGTAGTTTTAAAGTAACGTCATCAGGTGTTCAGTCTCCAGCGAAGCACAATACATCACCAGACCTTTCTCTTCTTGCCAGCTGCCAGCAGCTCTGGGAAAGCACGTAGTGTCGCCCTTCCTGACCATTAATGATCCTGGGACCCGAGGGGTGACAGCATGATGCAACTTCCTTGTTGAGATTGGCCTAAATTGCTTTTAAACGAATTTCGCTGTAGCGTGAGACAGCTTGGTATGAAGAACTTGAAAGCAAATCATTTCCTCCAGCTGCTGTCGAGGTAATGAGCTGGAAGACGACATAATCTTTCTTGTTGCACAACTTTCGTTATTCTAGAAATAAGCTAAATCATGTTACAATCCCTTTTACACGCACTTGTTGTTCCAGTAATGAGCTGGAAGACAATTTCTTTACACAATCTTCGTATGCAGGAAGATTTTTACAGCTGATCTCTTTCCACTTATTGTACCAAGGCTAGACTCAAAACTAGCAGTGTGGTAACCAAAAAATAAATCGGTATATTTAGTCAGCGACACTGGGGTTTTTGCCTCTTACATAAAAATATTGCTATGAGGAAGAAAACTGGATCATTGTTTGATGTGGGCTGTTGGCAGCAATAACATGGTTGATCAGGCAAACAATCTGGTCTAGCCTAAAGCTAGGCTTTGTGAGTATGAGTATAACTCTCGAGACATGTCACAGGTATAAGACCTGTAGTAGGCTTAATAGCCCATGCGAGGCAGGTCCTGCAGTGTCTCAAATATTCTCACTATAACTTAATTTAGGAATATATATTATTCAGGATTGGATGTGCTCGAATGAGTGGACTAAGGGCGCCCCCTCGCAGGTTCCTTACTCCTGCTGTACTCTTGAAGACCGGTTCCTTGATGGCGATAAGGGCCATTTGATCAAATAAACCTAACTTATCCTCCCTTGATCTGACCTCTATACCTCCCATTTACTAGGCGCTATGTAGGTCATACGGATTAGCGTTCCCCCTTGATTAAAATAAAAACAAAATATTGATTGGGATCAGTAAAACACCTGCTGGGGTTGCCAGGTTGATCAGGACCTGATCCGCCGGGAGGCCTGGTCGTGGATCGGGCCGCGGGGGCGTTGATCCCCGGAATACCCTCCATGTAGACTCCAGGTGGGTAGGTACTCTATAATTTTCCCCCAAATAGTTTGGAATAATCTGGCGTTAAAGTTTTATGCCGAAAATGTTATAATAATAAAAACATTTTAGTTCGGGATTCTTTATTGGCATCCCCGAAGTGGGAGGTTGCCTGATTTTTTTTCTTCCTCCAACTTTTCGATTTTATTTCTCTCATGACTCTAGAACGCCTCATTCTAGTCTTGGAACAACTGGCATGTGCACGTAACCTATGACCGAAGCTGTTTAATACATTCCCAGCATCCTGGAATGGCTGGGATAACTTCCAAAATCCTCAGCGACGGAACTTCTGATGTTCACAAAATGAGCCAAAAAATATGACGATGAAATTCAGGTGTGTTGGTGTAGGTTCCACCATTTTCTGAGTAAAATAGTGTGAAAATGTTATTCACGTTTAATCACGTTGACTAAATGTTCAGTACTTCTTCTGAACGGCTTCAGTATTTAATGGCTAATTTGTCCTAGTACCAGGATAGTAACTATTAAGTTCCATTTGCGTGCTGGCACATTTATTGATGTAGTAAATAGTAAAAGAAATGGCATAACTGGAGAATGATTCATGTGATCGGCTTTAAATCTGAACCACTTGTGTGTGTTTCTGAACATTGGATCATTGCCATTGGGTAGCAGACAGTTTTATAGAATAAATGTAATCATTTTTTTATTCGCTAAAGAATGCTTCTTCTGATTGCCATCAAAATATTATTGACGATGTGCCCTTTTTTGGTTTCTTCGAAGGTAAATATTAGATCTTGGCTGTGTAATATCCTAAGTTATCATCTTTACTGAAGAAATCTGGATATTAGTTTCTTTATGATGACTTTTAAATCCCTCCCTTCTGATTCCTTTCGATTTGTAATTTTTAACTTCACTGTCAATTTATGCCACACTCTGCACTATTCCAATCGCTTGCTTTGAGGCACAGTGACTGGGATTATGCAATACGGGGATACATTTATCGCGCAACGACCGAAATACAGTACATCTAGTCTTGTGTAGATATATAACTGACTGAAATTAATCTGTTATTGGCCGAGAGACGGGGAATTAATACCACACTGTCAGAGGACGAAGCCTTTATGCTGGTGGACTCTTAATGCCAGAAATTAGAGCTACCACTCTTCTTGGATGACATCTGATTGCTTACGGCTGTTTTGTTAGAGCTATGTAAGTGCCTTGTCGGGACTTCGACTCCTCTCATGGTCTAAGAGTGTATGTGAGTGCGATCTCGCTCTCTTTTCTCTCTCCCACTCTCTCTCTGCCATGAGCCTTGACTAAGGTAATGTCTCACTTCACTTTCACTGGTCCCTCTCACCTTTCTAGACTATTAGCCTCAGCATTATTATCGTGGTCAGTATTGCCACACTGTCAAACACAAACAATAACACTTGTACAAGATGCAATTGTAGTTGATGCTTCTATAACTTTTCAGTCCTTTTTTTTTTTGCAAGAATTCATTATACTTAGTAGTATTTTTATTTATGAATAATAAAAGTATCGGATATTTTTAAAGTATCAATAAGAACAGCAGCAGCAGGAGTAATGTTGGTGCGACAGAAGTCGTAACTTAAGTGTAACAAGAGGTACTTGGTTAATTGTTACAGCAGCGTCCGCCCTCATGGTCGAGTAAGCCTGTAAGCAAAACTGAAAATGACTCCTCGGTGCTGTACTACCCACACGGGTTTGGCGCTTAATAATAATAATTACGCTGGATGGCTGGCTAATGTCACAGATCTAGGGCCGGGCCCGCTGGAGGGCAGTGACCCCCAGAATCGACGTAAGGTAAACTCCCCCCCTGGGTAGTATTATGGTGACACATACTTGTTGATGATCCGATACAAATCATTTGTAGCAAAACGAAATTTGATTAGCAAGTAACAAACAGTTAACATGAGAGAAAATCTGAATGGGAGTCACCCTCCCGGGAGGTACCTCGGTGGTCCGTCCACGGATTTAAAGAGTATTCGTAATATACACAATTCGGAGTTCATCCAGTATCAGCAAATTCGTAGTATTAATATAAGACTCATAACTCCAAATAAAGACTAAGGAAATACAGAAAGACCTAAATAAGCTTCAAGCTGGACCAGAAAAGTGGAATGTGCACTTCAAAATAGACCAATGCAAACCAAGCTTGAGTAGAGAATAAAAAGGCACAGTACCGTGACTAGAAGAATACACAGATACGCTGCACATAGCCTCTTACAACAGTCTCAGGGTGATAAGGAATTGGAATGATCTTAAGGAAATGGTGGGAGGGAATTCCATGTATAGGTTCCAATAAAGAGGTTCGGAATCCACAGCAACGGTTCACTGTAAGAGGCAGGGCCAGGAGAGGCAGGGGCAGGAGAGGAAGGGCCAGGAGAGGCAGGGCCAGGAGCCGAAACATCCTCATTCCCTTATATAAACCACATTCGTAAGTTCTCACAATTACTCACCATAGACCACCACACCTGGATGAACAATTACCTGCAACACCACACATCATCACACCACTAAGCACCACACACATCACCCCACAAAGACACTACTTTCACGCGCCCACTATGTACACAATCACCATACTTCTAAATACACCTCACCACACACATAACCATTGTACAGTTTCCAAAAACAATTATATATCGTCCACAACAATCATAACCCACCACCATATTATATCACTACAAATCACATAACAAATCACCAACAAACTACGATGTGCTGCCACCAACACACTCAAAACATCATTACCACACACTAAGGAGGGCACTAGGACGCGACAGATGGCGCTGCAGTAATAGTTAGCGTTACCATAAATTTAGTTGCATTTATGGATTTAGAAAAGGTATATGATAGGGTGGATAGGGGAGCGATGTGGCAGATGTGTGTGTATGAAATAGGCGGTTGGTTAGTTAAAGTAATTTGTTTTTGTGAGGATATTGAGGTTTAGGTTAGGGTATGGTTGTTTAACACATATATGTCGTGCCGAATAGGTAAAACTTGCGATTTTGGCTTAAATACCAACGCTCTTTTTGCCGAATAAGGCAAGCAAAAATTTGTTTATGCAATAATTTGGCAAAAATCATTCTGAACCTGACGAAAAATATATATTTAATTGTGTTTGTTTATTATTAAATTATTGTAAATTTGTCTAAAATATATTTAGTTGGATTAGGCTAAATTAAATTGCGCTTGTTATAAAAAGGTTAGGTAAGTTTTCTAAGGTTCTTTTGGTACAAAATCATTAATTTTTATATTAACATAAATACAAAAATATATCTTTAAATGTGTAAGAGAAAATTTTAGAAACGACTTAATTTTAAAGGAGTTCTTTCTAATTGACCAATTTTACACATTCGGCACGACATATATATATATATATATATATATATATATATATATATATATATATATATATATATATATATATGTCGTGCCGATTAGGTAAAACTTGCGATTTTGGCTTAAATAGCAACGCTCAACTTGCCATATAAGACAAGTGAAAATTTGTGTATGCAATAATTTCGCCAAAATCATTCTGAACAAAACGAAAAAAATATATTTCATTGTGTTTGTTTATTATTAAATTAATGTTAACGTATCTAAAATATATTTAGTTGGATTAAGCTAAATTAAATTGCGCTTGTTGTAATAAGGTTAGGTAGGTTTTCAAAGTTTCTCTTGGTACAAAATTAAAAATTCTTACATTAACATAAATGAAAAAAATATATCTTTAAACGTATAAGATAAATTTTTAGAAAGGACTTAATTTTAGATGAGTTCTTGCTAATTGACCAGTTTTACCTAATCGGCACGACATATATATATATATATATATATATATATATATATATATATATATATATATATATATGCTGTTCAGAGGGGTAATGCATGCTGTATTCTAGGCACGCGCCCCAGCTCGGAGGAGCTGGATGAGATTTTCGCATTATAATCAGTGACAAACATGTAACAATATGTACTAGACATGTATCTCTACACCTCATGTACTGTATATGCCATCTTTATATCAACAATGTATCTCTTAAATCTTTTGTACCATATTATGTAATAAAATATATATATATATATATATATATATATATATATATATATATATATATTATATAAATATAATAATGTTAAAAGTGGATTAAGTTGAGCAAGGTGTGATTAATTAAGAAAGTAGACAAGAGTGGGAGTTACAAGTGTTGGGATTAAAAGTACAATGTTCAGTGGACCAGTTAAGTAGTGAGAGTCTGAAAGAATAAATAAAAGCGCAATTCTCATGTAAAATTAAGCTTCGTATACACTAACTGCAGGACGTAGTCTCCTGGTGGTTGTGTCACCAACCTACTACATAGTGAGATATATATGGAGATATATACTTCATGATCTACAAGCCTAGGGCTGGATGCGTATAGGTTTTTTAATATAAAATAAATATGTTTTTATGTAGGATACTTAGTTTCTCTTGTTCTTTCCCTCGACTTCTCACTGTTTTATACTCTTCCCTCCCTGACTCTCACTTCTTATTTTCCCTCTCGTTCTCACGTTTTAAACTCTCCTTGGCTCGCTCGCTTTAAATGGCTTTCACTGGCTCTCCACTTTACTCTTCTTCCTCGCTTTTACTCATTCCCTCTGTTCTTGACTTACGTGTGCGTGTGCTGAGAGTTTGTTCGTTGCTTTGTTAATTTCGTCCTTGTTTTGGTGTCCTACCTTTCACGCACATTGTCTCTTGAGTTTAAAATGGAAGCTAAACTATTGCATGGACTGTCTCGAATATTGTTACACTCTTCACTACATCCATTAAACCATACTCTCGCACACCCTTGCCTTGCCCTATCTCTTAAGCACTCGTACCCTTCCCACATTCCTACTCTCACACATTCCTATCCTGCAGCTCTGTATGACCATTTCGTATTTAGCAATAAACATGGATTATATTAATTTATTGGGCTGCATTTTTTTTGGCTATGAGCAGTGAGTGACCTACGCAATCGAGTATTCCGTAAATGTAACTTATTACTAATACCACTATTCGTACAGTAACAAATCCAACCTAACACTACTTAATAGAGCGCACTTTGCGACTTTCCCCCTGCTTCTCTACAGGGTATGCCTTCAACCGAGGTCACCAACTAAAATCTCTGTTGTTAAATATTGATGTGTGTGAGGCTGACCTTTCCAACAGTCTAGGGCTCAGACTTTTCATCTACATTACTCAAGACTAAAGAAAGACTGTAGACTCAATATAGATACCATATATTTTGATTCAGTCTTGACAAGCTTGTGTCACTTGCTAGTCGTCTCCCCACCCACCACTGTCCAATATTGGTGAGATTAACTATCATGCTCACTAACAAGCGCTCAAGCTAGATGGGTCATGAGCTGAAATATATAAGACTCTGGTACGTGATTCGGATTTCGTGCACCTCGTACACACACTGCGTGGTTCTGTCGAGGCATGACGGTGGTGACTTTGTACACATGGTTCCCTGCTTACTGGTGAAATGCTCTTGATAAAACAAATTGGTCCTATTGTCCCCTTCCTCTGATAAAACCTGATTACCTCACATTCCACAGGTGCTTTGTGATCTCTGTTTAACAACTCCTAATAACCAAACATTCTATTTTTTTTTATTAAAAGTACAACTTTCTCACATTTATACAATTGCAACAAAGTTTTACCTTTACCTGACGTGCAACAAGCTACGCTTAGAACACAATTACAATTGTATTGCTACGTACACAAGTAATAAATAAAAAAAAACTGCCTGCATTTAGGCAGGTGGAACCTACACAAGTGAGCTAATTAGTCTTTTTTTCAGGTGTCTGGAGAGGTGTTGATGGCGCACTGACGTGTCCAGGTGAGTCGTCTTCAATAATCACAGGTGAATTACTCGAGTCTTAGTCTTAACTGTTGTGTGTGGGCACAGTTATAGTATACATTTAGAGGTGTATCACGCTACATACCCTTAAAAGTGTATTTTAGTTCTATTTTCGAGTTTAGAATATTCTAGATTGGTGGGCTGGCACAAGGTCAGGGGAGACATGATTACGATATACAAGGTATTCAAATTCAGTGACAGGTTGGGCAACGACAAACTGACATGGGACGACCTAGAACAAGACGATTACTCAAATGAGCATTTTGCATATATTTCTAAAGTATATCTCGAAGTATATCCATGTGTATGCAATGAGGAGCAGTGTATATTACCTGTCTGATGTACAGGTGACATGCAGCCATATTGATTATCTTGCAATCGATAGGCTTTAAACCTATTAAGCAACCAACCAGCCAGATGAGCCATAAGGACGTTAGGAAACATTAAAAGCGAACGAGGCGTTTGTGACAGCACACTAGAAATATTTACTTGAATGAGTCACCATAAAGCTAGAATCACACAACAGCAGTCGTTTATAGGTTGAGGCGGGGCTAGGAGTTAGAGCGCTAACTCCCTTCCTTCCCCTGCAGCCACAGGTCGGTGCATACTGAGAGCCGACGGCAGACGCAACAAAATATTATGACTCGCCTCACGGCGACGAGGCTATAATTTGAAGCTGAAAATACGTAAGAAATGGTCAACAGTTGTGCATCTTTTGTTTCTGTGTATATGCACTGAGAGGGGTGTCCGTGTATGTACTGAGGGGTCTTTTTTGTATATATACACCTCTGTATATACACTAAGATGTGTTTCTTTCTCACTGAGTTGAATTTAGTCTTCCTTGTTGGTGCACTAGTGAACTGCAGTCTTAATGGCCCTTGTGCAGTCAGAAGACTTAAAGCCAACAAGGCCACCAAGCAATAATAATAATTATTATTAGTTTTACAAGTACATGATACAAATGATACAGTCCTAGCTGACATCAGTGACATACTGTGTAGAAACTTTCTATATAGTATGTCACTGATGCGACCTACAACTAACACCCAAGTACCTACTTACTGCTAATTGAACAGTGGCAGTAGGTGTAAGGAAACATGATCCAATCCTCCCACGGCGTGGAAAATACCAACACTAGACGGCGAACAACTCTTAAATCTATTCCTTATTAAATAACTTTCACCCTAATGCAACCCAAAACACACTAAGCTGCAAGCTAAAAGAATGCGAGTTTCTTCCCGTTCAACTTTCCACGGGAAAAGTCACTGAGGAAACTACAGTCTTATCGCCAGAGAATCTCTGGGAAACGCTACAACTGCGTGAAGAGAAAAAGAAAATAATAAAACGGAAAGACATAACCTCCATTTGGCGTAAGCGTAATTAGCCACACCTGACAATTATGGTCAGATTACGGAAATTATCGTTCACAGCAACAGCTGTTTAATAGAAAAAGAATGAAAGAGAGAGAGAAAAATAGCTAAAGAGAAAGAAGAAAGTTATTTTGTGTGAGAGAGAGAGAATTAGCTCTTGCCTTCAAATTTTAATCTGACCAAATTTGGATTTTGTCTAACGAAGTGGCTAGTTTATTGTGGACCCCCGTTAGCCATCTTGAGCACGGTAATCAGCAGAGCTCGTAAGACAAAAAAAAAAAAGACCCCTAAGACACCATTTAACAGAAACAAATGGACTGACTGGCGAAACACATGCATGTGCTCGCGCACACAGAAGCACAGGCAAGAACAGAGAGAACCCATGGATCACTCTGTTCGCAAGAGCATGGAAGAAATGTAGAAAGCAAAGAATACAGGAGAAGGGGAAAGCGACCTGGACAGACTGCAGAATTAGTGCGTAATAAAGGTTGCAGAATAAGGTGATATGATGAATGGATCTGAATAGCCAGAGGAGGACAGAGGAGCTAACGACGACGTTTTGGCCCGACTTGGACCATTTACAAAGTCACACTGTGTGTGACTTTGTAAATGACCCACGTCGGACCGAAACGTCGTGGTACGCTCCTCTCTCTCCTACGTGAGGGTTATTTGTGTATTGTTCCAGTCACGGTATTGTGCCTTTGTGTTCTTCATCATTAGTGCTTCGTGTTAAGTCGGTTCACGACTTAAAAAACCTGGGTCGAGTCCTTGGCGGAGAGGTGTATGGGAGAGTTTCTTGACCTATTACCTAGTCCTAGAAGAACTACCATGAGTTAACTATTGTCGATAGTAAGCAAGTTTGTTTAGGTACAGGTACACAAGTACAGTTATCATAAATAGTTTAACATATGTGTAAATTACCTAGGATTACCAAAAGTCAGACAAAGTGACTTATTTCCATTGGGGTCCTTTACTTATTTCCATTGGAGTCCTTTACTTGTTTCCTTTGGAGTCCTTTACTTATTTCCTTTGGGGTCCTTTACTTATTTCCATTGGGGTTCTTTACTTACATCCATGGGGGGGAAATAGCATCCTTGGAGGGCCCAAAAAAGGACCACGCCGAGATAACCCCCAACTTAGCTTTCTTGGATTTTCCTGGGACGTTAACCCTCCAGGATAAATAATATAGTCTTCTTACTACCATATAAGTTCTACGTGACGGACGAGGCACATGACCCGGTCATGGTCAATTTTTTTTTCCAAATGTATTTTCATGGGCCATTTGGTGCATGTAATTTTCTCATGTTTTGGGGTAAAAGTAAGTAGAAAAGTATGGACGATTTCACACGTGATAACAAGAGACCAACTGTTTTTCCAGAGACGAGAAGCAGCAGAGGACGTGATGGCCGGTCCCGGCGGTGTGCTGCTCTGCTGCTGCTGCTGCTGCTGGAGGTGAGTTGGCACTCGCTACATTTCTGGCATCCATTCAGTTCAAAGGGGGAGGGGGGGAAGGAATACCTTTGCTGGTAAAGGACTCTTGATTCAAGGAACTGAAAATATCCTGGCCTTGGTTTAAATCTGACCATCTTCCAGTTTTTTTCCAGGTGATATATGACCCCTACAGGTTTAGCGCTTACCAGTTAATAAAATGTGGTGCCCCTTTGGTTCTCTTAGTTAACATGTGATTCTTGGTGATCATGTCACTCTTGTTATGCACCCGTGACTCCTGATGCACATCTTAGCACACCTGTCTGAGGCATTAGTTTTTACGTTGGACGATATCCTAACAACGGTGACATCTTGATCAAAAAGGCAGGCTTACTCGGCGGACAAGCGTAAGGAATTTTAATTCCTAATTCAATTAAAATTGTAGCATATGTGATAAAGCTCCCTTTGTCCGCAGGTATACTGAGGCCGGTGGTTCCAGAAGCTTTGGGGCAAGATAGTGGAGAGGGAAGTGAGCTGAAGAGCTGGGCAGCTGCCAGCCACCAGCATCCACAACACACACCATCAGAGGAGCCTGCTCATAGTCATGGCGAGGGCGATGAAGGAAGCGATATTGATGACGTAACTCTGGGAGAGTATGTGGGTGAAGCAGACGGAAGAGATGCGCCCGAAGAGAAAGGTGAAGATGCCAAAATGGCGGAGTCTGGAGGCGACTCCGCCCCTCATTCCGCCTCCTCTCGCATGCTATTGGTGGGAGAACGGACGGCAACGCCCTCCAACACCACTAGTGCCCAGAACCAACTTACGTGGCGCCTCAAAAATACCAACCTCTTGCACGAACTCACTAACAAGATCTTTGGCAGCGGCGAAGACACAGAGAGCCTTGACCCCAACGCAGGGGAAGAGCCGGTCAACACCGAGAGGTCTGCAGTGAGAGAAACAGGGGCCAGAAGTCTAACCACAAGCAGCCAGAGCGAAGCAGCATCCAAGGTATTCCACACACAAAAAGAGGAATATATTTATTTTTTTATTTTTTTCAAAATCACCCATTCTTGAAGATTTAACATAAAATACAAAATATTTAGCGAAAAAAAATCGGCTAGTTAAGAATTACCTAAAATCACTTTACAAAGTTCTCCAATTCTCTTTTAATAATCTAGGAGATTTCTGGAACAAATAACGCTAATAAAATATTGGAAATAGGTGGTGGAGACTAGAGTGGCGGCACCTGGCAGCTTCCTTGACCATGACGGAGGCTGTGACCACAAGGTAAGAATCTTTCATTTCTAGTACTTACTCTAAACCAGTCTTGCTGCAGAGTAGACATACACACATAGTACTAAAATAAAATTCCTAGTGATCACAACGCAGAACTTAGAGAAACTTATTTTCAGATAAGAAATACACGATAAAAATATCCCCTTTATGCTCTGTTATCATAATTTTTCAAAAACCTGGATTTATTTTACTTCTTGACAGTTTTGCTTATCCTTTCCCATCGGTCACTGACTCTACCTTGCCTTCATTAAGTCTACTTATCCTTCCCCAATGAGAGCTAACTCATACCATCCTTTCCTTCAGTGGTTACTTACTCTGCCCATTTTTCACACTAATTCATGAATGCCTATCCTTCGCCCAGTTGTCACTCTGTCTGTCCTTTCCCAACAATTGTTAACTTTGCCCATCTCTTCCCAGCGGTCAGGAAAGTGTTTGTCCGCAAACGAAACTATGAAGCTCCGCCAACAGCTCCAGCAGGACCTGGAGACGTCCTTCAGTGCCCCGCTGCCCTCCAGGATTCGTTACCGGCTCAAGAAGAAGCCGTCCATCTACACGTCGAAGTAGGATCCCGTGTCCTTCTTATGTCCTGCTTCTTCTCCATTCCCTTGTCTTACTTTCTCATCTTATGTTTATAGTGCATTACCCCCACATCCTTTCTACTTATTTTTGCTCTTCCATGCCTTTCTTCCTCTTCTTACGCACCTCTTTTCTCCCTATTACCATTCTCATGTTTTTTATCTTCCTTCCTCGCATCCTGCTTTTCATCCCTATCCCCAAACCATCAAAATTTTATCTTAAATTTGTGGTATCTTTTCAGCTATATATTTTTAATTAATTTTACTTTGCTAACGTGTTCGGAACTTCGTATTTTTAACTCATTCACTTCTGAACCTCTGTTCACTTTTGTTTATTTCTGAACTTTCATTATTCAGATTTTATCAACCATCATTCACATCTGTTAAGTTACAGTTGCTGGATCTTAGGACAAGACTTTATCAAGCGTAACTCTCCTTTGCAGGAAGTCAGGTGGCTCGCGTATTCACACGATGTCAGGGATGCCTAAGAACAGACGCCACTCCTCTCGTCACAGACACACCACTGCTTCCTCGGATGAGGTTTACGGTTTTGCTGGTGACAAGAAGGTTCAGCATTATGCCATTCCGAAGTCTCCAGCGTATGTCCCTCTGGAGGCCCTGACGACCCCAGCATACTCTAAAGGTGACATTGAAGCCGTGACAAAACCTTACATCCCACTGAATAGAAACCACGAAACTGACAAGTCAAGCCTGGTGTTCCGACCTCCGAGACGTCCACCGGGTAGCCAGAGGCGACGTACTAGCGGTCTCCTACGTCGGCCCACCTCAGGCCAGCCTCACTACTTCACAGCTGCTCCAGAGCGTCTCAGTATCCAGGCGCACCTTCAGTACCGGCGACCTGTATCCTTTAAGTACAGCAGGGCCAGTGAGTCTTCCCATGGAGAAACAGGCACCCACTCCACGCCCACGACAACCCCTCACTACCGTGACAGCAGCAGCAGCACATCCCCTGCAGAAGGTTACACCAGTCCACCGCAGAAGTATCTTCCTTTTCACTCCTCGCCCACTGAAACTACGAAGGACACAGGATACACCAAACCCTCAGATCAATACCTGTCCCCAATGGCCCCACACCAGAAACTAAAGACAGATTACAATCCGCCAGCTGAGGACTATACTGAGTCTCCCAATAAAGAATATGGAACACCTGAGTCCCCAGACGGAGTAGAGGCGTATACTCAACCATCAGAGAAATATCTTCCAGCTCACAAGGAATATGTAACTCCAGAAAGTGTGTATGAGCATCCTGTAAAACCTGAGACTCAGCCTCCTCAGAAGTATTTACCAACCAATGACGAATATTTATCCCCTAATGCAGAGCACAAGCCACCAAGTGAATTCTACGTCGAGCCTCCACGTGAGTATCTCCCTCCCACCAGGGAATACGGACCTCCTCAAGGTGCACACAGGGTTGTCAACCAAACTGATAAACTTCCAGTCAATTACCTTCAACCTAACAAAGAACAAGTGGGTCCACATAGGAGACCTCGGCCTTCAGGCATGTCACCCAAGGCTCCGAAAGGAGGCTATGTTGTGCCATCGAGAAATTATCTCCACCCCAACAAGGAGTCCGGGTCTAATGGAAGAATGCCAGGGAGGGGACGTCGTCCCTCACAGCGCCCACATCGACCTGGTAAGGGAGGAGGAAGAAAATGAGGAAGCGTCCAACTGAACCCAAACCTGATGCTCCAGCTCGGCCAGGCAGCCCACATGGCCCTGCTCCTCCTCATCCTACTAAAGTTCCGACACTCTATAAGACACCCACAATTGAGTACTCGCCTCTAAAACCTAACGATCCTCATAGCCATTTGGACTTGATGTCGATGACTACAGCAACGACCGCTTCCTACACATCCCCAGCAAGAACATATTTTCCACCCCATCGCAACTACCAGACACCAATCCCTACCGCGACCTCGCACCACCCAACCCCTTCTGCAGAGTATGGTGCTCCTCCCACACCAGTGGTCCACAAGGTGCCTTTGCAGAGCTACCAACCCCCCGTCAATGAGTATCTTCCACCAAAGCATGACTCTCACGGCGCCGCTCTCCCCGAATGGCTAGCAGACATACAGAAGGGCGGTCACAATCCATCAACACTCGAAATCAAAGGTTACACTTCGAATCCAATGTCTCCTGGGTACCAGCCTCCAGAGCTCTTGTACCATTCGCCCCAACCTGTAGGACCGAACCCCGGGCACTCACTGGCAGTGAGTACCGACGAGCCACCCTTCAGAGAGTATTTCCCACCGGAAAGACATTCCCTCCAAAGTACTGTAGTCCCTCCAGTGAGGAATTATAAAACATCATCACCCCAGCAAATATACAGCCGGCCACCCCCTCCACCACTGCACGTACCCATCGACCCCACCTATCTGCCGCCGGTCAAGAAGCCTTTGGCAGAATACATCCCACCCAACCAGGACTACAACGCTCCTATTAACCAAGACGGTCCTACGATAACACCCGCTGTGCTACAAACGTATGTTGCACCTCAATCAAAGCCTGATTATGTTCCACCAGCGCCTTCCAAACCAGAGTATATTCCTCCAACGACTCCTAAGCCAGATTACGTTCCACCAGAGCATCCCAAACCAGATTACATTCCCCCAGTGCCTGCCAAACCAGATTATGTTCCCCCAACAATTTCCCTCACCGCTACCGCCCCTTCCCACCCTCAACCTGCTCCTGGCTACAAGCCGTTTGTCGATCCTCAACTGCAGACACTGCAGGACTTTGCACACCCCGGGAGTGGTCGACCACGGGACTCTATGCGCCCGAGTGGTGATGACACAACATATGCCCCGCCGGTGTACACCCCGATGCAACACGGCCCTGGCTACAATGAGCTCGCAGTCAGCAGTAGACCCTCCCATCACCGTCCCACCAGACCCCCACCACCATCTTACTACCCGCACGACTACTACGATGACGAAGATGAGGAAGACGATGATTACTACTATGACGAAGACGATGAAGACTATTATTATTACGATGAGAACGACGAAGATGACTATTATTATTACGATGATGATGACTATTATTATGATGACTATGATTATGACGACTATTATGACGACTACGACTACGCACCCTACCGCCAGCCCTTGCGACGCCCGCATCTTCTCCACCAGCAAGACTATAACATCAATGATAATGAGATCCTTGACTTCGGGTACATTGCTGGCATACCAGGTGAGTCTCGAAGCTAAGTAGATGTATTTCAGTCGCCGCGCTACCCAACAAAGGGTATCCCTGTATTTTATACGCCCAGCTTCTACCTCAGTGTATGCGAAAGGAATAGTGGAGAGTGGGTCATAAAATTCGAATGCAGCAAAATGTAAAAATATGTATAAACACTACGCAGAAATAAACGGACGCGACTAGCAAGTGTGCAACATCTACAATTATATGTATTTTAATAGCTGCAACACCAACAAAAATTCCTCTACTAAATACATAATTTTATTTCTTTGTTGTCTAACCGTAACTTCACTGACGACTTCTTGCATTTTAATTTTCAGTAGGGGAAAAATGGCTCTTAGAATTGTCAGGATTGAATTAAATAGAATGAAAACTCGATTGTTGCCCAGATTTTCGATTTTTTTGTTTTAATTTTACCAATTCTTAGAGGGGATTACGCCCCCTGCTTTCATTGATTTACAGTTCTATGAAAAATAATTTAAAATATATAGCTGTAGTGTGTCAAATTAGGACTTCTGCTACCCAACAGCAGCGTGAGCCTTGTGCGTAGGAAATCTGAAGCCGATCAGATGAATCATTCTCCAGCTATGGCACAAATTCCAAAGATTCCATTTTTTTCTATTTTAATACATCAACAGCAAACAAAACTTAATAGGCCCAATCCTGGCTGTAAGACGCATCATCCATTACATATTTCAGTCGTTCATAAGTGGTAAACTTTGATTTATTGAGCGTTATTTATTTGAAATAAAAAATTCTCGCTAATATACACATAAAATGGCCAAGCCTGCATCTATACATTTGAATTTAATTCCCCGTCGTAGTCGAATTAGAAGGCGCCTTTTTGAACGTTTAAAGCTACACCACTGAGGGTGGTGTAGCATTAAACGTTCCAAGAATATGGCCCTTGTTACCTTACACGAGCGTTGAAATTTTTATTCCGATAGGACGAGGCGTTCTCGAGTTACGAGCGAAATAAAATCGAAAAGTTGAGAGGAAGAAAAAATTCAGGCAGCCTCTTGAAGGTATCTTTTCGGGGATACCAAATAAGCCACATAATCTGATAACATGTCTTCACTCGGTTATCCTGGGATACTAACTCTCCAGGTATATGCAGACATGATCTTCTCAGTCATAAACATGACTGTCTCCTCAGATCTTCTCAGTATATTGTTTACATTGCAGATGTCATATATGTAAATTCGAGTATGTTTTATAATGGTGTTTTATGATTCATGACAATACTGACCTGCTGTAGCTGTAATGGAGGGTATTAAGTGCAAGTATCGTGCCTCTGCTCCATCGTGTGATTTTGTGTCCTTCTACAGGCAGAGCTGGCCGAGACTACCCCATCCTAAGCTACATTCCCCTCACCTCCTTCGCCTGTGACCTCGTTGCCGACTACCCGGGGTATTATGCCGACATGGAGGCTGGCTGCCAGGTAGGTTTTATAGGCCTACCTTGTGACTGCAAGGTAAATTGTGTGGGACTACCCTGTGGCTGCCAGGTAGGTTGAGTATAGGCCTTCTTTGTAGCTGCCAGGTAGGTTGTGTGTAGTCTCCTATATTTAATTTTACACTTCTGGGTTCACTCTCCTCGTTTCGTAAGATTTATCATACCTTTAATGAAAGCTGTATATAGATCCTGCCTCTGCCATTTCATTGTCCAGATCAGTCCACTTCCCGAACACTGAGAACGAAGAAACTCATTTGTGTTTTTAACTTCCAACTGTTCCTCGTGTACCGGTTTCTTGCCTATCGAATAGCCTGTTCTTTTCCGCCCTGTCAATTCCTCTTGCGTATTTTGTACGTCTCTTTGTGTATCCTTGTCTTCTTGACTTCTAATATATTCAGGTTTAGCTCTTTCAGTCTCACGGTTCATACCTCTTAGCTCTGGGATTAACCTCGTTAAAAACCTCTGCACTTTTTCCATTTTCTTGATATGCTTGATTGTGTGGGTTTTCATGCTGGTGCGCATACTCGATTTACCTATGTCCTCTATTGTGTCGTGAATTATTCTTCGAAATGCTCATTTACTTCATAGATTATTCGGTTGATATGAGCCTCGGGCAATGTTATCGGTAGTACGTCCATCTTGAGGTCCCACTACGGTAAGGTTTGCCGTGTACTCCATTTCACTATTCCATTACCTGTACTCCATTTTCTGGCTTTTCTCTTCTCTTTTGTTTTCATAACTTTGCATTTCCTGGCATTAAGTTCCAATAACTACTTGTAAGAGCAGCCTGGAGCCTTTCCTTGCCTTCCCCTATAATTTATCTTATTATTAGTTTTACATCTGCAAACAGGAATGCATCGAACTATGTCTTCCGACTTGTTATTCACTTCAAACACAGTTCTGGTCCAGGCACCGGTCCTGGCGGCACCCCAATTGGTGCACTCTACCACCCGATACCTCTTGTAACTCTGTTTTCTGTGAGTGGTATGTTGTATGGTATGTGTCGTGTGTAGTGTGTGCTGTCAGTTGGGTTGTGTGCATGACTTTGTGGCTGCTAGGTGAATTGTGTATGTTTGTAGGCCTTTGTAGTTACCACGTGGGTTGTGCGTATTTAGGTTTACTTTATGGCTGGCAGACTGGCCTGACATCCTACTTTTAAGTTGTTTGTACGTAGGCGCCTCTCAACTCCAGAAGTATTTTACATCTGTCATGTTGATGTCAGGTTTTTGACAATCTCTTCTTTGCACAGGTGTTCCACATCTGTCACCGCAGCGGTCGTCAGGACTCCTTCCTCTGCCCCAACGGTACCATCTTCAACCAGAAGTACTTCGTGTGTGACTGGTGGTACAACTTCGGCTGCGAGGACGCCCCCTTCTTCTACCCTGTCAACGCTGCCATCGGCCACCCTGGCGTCCCCCTCCACAAGAACATCTTCGAACCAGACCTCCGCGCTGTCCACCGCCTTCCGCCCCTCCACCCGCCCCAACACCACCCGCACAGAGTCACCCGCGGACCTCTCTACCAAGCCACTCCTATTCCAGCACACCACATGACCTTAGCCTCACCACCACTGCACGTTTCTCCGCACCTTCAAGTTACCATCAAACCTCGTTTTGGTCACCTGCTCGACTCTCACCCAGCTATGCTTGGGTAATAATTACAACCTCACGCCAACTAGCCAATATAGGTTTAACGTTGCTTTTTTTTTTTTGTAAATATAATTATAATCAAGCCAACTGGAGATCTATCCGGAAAGTTCTTTAAGCCACCATGTCTTTCTCGGACTAGACATTTTCTTCCTGGAGTCTCATTCTTGTAGGGGACCTCGCTGGAGGTGCCATCCACACTGTTACAGCTCGCTTCTGCCTCTAGTCAAACTTAAAAAGTGAATCTGTTCCAGCTCTTAAGTCTTACTCGATAAGTCGCATTAACATAATGTCCAAAGTTTGAAATGTTCTTAAATGTTGGGAAATCAGTCAGACCTTGTATCAAGATATGTCCTACCAGATAAAACTTACTTGTGAGCTGCTTCTCTGCCAGACTAGTGTTGACTTCTCAGCATAAAATATGGACGACGAGCAAACCTGGGCAAGGATAGACCAATTACAGAGGGTGGAGCAGGTGTGTGTGGAAGCGCAGAGTTGGAGTTGTGCAACGGGTGTGGAGTGTTCGGGTCACATGCGGTGTTGAGGAGTGAGTGTGGTGATTCAAGAGACGTAAACTAGTCGCTTACCCTGAAAGCTGGAACCGTATATTTTTCACAATCAGAAATTTGCTTCCTATTCTCCCGGTTATACGTCTTTCACATTTATGCTTCGAAGTTCCAGAGACAGGATTTATAGAGGTTTATTGCTTCCGGTGTATTATATTCTGAGAGTTTACTTTGATTTCTGTTTATGGATTAAAGTATTCTTGTCTGGTGGTGAAAAGGTTACGTGAAGCCTTAATGACCCCAGTGTAGTTGATAGGCTTTACACCCCATTAACTAACCATCCGCCAGCCTAACCATCGCACCCTTCAAGGAGAAAGTGGTTCTCGGATCACACCTGATTACCTCTCGTTGCACAGGCGCTGTATGGCACCTGTCAGTTTGACGCTTCCTAATAATTCTTAATAATCACTACTGCTCAGCGTTTGTAATTTCGATACAGGGATACTAGGATGTACTGAGTTGGCGGCTGGTATCTGAGGTAAGAGGCTTCCTGATGTTAGAGGCTTCCCTGATGTTAGAGGCTTCCCTGATGTTAGAGGCTTCCCTGATGTTAGAGGCTTCCCTGATGTTAGAGGCTTCCCTGATGTTAGAGGCTTCCCTGATGTTAGAGGCTTCCCTGATGTTAGAGGCTTCCCTGATGTTAGAGGCTTCCTGATGTTAGAGGCTGTGTTAGAGGCTTCCCTGATGTTAGAGGCTTCCCTGATGTTAGAGGCTTCCCTGATGTTAGAGGCTTCCCTGATGTTAGAGGCTTCCCTGGTTTTAGAGGCTTCCCTGATGTCTTACGGGGCAGATCTGACTCTCCCGCTAAATTATATTAATATATCGACGATACTGTCCTTCACGAGGAGCTTAAAGTTTCGAACAATTAAAGAAAACGTTCCTCGCCCAACTTGACCTAACAGAAGGTTAGGTCAAGTGGCGACGTCAAACCTAGCTAAACGAGGTCATTAAGGTCCACGATGGAGCAGTCTGGATCAAGAGGTTGTAGGCCTACGGTGTGGATTAGGGTCTTCTAGGCCTACGGTCTTAGTTGAGATGTTTGATTTTTCTATATTGATATCTCTGTCTGTGGTAATCTAGTCCCACTTGTATATAACGTTATTGTATAGTCATTCACACTGTTATAGAGAAGCTTTTGTTATAGAAGAAAATATAAATTTATGATTACAAGCCAGAGAAAGGAAATTATTTAAAGAAAAAAGGATTTGTAGAGATTCAGAAATATAACACATGAACATTCATGTAATATATGTCATGTTCGAGGCCTATGCTTGTTTTTGTTAATATGTACAGAGGTTTATTTTTATATGGGAGGTTTAATAATAGTGTTATTCAGTTTTGTTATTGTAAATGTTATCGATAGTTATGCTTATTTCTGTCTCGTTTTCACTGTTGTTGATTGTGGTTTGTAAAAAAAAAAATAAGAGTAGGCCTATCCAAATGACTTAGTGTAGGTCTTATCAAGGAAAACCCTTGTGCGACCTTTACAGTAGACCTAACTTAGATACACACGCACACACACACACGCGCACACACGCGCACACGCGCACACGCACACACGCACACACACACACAACACGCACGCACACACACAAACACATACGCACGCACACGCACGCGCGTGCTCAGCATTTCAGAAAGTCTGTTTACCTTACCATTTGTGTATTATATTTTGTCACGCTTTTATTCCACTCAAGGTGGGTGCCTTGATGTCGGTGAGGGACTCATGATCCAAGAAACTGGAGCTATCCCTCATTTCCTTGAATCAAACTCCGACTGCCTTCCATTCCCTCAAGGCGCTGTATTATCCCTTCGGGTTTAGCGCTTCCTCCATAAATGCAATATGCTTTTGTTACGAATAAATTAATATTGTTTTTTTTTTAATTCAGTTTTTCTTTCCTAATTTGGGAAAAGTGTGACTTTTTACAACAAAAAGGGGGGAGGGGGGGGCAGTGTTAGTCGTACATTCCAACGACTCATAGGCTTCAAGAAGACGGGATTGGATAACAAATTGTCGTATATGGTACCTGTGGTCGCTTCCGGAGGCCACCGCCCCCGGAAGCTCTGTCCTGGATCAAATTGTTGTTGTCCGCAGTCCAACGTATGCACTACAGCCCGGCTGATCAGGAAATGCCTTGAGTAATCTGACTGAGTTGTCTGGTAAAGACAGCCAGAGGCTTGTTGGTAATCCTCATGCATGAGACGAGGGTGTTGGAGAGTCGGTGAAATTTTCCCTCTCAGGGGAAAATGTCAAATGACTCCTCTCGCTGGTCTTGTTTATGTGATGGCTCGCACCAGCGGCGCATTTAGTCATCTGACCGATAACTTACGCTGGCTTGCTGGTCCATACCGAGTATGTTGTACAATGTTATGTCTCCGCAGGTCTTTTTATCTTAAGGTCAGGTAAAGCGTTCACCTCAACCAGGGGGATTCAGGTTAAGATAAGATTTGCTGAGATTTTTAACCCGGGGAGGGTTAGCCACCCAAGGTAACCCAAGAAAGTCAGTGAGTCATCGAGGACTGCCTGTCTTATTCCCATTGGGGTTCTTCAATCTTGTCCTTCCGGGATGCAACCCACACCAGTCGACTAACACCCAGGTACCTAATTTCTGCTAGGTGAACAGGGACAGGAGGTGTAAGGGAACATGCCCAACGTTTCTGCTCGGCCGGGGATTGAACACGGACACTCAATGTCCGAGACAAGAGTGGTGCATACCCAGCCACCGAATTCCGTAGCATTGCGAAAACTAGAGGCAAGTCTACTTACGTCTGTGGTCACAACAAAAATTCTAGAGAGGGCGGCGTACTATCAAGTAGTTAAGTATTTTAATGATAACAAAATTCTCCATAGTTACCAATCAGGCTTTAGGAGATCTTACTCAACCGACACCTAAAATGTCGATAGGGAACCTCGTAGGAATGGTAACTTTAGATTTGCAAAAGGCATTCGACACTGTCAACCACAATATATTATGTAAGAAACTTCAAGCTATCGCCATAGGTTCCGTAGACTGGTTTAAGTCCTACCTTAGCAACAGGACGCAGATTGTCAAAATTAACAAAACAGAATCAGAACCTCTGCCTATAGCATATGGAGTTCCCCGAGGTAGTAGTCTGGGTCCCTTATTATTATTATGTTATGTAAACGACATACCCATCAATGTCGAGTGCAAACTCCTACTGTATGTGGATGACAGTGCTCTGTTAGTGTCAGGTAAAGACACACAAGATATAGCTAATGTAATAACACTGGAACTGGAGTCCTGCAGAAAATGGTTAGTAGACAACAAACTATCGTTACACCTCGGGAAAATGGAAGCCATACTCTTTGGCACGAAACAAACTGAGAAGGGTAAATAATTTTAATGTCCGGTGTAATGGGGAACCCATCACTTCAGTTTCCTCAGTAAAATATGTGAGAATCCCCTTTGACTCATGCATGTCAGGAGAATTGATAGGGAACAGTGTAGTAAAGAAAGCGAATGCCAGACTGAAGTTCCTCTACAGACAAGCACAGTGTCTACCTACTGAGGCTCGCAGGACCCAATGTCTAGCCCTTATAGTGTCATATGGACTACGCTTACTCTTCATGGTACTCTTCCTTGACAAAAAAAAAAAAACTGAAAGATAGACTACAAATCACCCAGAACAAAATGGTAAGATTCATCCCGGACCTGGGTCCAAGAGAACATGTAGGCCAGGATGAATTACAACAATTGGATATACTGAATGTTGAAAACAGAGTAAAACAACTGAAGTTAAATCAAGTTTATAAAATTACTCAGTGTCCAGAATATTTTGCTGCCAATTTTGTCAAGGCTGAGAACCAAAGCAATCACAGTACTAGGAAAAGAGAGCACAACTTTGTAGTACCCACAGTCAGTGGACAGGCTTCAAACACCTTTTATTGTACAACAATAGCCAGTCATAGCATGAGCTAGTTCAAGAAGAGAGCCAAATGGTGCCTAATGAATGTAGCGACAAAGGGAAGAGAATGATTTTTTATTTTTTAGCTAAATATGTAAATATAACTCATTTTACCTTATTCCTAGTATATATCGCCTTTATAGTATATTATCTCCTTTATAGTATAATAAGGTATTAAAAGGACCCCAATGGAAATAAGTCACTGTCAGACTTTTTTGGGTTATCCTAGGTTCTCTACACATATGCTGCTATGTATGATAATCTATACAACTGTATTTGTGTATACCTAAATAAACTTGCTTATAATCCCAGGAGAGAGAACCCTAGAACATAATTTACTGAATATAAGTGACAATAATATGTGTGCCCTTAAGATCATTGTAGTGTTTTTGTTTTGTACATGATTATTGTACATATGATTAAGCGATAATATTTTGTTCGGATTTTTAACCCCAGAGGGTTAGCCACCCAGGAAAGGCAGTGTGTCATCGAGGGACTGTCTGTCTTGTTTCCACTGGGGTTCTCAATCTTGTCCCCCAGTCGACAATCACCGGTATACCTGAAATAAACATGAGTAGTCCATGCCACGCAGTGGCTTTATCGAGTCACAGACAGTCACAGACTAGATCTGTCTGTGACTCGATAGCATGCGGGCGAAACGTTGTCAAGGATCACATTATACTGCTTATGTTTATTTTCCATTGTGTCGGTATTTTATACCATTTATTTCCAGGTACCTACCTACTTGCTAGGTGAACGGGACAGAAAATGTAAAGAAACACGCCCACTGTTTCCACCCCTGCCCTGGATCGAACCACTGACACTCAGCGTGTGTAGCGAGAACGTTGCCTACAGGACACTGTGCCACAGGACACCGAGCTAAACCTTTATAGGGTCATACTGTACCTGGGGAATAAGAGGCAATCAGATCCAAGGAAGTAGAGATTCGGTCCAGTTTCATGGACCAAGAGCTCTTCAGCATCAAAACATTTCACCTCGAAGGGTTGAAATACTGTTCTTCAGATTTTTATTTCTCTGTAAAGATTACAATGTGTGGTTTACATTTATAAGACAATAATTACAGAGATGGCCATTAGCATGCCTAGCATGCCTGGGCATGCTAGGCATTTAGGGCAGACCAATAATAGTTCTTAATCTATATTAAAAATTACAAATGATTAAATATGTATCATGTCTAAATAACAGCATTGTATCATGTCTAAATAAACTATTATTATTATTTTTTTACAATAGTGAGGTAGTTCAGAATACTATTTAGATTATGACAATTTGTAAAATTAGTAATGAGAATGGTTTCGTCTTGGCATGATACATAGTGTCTATTAAAGCTCCTGTATTGGAATATATCAGGCAAACTTAAGACTAGTTTGAGATTTATTAGACAATAGCTATATTCGGGATTTTGTGTTTACTGTCCTTTGGGTCAGTGTTTGTGTAGATGAGGAGGATGTGTGTGTGTGCGTGAATCGGTGGTTTTCATGTGTTTAGGTGATGGTGGGGTGTGTTAGTGAGATAAGATGTTTTTTGATGATAGTGTTGAAAATGTGTCGATACATACTGTTATGGTTGTAGGTTAATGAAAGCCAGAGTAACAATAACAGGTATACTCTCCATGGCCCGCTCCATAACAACAACAACAACAACAACACAGCTATAAATGACTGAACATAACAAACATAGTATTTAATCCTCTCACTGCTCCCAACACCTTACACATACCATTATATATATTTACCTTTTGGTGAGGCAATACTTTCAGCTTAGTAAGTTTATTCAGGTATACACAAATACAGTTACATTGATTATCATACATAGTAGCACTTATTGAGAGCCGCTGAATTTTAAGAGGCGCGTGAGTTTCCCTGTTTCCTAATATCATGTATATTTTTCCCCTATTATCTATCACGTTCATAATTACTATCGCATTTGCTTTATCTGCTTTCGTAAGGTGAAGTCTAGGATCTTTTCTTAAATTCATGGTATAACTTAATCGAAGGTTTGTTAAGCTATACCATGAATTAAGGAAAGTTCTGGACTTCACCTTACGAAAACAGACAAAGCAAATGCGATAGTAATTATGGACAAGGTAGATTATAGTGGAAAAAATAACATATTATTATAAGACAAGGGAACTGACGTGCCCCTGAAGATGCTCTACGTGGATGATAATGTCAGGACACCAGGTTGGTGCTGCAAGTCGCCAGTAACTGTTCGATTCTTCAAGTTTTTCGTAGGTTCAAGAACACGAGAAGTTTTTGTAAAGTTTAGAGAAGTTAGCACAAACAAATTTCGTTTTCTTTAAACATTATAAGAAAACGATAATCAACGTAATTTAAGGGATGGACTATAGTAATGTGTTTTCCCGTTCAATTTTAAACCTCAGATTAAACATTTATGTCATAACTTTAAACTCATTAATCATACGCATACTTTTAAGATGCAAAAATGTAAAACCTTTGATACAGCTCTGCACACGGAGGAACCGGGGTTCGATTAAAGGACCCCAATGGAAATAAGTCACTCTGACTTTTTTGGGTTATCCTAGGTTCTCTACACATATGCTGCTATGTATGATAATGTATGTAAATGTATTTGTGTATACCTGAATAAACTTACTTACTTAATCCCAATGGAAATTGTGACAAATTTTCATGATTTTCCTGTGATTTGTGTAGGTAGTTGATGGGAAAATAATATTTATGTAATAGCGTGTATCTTCAATGCCAGTTTTAAAAGGTGTCAAGTCATACGAGAACCTACATTCTCTACACTTTCCTTATTTATTGTAATCTGTTAAGTAAAATGTAGTCAGTGTAATTGAGTTAAAGAAAATATACTACACACCTGGAAATGCCACTGAATATATGTAATTAAATATGTGTATAATGTAATCGTTTTAGAGGAATCATAAAAATATGGCGGAACATGAGGTTGCAGACGGGGAGTTTGTGAATCTAATTGTTTCATTGTAGCCGATAGATACAATATCGGTATAAATATTGAAGTACATAATAAGTGATGATAGAAGGCACTTAGAGGTCTCCAGATATACAAATTATCGTCATAATAAGTCTGATAAAGAAGATAATACTGGACGCTGTGAATGTCGACCACCCAGTGGCCTGGTGGCAAACCTCTCGCTTCACGCGCTAAGCGTCCGGGTTCGATTCCCGGCAAAAAAGATAAGATTTTTTCGGATTTTTAACCCCGGAGGGTTAGCCACCCAGGATAACCCAAGAAAGTCAGTGCGTCATCGAGGACTGTGTCTTATTTCCATTGGGGTCCTTAATCTTGTCCCCCCAGGCTGCGACCCACACCAGTCGACTAACAACCCAGGTACCTATTTGCTGCTTGGTGAACATGACAACAGGTGTAAGGAAACACGTCGAAATGTTTCCATCCGCCGGGAATCGAACCCGGGCCCTCCGTGTGTGAAGCGAGAGCTCTAGCCACCAGACCACCGGGTGGAAACATTAGGGGTGTTTTCTTAACAACGGTTGTCGATGTTCACCCATCAGTAACAATGTGTACCTGGGTGTTAGTCGACTGGTGTGGGTCGCATCCTGGGACAAAATTGACCTAATTTACCCGAAATGCTCTGCATAACAAGCGGGTTTCTATATAGTAGTATGTCACTGATCTGTATATTTCGACCCCATTCTAGGATCATCTTCAGCATGGGTCAAAATATACAGATTAATTAATCTTCTGAGTTTCCGTCTCCGTGTCCGTTATTATTGAGCACTGAAAATTGTTCATTACACTTTATTTATTCATATGTTACTATGTATGATAATTGTACTTATGTGTACCAGTGCCTAAATACACTTATATGTTATTCCCTGGCAGAGTATAAACTTTTGACACGTTTTCTAAGATTTGTATTTGTATTTAAACCTTCCTTTGTTCACCCAGCGGGAAGTCCTTACTGAGACCACTGTTACTGTCGTTCTTGCCAGGGAAGTCCCTACGACCACCGTTACTGTCGTTCTTGCCAGGGAAGTCCCTACTGAGACCACTGTTACTGTCGTTCTTGCCAGGGAAGTCCCTACTGAGACCACTGTTACTGTCGTTCTTGCCAGGGAAGTCCCTACACACCACTGTTACTGTCGTTCTTGCCAGGGAAGTGCCTACTGACACCACTGTTACTGTCGTTCTTGCCAGGGAAGTCCCTACACACCACTGTTACTGTCGTTCTTGCCAGGGAAGTGCCTACTGACACCACTGTTACTGTCGTTCTTGCCAGGGAAGTCCCTACACACCACTGTTACTGTCGTTCTTGCCAGGGAAGTCCCTACTACACCACTGTTACTGTCGTTCTTGCCAGGGAAGTGCCTACACACCACTGTTACTTCGTTCTTGCCAGGAAGTCGCCTATCTGATCACGACCAGTTACTGTCGTCCTTGCCAGGAAGTCCCTAACACCACTGTTACTGTCGTTCTTGCCAGGAAGTCCCTACTAGACCACTGTTACTGTCGTTCTTGCCAGGAAGTCCTACTGAGCCACGTTACTGTCGTCTTGCCAGGAAGTCCCTACTGAGACCACTGTTACTGTCGTCTTGCCAGAAGTCCCTACTGAGACCACGTTACTCGTCCTTGCAGGAGCGGACCCGTTATGTCGTGCAGATCCGAGCCAGTTACTGTCGTCCTTAGAGACCACTGTTACTGTCGTTCTTGCCAGGGAAGTCCCTACTGAGACCACTGTTACTGTCGTTCTTGTCAGGGAAGTCCCTACTGGATGGGGAAATCAGGTTTGATCCGAGGAAAGGGAGGAAGTTCTTCATCAGCTATTACGAACACAGGTAAAGAATGGCCTGTAACCTGGTCGTAATGGGCTTTTGGAGCAAAACAAACTCAGCAGTAATATTTAACTTGTATTTCCTTCACCAGATATATATACAATTATGTACACTTACGTACACTATGTGTACCACACGGTGACACAGAATGGCAAAAAGTGGAAGCCAGAGAGGGAGCACCGTATTCAACCAGCTGCTAGGCAAGTCTGGCAAATGCTGACCGCAAGTGAATCACGTCGCCTCAGGATTTGGTGGGCTCGCCTGTGATTGGACAATGAACCAAGGTACTCATTTAACGACGGGTACCCTAAAAAATCGTTAAACCCTTAGCTCCCGGTTCGCTGGTTGGGAGGCAGCCTATATGGGAATGTGTACATACGCAGAATAAATTGTAACATACTCTTTGCATGCCACAATCAGAATCAATGCACGGTCAGAAGTAGAGAGACGTTGTGTAATTGCCATATAACTAGAACTGCCATATAAATTGTATAACTGTTATACAACCGCGATTAATCTGCAAAATAAATATACATGTGAGTAGCCCAGGATAAGTAGTCAGGTGTGGCCATCAAGGCAGTAAACAACTGGGTGTTGCTGCACTGCTGGGTGAACGTCAAGGCAGTCATGGCTCTGCAAGGAAGATTTCTTGATGTTGGTCAGAGGCTCTTGATCCCACGAACTGGATTTGTCCTTCCTCTTGGATCGAATCTGATTTCCTCCCATTTCCCAGGCACTGTATAACTCCTGTAGGTTTAGTGCTTCCCCACATAAGTACTATTACAGTTCTGGGAGCACTAAAGCCGTAGGGGGAGGGCATACAGCTCATGAGGAACTGGATTCCAGTCAGGCTCTATCCAAGAACCGGTTGACAAGTCTAATTATTTAAATCAAGAGCCCTTCACCGGCATCAAGGTTGCAAGTGCCAGGGAACTTGCTCTCGCATCTTGATTACTGGATTAAACCGATACCTTCCATTGTGAGCCGAATATGCAACCACTAAGCTACCTCTCCACCCTTTTAATCAGCTCTCCAAAACCCAAACAGCCATAACTACAATATAACTATTTTAAACATTTATATTTGGAGGTCAAATGAGTATATATCATTCGGATTAAGTTTATTTCACTAATATCAGAGAAAAATACAATAGTATTGACAAAGAAGCGAGATCACTGCCACAGAATATATCTGGTTATAGTATATACAAAGTTATCATAGGTAACTTCACGCGTCCTTACGAAGCCTCATGCTATCTTCCATGCTTCATATTGTCATAGGAAGCCTCATGGTACGATAAGAATTATGCATTCATAGGAAGCCTCGTTCTATGATACGAAGCCTTATGTTATGACAGGAAGCTTCATGATATATGAAGGCTCATGTTATGATTGGAAGCTTCATGCTATCATATGAAGCCTCATGTTATGATAGGAAGCTTCATGCTATCATATGAAGCCTCATGTTATGATAGGAAGCTTCATGCTAACATAGGAAGCCTCATGTTATGACAGAAAGCTTCATGCTATCATAGAAAGCGTAGTGTTATGACAGCCAGCTTCATGCTATCATATGAAGCCTCACGTTATGACAGGAAGCTTCAGTCTATCATAGGAAGCCTCACGTTATGACAGGAGGCTTCAGTCTATCATAGGAAGCTTCACATTATGACAGGAAGCTTCAGTCTATCATAGGAAGCCTAACACATGACGCCAAGAGAGGAAGGTAACAAATGGGCGATGCTGCAACAAGAAAATATAATTAAACAATAAGTAAAATCACATAAAAGTTACCGACATAACTTACACAATCTCTCATTTAGGAAAATTTACCATAAGTTTCAGTTAACGCAAAAAAGAGCACAAGAGAAATTTCATAAAATTGTATGTGTGTATATATATATATATATATATATATATATATATATATATATATATATATATATATAAAATATATATATTATGAGGTGTGATGAGTAGACGAGAATGAAAAAAAACAACAACGAAAACAATTTTTTGCATAATGTTAAAAGGCAGAAGATCGAGAGAGGGAGGGAGGGAGGGAGAGAGAGAGAGGGAGAGAGAGTGAGAGAGAAATAGGTAGCACAAACGAGAGTGGTTTGCTAGCATAATGTCTACGTAATTCTAAGAGTGGAGTGGCGATCATATAACCAGACACGAAGTGAGGCTCTTATAAACAAGCGAGATAGAAATTATAATACAGAGCCTGACCCATGCCGGGCTCCGGAGTAGAAAAAACTCGAAACTCATCAAAGGTATATAAAATCTAAAAATACAGGTAATATAAAAAAAACCCAGAAAGATGTAGTCTTAAAACAGGAAATACTCTAAATGTCTATCTAGGCTTCTAAAGATATGAAGTTGAAAAAGTGGTGTAATAGATTTCTTCTTTCGCTAAAAACTATATTCACTCAATTTAAGCATTCAAGAAAAAAACACGGAACAGGTGGGATTTGAACTCATAGTGAGTGAGTTCTGCAACTCACAGGTTGTTCCGTGATTGGTTTCCAGTCGTGTTATTACGATTTCATGAAACATTCAAGAAGTGTCGGGTTATTTATGATAGTCGAGTAGATATAGAGACAAATGCTGTACATTTTTCTTAGTTACACCAGCAGTGACAATCGCTGGATCCTGCGCTGTGGACGCCCTCCTGTGCGCGCGCGCGTGCAAGGGCTCGTATAAATAGGAATCCCAACATGCTAGCCTTGTCTCCTAATATAAATAACACATGTATCTATAACATCATAATACTAACGTTGGCGTTTTATGTGTCGTTTTCACTTTACAAGCATTGCGCTGTATTGTCCCTTCGGTTTTAGTGCTTAATTTGATTATATTACCGATTTGCGATTATTTTTAGATTTGGTTGGTTATATTATCGCTAATTCATGAGATGTTTGGGGAATATACCAAATGGAACATCACCCAATAAACTGAAAATCCCTCTTATAAGTACCTTAAGTTATTTATTTCTGGATAAAAATCCCGTAAGTTAATTTTTCACTTATAAATTCGTATATGAGTATTGAAATTACTACTTACAACGAGTAGGTACGAACTAGTTTCTACGAATTTGAGGACAAGCTGGTGTGTGTTTTCTCCCGAGTCCTCACGTTATGGCAGGCTTTGTTGAGTCCTTAAATGGTGGTCTGTTCTCCTGAATGTCGTGGTTCGTAATTCAGGTTCATGTGGAGTTAATCTGGAGTAAGTTCTCACAATAACACTAATGTCAATAGATCACACAAGCTCTTCGTCAGTTAGCACTGATCGCACTAAGTGCTGGAGAGACGATGACTACCACCCAAGGACATCTCGTAGCAAACCCACAAATTAGAAATAGAAACTAGACGCTTCTCTTTGTGCTTGACACTGACGTTGAATAGTTCCAGTTTCCACTTTGTGGTTCAGTTGCGAGTTGCTCTAGCTAGGGTATTGTGGTATGTATTCTTCACTAAGGGCATCTACTCTTTGAGAAGGACGAAGATGTTGTGTTGGTGAGATGAGGAAGTGACCAGTGAAGTGAGGGTTCGGATCGAGCTGTGGCCCATCACCCCAAGGACGTGTGGGGTTGAGGGTGTGATGCAGCACGTCACCCGGAGACCTGCTCCAGGAGGCCTGAAGACGGAGGGTCGAGTTCCACGTGGGGCAGTTTGATGGAGCCTCGCTTGGGTCGCCACAACATCACTTCTTCCTGCTCCTCCACCTGCAATAAATGACATTATTTCAATGCTTGCTCTTCCCAACTTTATATACGTGAATTGTTAAGCATACGATAGTAAATAAAAGTATATAATAATAAAACCCCTATTAATAAAGACTTAGACACAGTAACATTGTGATGCAACATATATCACTATTCGTGAGATATGCAAATAGAGTCTTAAAGAAAATGATGCACACCAGGCCGGTACTGTCCCAGGCCGGTACTGTCCCGGTCCGGGTCTTGTCCAGTTGGTGACCCGACATCATCTTCTGTGTGTAGATGAGGTTATCATAATGAGAAGTCGATGTGAGGAGGAGAGCGAAAGACTAAAGAAAGACTTAAACATGATACATAAAAGAGCAGACAAGAGGTTACTTGTATTCAAGTAATCGGACAGGAATCAATATCACATTTCGATGTATAAAATTGACGAAAGGGCACCTGCACAACCTGGTAAGAATCCAACCTCAGGATAGGGTAAACCAGTGATGAAAGTTTGAAGACTAATGGAAGAGGCATTCTCCAGCTATGAATGAAAACCTGGGATAAACTTTTCATGTGATTCCTCAAAAATATGCGAAATATAAAAAAAAATAATGCTAAAACATTATTTTATTGCATACGTTGACGATGCAATGCGGTTTGAAGCATTCGCTGACAAACCCCAATTTTTAGCTAAAATTGGGTGTGGGGGAAAAGAAATCAGCAACCCCATGTAGGTAACCCTCCTATTCTGGAGGGATACATAATAATATTGAATTTTGTATCTTTATATGATTTGCCAAGGTGTAGAAAAGAGTACCTCCTCTGGTTCCATGCTGGAGGTTGGCCTCTGGGTGCCCTGCACGTTCTCCAGACCCATCATGGAGAGTCTCCTCGTTGTCTCCGTCAGGTGGGGGTCATTCTGCAAAAGGGAGAGACAAATGCTGTACAGCTTCGGTTTCAGACGCGTCTCTTACAACTCTTGTTCGTGCTTGCCGTCATCTAGAAATTATTTTTATTATTTTTTAGCAAAGTTGGATACATCCGCAGTGTGCTGCTATCTTACTAGATACATCAGCAGTGTTGCTATCTTACTGGCTACATCAGCAGTGTGCTGCTATCTTACTGGCTACATCAGCAGTTTGCTATCTTACTAGATACACCAGCAGTGTGCTGCTATCTTACTGGCTACATCAGCAGTGTGCTGCTATCTTACTGGCTACATCAGCAGTTTGTTATCTTACTAGATACATCAGCAGTGTGCTGCTATCTTATTGTATACAACAGCAGTGTGCTGCTATCATACTAGATACATCAGCAGTGTGCTGCTATCTTACTAGATACATCAGCAATGTGCTGCTATCTTACTGGATACATCAGCAATGTGCTGCTACCTTACTAGATACATCAGCAATGTGCTGCTATCTTACTAGATACATCAGCATGTGCTGCTATCTTACTAGATACATCAGCAGTGTGCTGCTATCTTACTAGATACATCAGCAGTGTGCTGCTATCTTACTAGATACATCAGCAGTGTGCTGCTATCTTACTAGATACATCAGCAATGTGCTGCTATCTTACTAGATACATCAGCAATGTGCTGCTATCTTACTAGATACATCAGCAATGTGCTGCTATCTTACTGGATACATCAGCAATGTGCTGCTATCTTACTAGATACATCAGCAATGTGCTGCTATCTTACTAGATACATCAGCAATGTGCTGCTATCTTACTAGATACATCAGCAATGTGCTGCTATCTTACTAGATACATCAGCAATGTGCTGCTATCTTACTGATACATCAGCAGTTGCTGACTACTAGATACATCAGCATGTGCTGCTACTTACTAGATACATCAGCAATGTGCTGCTATCTTACTAGATACATCAGCAGTGTGCTGCTATCTTACTAGATACATCAAGCATGTGCTGCTATTTACTAGATACATCAGCAGTTGCTGCTATCTTACTAGATACATCAGCAGTGTGCTGCTATCTTACTAGATACATCAGCATGTGCTGCTACTTTAGATACATCAGCAGTGTGCTGCCTTACTAGATACATCAGCAGTGTGCTGCTATCTTACTAGATACATCAGCAGTGTGCTGCTATCTTACTAGATACATCAGCAGTGTGCTGCTATCTTACTAGATACATCAGCAGTTTGCTGCTATCTTACTAGATACATCAGCAGTGTGCTGCTACCTTACTAGATACATCAGCTATATGAATGCTGCACTTACTAATACATCAGCAGTGTGCTGCTTCTTATAGACATCACAGGGCTGCTACTACTAGATACATCAGCAGTGTGCTGCTATCTTACTAGATACATCAGCAGTGTGCTGCTACCCTTTTCTATATGTTAAACTCCCCCCCAAAAAATTAGGGGGTGGAATCCCCTTACCTGTTGCGCTGGCTCCGATGCTGCTGCGGGCGGGGTGGTGGGCGGTGTGGTGTGGCACTTGTGATCTTGGAGTGGGAGTGGGTGGTGAGTGGGGTTGTGGGCGGGGCTGCGGGAGTGGGCGGCCTCATCCTCACTACTACCCTCAGTGTACAGCTCCTCTCCACTGATCCAACTCTCTTCCTCTTCCTGTCCACAACGAAGGAGAATTAGAAGAGAAATGCAAATAAACCAGCAGATAATCGTAAGGTGATTATGTGATGATGGGATAATAATTTGTTGAGTCCGATAATTATGTGAATGAGATAATTATGAGTGGGATAATAATGTGTTGAGTGGGATAGTTACGTGAGTGTAATAATTATGTGTTGAGTGGGATAATTATGCGATGAGTAGGATAATCAGCAGAAAATTAGCCGATAAATTTCAGCTAATTAGCAGATATAAGATAATTAGGAAAGAAATATAATTATCAAAGAAATGCCAAATAATTAGTAAAAAATAAATTATCCAAAATATCTCTAACAGGAAATTAATCTCAAGAAATTATCGATACAGATAATCACGGGAATTATCAGGTATAATTAGCAGTGAACTCTTAAGATTATTATTTCTTAAGCATTAAGACGAGAAGAAAATTTCCATATAATTGTCCCTTCATGGGGGGGTAGGGGGGCCTTGATGCTGCTGAAGGGCTCGTGATCCATGGGTTCGGAGCTGCTCCTTCCCACTGGGATCGAACCTGATTGTAAGAAGACCTCTTAGGGTTTAACGCTTCCCCCCCCCCATGACCACGATGGTTACTGTTGTAGTGTCGGATGTAGTGACCTACAAGACACTAGGTAACTTTGCACAGCTTCTTCCTCGGATCAAACATGATTAACTCCCACACCCGGGAACTTTTTAACCCATGCAGGTTTACCGCTTATTTTAAATAGTAATAATATATTATTATTATTATTATCATTGCTATTATTAATTTTTTTTTACATTTCAAGGGAAGCGGTAAACTCTTAGGGGGTAAAAACAGCGCCTTAGGAAGTGGATTTAATCAGATTCGATCAATGGCATTAAGGACAGCTCCAATTCCTTTGATCAAAAACCCTTCATTTGGATACCGGAGAAACTGATCAGAGGTCAGTAGGAATATTGTGAGTCATCACAGCACAATCCTTGGAGGAGGGGCTCTTCATCCAAGGATTCTGAGCAACCCCTCCCTTTCCTCTAATCAAATTTGATGAGTTTCCATTTACTGAGGCGCTTATAATAATAATAATAATAATAATAATAATAATAATAATAACAACAATGGTAACAATAATAATAAAGTTGTCTTTGTAGTTAACATTAAATATTCATGTTTTATAAATTTTGTTAAGATCCCTGAAATGTTGGGTGGCATCAGGGTCCCTGTACTCTTGGGTGGCATCAGGTCCCTTACCTTGGGCATCAGGCCACTTTGGTGGCATCAGTCCTCCGGCATCAGTCCCTGCTTTACAGGTCCTGTATTTGGTATCAGGCTCTCTTGGCATCAGGTCCTGCTTGGGCATCGGTCCACTCTGTGCATCGGGTCCCCTCTGGCATCAGGTCCTATTGGCATCAGTCCTACCTTGGTGGCATCAGTCCTACTTGGGCATCAGTCCTACTGGGCATCAGTCCCTGTACTTGGCATCGTCTATTGTCATCAGGTCCTGTCGTTGGGGGCATCAGTCTGTCAGTGGGTGATCAGGTTCTGTCAGTTGGGTGGAAGTTGTCAGTTGGGCATCAGGTCCTGCCTTGGATCAGTCCTACTTTGGTGGCATCAGGGCCCTGTCATTGGGTGGCATCAGGGTCCCTGTACTCTTGGGTGGCATCAGGGTCCCTGTACTCTTGGGTGGCATCAGGGTCCCTGTCCAATTGGGTGGCATCAGAGTCCTTGTACTGGTGGGTGGCATCAGGGTCTCTGAACTGTTGGGTGGCATCAGGGTCCCTGTACTCTTGGGTGGCATCAGGGTCCCTGTACTCTTGGGTGGCATTAGGGTCCCTGTACTCTTGGTGGCATCAGGGTCCCTGTACTCTTGGGTGGCTTCCATTTCTTCAGTCGCCTTCTTAGCACCCAGCACAATCAGCGACTTGTAGATACGAGAAGCAACCCTATTGGCTGAAGCAGCACCTATCACAAGTCTAAACACTGTCTCCCGTCGAAATCCAGCTCTCCCATTAGTTGACTTCAACTCCAACAAGCCAGCCAATCATCACCGCGTCCCTAGCAGTATAAAAGGATGTGTCTACTGACTTTTCTCTATTATGGGAAGTTTCAACCAGATATTTTTGATCTTTACCATATTGGCACTTACAAGTATGATGGGTCCAATCTGTGGTATTCTACGAACTATTCGTATGACGTTCCAAAAAATCTTCCACGATTAATGGGTGTATTGGGATCGTATTCGAACATAATTATTTTGACCATATCGTATTTAAATTCCACCATGTTCGCATTCAGTCGCTCGTAAATTCCCTCTTCTACAGGATCGAAGTATTAAATTATTTTCAAAAAGACCCATCTACCGGGCGGAGTTAATACGATCAATATTATGAGGCCAAGGATAGCTATTATTATGGTCATAACGATCGCTATAAAAAGAGAAAAATAATTTCTTTCTGACATATCTTTCAAGAAGTCAATGAAGTCTTTTTTAAAAAATTCTTCCCACTCGTCAGTGGCGTTTACTACCTTTCTTGTGTAGTTGTAATAGACGACTGCGACGTAGGGGACGTAATCTACGAGCCCCTTGACGTGGTCGGTCACGGCACACCCATATATATTTTCCAATCTATATATGTTATCCTCGTGGCTGTTCCTGTCATTCCACCTTACATTGTAAGTCCAGGAACCTGTTTTAAGTATCCTTCCCGAGATATCAAACCACTTAACCTTAGCTCCATTTAGGAGGGCTAGGATATGTCCCGGACCACCATAAGGACATTCTAAAATCCTTGCTTCCTCAGGCAGAGTCAGGAGCTCCTCGAAAATTACGCGCTTGCTGCCTATTAAATAGTTAGGTACCGTCCGTGTGACGGTATTGCTTCCTAATTTGTCGCCATCCATATCGCCTAGTTTTACAAGATCAATTTCGTGAAGCTTATTTAGCCAAACTCGTCTTATACGCGCACGGAGACCCCATTTCTCTCTTAATTCCGGCTTTACATTATGATATTTGTATTCATAAACTGACTTGGAATATTGCCGATGGAAATTACACCATTACATCTCAAAGGAGACAATATCCTTTTCATCTGTAATGTTGATGTCTGATTCCCAACAACAAGCCGCAGAGAATTATATTTTATTAACATTTTGATAGTCTCTATTCCGGCGCCCTTGACTTGGTCAAGTTGCGTAAAACATCCACTCTTGGCAATTAAATCATCACAGTAAACCAGTTAAGATTAATCGTTGATGCCTAGACCCCAACCTCCGGTACTCTCCTTGTATTTATTCCATTTGACGAACATTATAATTTGGAAATGATCGGCGGCGTGGATGTCTGCGATTGTCATTTCAATTTACCTTATGAGTCTAACTTTCTTCGGGCACTGAATCTCCAATCGTGAGTTCCCCGTGAAAATCTTGCCACCTATTGGTTCAGGGTACTCGTGAAATTCAAAATCCCCCTAAATTTTGGTTATGTTCTTAATCTAGCGATCCCTTATAGAAAAAGTAAACTAGTCGTAATTTATCATTAGGTTACCTATTTTTCCATTGAGACCCCGAACATCTGGAGCTTTTAAGTAATCATACGCAGCGCAGAGATAAATATAAAATTTATTGAAGGGAGCTATATATCGATCAGTAAAAATTTCGTAATAACCAGGAAAGAGTTCTGGATCAAAGTCAATCGCTTAATGAAACGTTTGCCCTTAATGTGTGTATATAAACTTATTTTTGAGCAGAGAAAATACGGCTCTTCCCCAAGTATCTTTGCTACCTGTTATAATCCGTCTGGTCTCGCTCACGGTATTCATTGTGAATTCCATATACACATCATAATTTTATGTATATACGTGAATGTGAGAATTATATTCACATATTCTCTTCTCACAGATATACAGGATAGTTTATTTCGCTTCTGACGAATGGTTCACACTGACGTCTAGGGCAACTGTTATCGTAGTCCTGTTCGGCTAATTTAATTAGTGTCCAAAGGCCAAAAAGGATCTCGGTCCACAGTGTACCACTCTTGGTGATTTTTAAGAAAACCTAAATCTAGGAGCAGCATCTTATAGTCTCTATCTCCTCTCTAGTTTCTTTTGCTTTGCTTAACGCACACGAGCTTCATGTCGACCCTATGCTCTCTTCGGGTCTTCCCCTGCCCGAACGAAGTAATCTCCGGACCAATAAGTCCGACTAACCTCGTCATAATTGAGCTTTATTGAAGCAAGGTCTCTCTCGACTTTCTCCTCAAGACTCATGCTGTCTTCATCACTAACGTGGTCCTAAAAATCGTCTTCCTCTGACAAGAGGAAGGGGTGACCAGCCTCAAGGGACATTTCCTCATCAAGTGCCATAGCAGGCCGGTCACTGCTGCCGGAGGCGACGGCTGGCAGTGACTCGTGGTTTTATAATCCGCCAGAGCATCTAGCAAGTCCTAGAGCTGCTACGAGACAGACACCAACGAAAAGAAATTTTTAGAAATTAGAAGACATTGTCGAAGGTGTTTTGTGATTAGTTACCTGAAGTTACTGTAGACTTTACGACAATGAGGCAATTAGATTATTATTATCCATTTAGGCAAGTTGGAATCTCAATATTGTTACCCCTCAAGGGAGGTTCCTTGATGCTGGTGAGGGGCTCTTGATCTAGGGAATTGGATCCGTACTCCAGTTCCCTGAATTAAACCTGAATGCCTTCCACCCTCTCCCTTCCCCACAGGCGCTGTATAATCCCTACGGGTTTAGCGTTCCCCATGATAATAATAAGTAATAATCAATATTGTTACATACATGCGAAGCGTTAAACCTGTGTGCATCATTCAGTGTAAGACGTAGGCTCGATCCTCCGTCCGCTGGAGTGATACCATCTTCAGGTGTTTAGTCCCCCAGTCTTGAGAAAGATCAATGTAAAAAGCAGAAGACTGAAGAAGGTCTCATATATTGTACTGAAAAAAGAAGTGAGGTGTAGCAGAGGAGACGGCGACACAAGAGGCGGGGGCCCACTAGTGAAAGTGAAGTTCAGTAGTGATGAAAATGACAGTTCAGTAAAGTGACAGTTTACTAGTAGTGAAAATGACAGTTTATTAGTTGTGAAAGTGACAGTTCAGAAGTAGTGAAGATGACAGTTCACTAGTAGTGAAGATGACAGTTCACTAGTAGTGAAGATGACAGTTCACTAGTAGTGAAGATGACAGTTCACTAGTAGTGAAGATGACAGTTCACTAGTAGTGAAGATGACAGTTCACTAGTAGTGAAGATGACAGTTCACTAGTAGTGAAGATGACAGTTCACTAGTAGTGAAGATGACAGTTCACTAGTAGTGAAGATGACAATTCACTAGTAGTGAAGATGACAGTTCACTAGTAGTGAAGATGACAATTCAGTAGTAGTGAAGATGACAGTTCACTAGTAGTGAAGATGACAGTTCACTAGTAGTGAAGATGACAGTTCACTAGTAGTGAACATGACAGTTCACTAGTAGTGGAGAGAGAGAGATCTAGATAATCTAACAAGAAATATAGACTGAAGACCCAAATATATTCACAATAACAGACACCAACACCTGGTGTGTCATAGTTAAGCTTGAACCATCTGTCTCCATCCTGTACAAACTGAATGAGGGTTTTTTTAATAATATATTTCATCATGGATCGTCTCGTTGCTTCGCAGATAAAATATCAATGAACGAACGGAGGAAGAATTTATATTAAGTCATTACAATAAATTTCACGTTACGAGATAACTCATTTTACAAAAAAATCGTAAATAAAAATTGTCTAATAAAAAGTGCAGAAAGAATTTAAAAGATGTGTTATATATATATATATATATATATATATATATATATATATATATATATATATATATATATATATATATATATACAAAACTGGTCAATTAGCAAGAACTCATCTAAAATTAAGTCCTTTCTAAAATTTTCTCTTATACGTTTAAAGATATATGTTTTTCATTTATGTTAATGTAAAAATTTATAATTTTGTACCAAGAGAAACTTTGAAAACCTACCTAACCTTATTACAACAAGCGCAATTTAATTTAGCCTAACCCAACTAAATATATTTTAGATACGTTAACAAATTAATAAACAAACAATGAAATATTTTTCGTTAGGTTCAAAATGATTTTGGCGAAATTATTGCATACACAAATTTTCACTTGTCTTATATGGCAAGGTGAGCGTTGCTATTTAAGCCAAAATAGCAAGTTTTACCTAATCGGCACGACATATATATATATATATATATATATATATATATATATATATATATATATATATATATATAATATATATCAGAACGTACAAACCTATTTATGCAGGTTGAGACTACTCACATTATCAAGGAACTATGATAATGTGAGTAGTCACGAAAGGCTTGGAATTCTTCTATTTTTCATAGTGGTTGTCTTGCATATTTTGATATCACCTGTTTACTGTGATCTTTTGCATATATATATATATATATATATATATATATATATATATATATATATATATATATATATATATATATATATATAATATAGGGAGTCTCAGAACAGTGGACTAAACCCTATTTATCGCAGGTGTGAGGAAAAGTACACAAACATGTCACCCAGAGAGAGAGGCTCGAACCTGTGTACAATCGGTTCTAAGCTCTCCCATTTAGCTACAGGTCAATTTATTTTTTTAATGAGTGCAATTCGCCCGGGTGCTCTTATTTAGACGCAAATTCAGTCGACTTAGGAGCTGTTGATACCTTCGGGAAGCTTTTAAAGACTTTTTGTCATGGAAGGGGCGGTGATATCAACATAAACATGCCCTTGTAACAAAGCGTAGAAGCCCCTGGAGGAACCTTTCTCTCTCTCTCTCTCTCTCTCTCTCTCTCTCTCTCTCTCTCTCTCTCTCTCTCTCAGTCAGTTAATGGAATCTGAACTGAACATGTGTGTGAAGCGGAGATCTTAAGATATAAACAAGGGAAGCAGTGTTTTTTTTTTTTTACCCTTGATATAATACTGCTCTTGCATAAACTGTAATTAAATCCGTGAAATACGTGAATGTCCTTGAGGAAGCTGCCAGCATCCACGATGCCACGTCCCTCCTATACTTCTTGACAAAAAATGTCTCAAAATTTGAAGAAAATAGCAAGGTCCGTTAACTAATAACAACAGCATAAGTAATGCAAGGTAATATTTTTGAGAGCATGTGTGGCAGAAACGCTTAAGGCAATACAGTGTTTTCCTACCTTCGTGGCTTTGACACCTGCAAGAACACTACTTCAAACACATGTGTTGCAATGCTGGACTCGCCTAATAATTGTGTGCACAGGTGAATTAGTGCATGCATGCAGAGGGAGTAATTGTATTTCTTTCACCAAATTATAATCTATTATATACAATATATATATAACTATGTACAATAAGGCAAATGCATTCAGAAGACAGTGAGAACCGGAGTGACCAGACTTCATGGTCAAGTCTGCCAAGGATGATTCACAAGTGTACCACATTGCTTCCTCATGACTGACTGGATGAACTGGTATAACGATGGGGCCCCTGCTCGTTATACCCTTAGCACCTGGTTCTCTGGTCTGGCGGCATACCTGTGTAGGTGTGTGACATATGCCGAATAAAATGTAACATACTCTTAAGATGCCACAGTCTGTGTCAGATGTGAGAATGAGAGAGAGAAGTTGGTGAAGAGAAAGTTATCTCGGATTCTGGATGAGATGAGTACATTAATAATTATCATAATAAAAGGAGCACTATGGTAAGGTACTGATCTTTGTTGACGACAGCTCTGTCAGGGTTTCACCTCCGTTGTTTGCTGTCTAATTACCTACCATGGCTGAAAGGTGATTAGGGCTGTCATCAGTAAAGATGAGTACCTTATCATACACTGGTCCTTTTATTATGATAATTATTAATATTCAACACAACCAAAATCCCACACAGTTGTTCGTCTGTTTACATTATCGGCGTCTCTCGGTTCTGGCGGCATCTAAAGTTAGGTGTTAGAAATTATTCAAATCAGTGAACAAGGTATGTCGATGGTAATAATAATATTTCACTGTGGCAGCCTCTGATTCTACTTTGTTTTGAACCATAATAGTAAGACGCTTCAGAGATCGTCCCTCACAACACCTGAAGACATGAGAAGCTTCAATGCTCCTCCGCCACCAGACAACATCTGGAAATCTTATCTAAACCGCAACGTAATCTACTGTTCTTGCGCGAGGATCCGTAATTCTGATATTTTTTTTTTTTCAAAAGATAAGAGAATAAGGGAAAGTTTAGAAGACTAGGATATGACGTTTCCAGCTTCTGGTGAGATATGATTTCTTCTTCCCCTACGTTCTCCTCTTCTTCCAGCATCACCACCACCACCACCAGCAGTACCACCACCAGCAGCACCACCACCAGCAGCAGCAGCACCACCAGCAGCACCACCAGCACCACCACCAGCAGCTAACCTCGGGCAAGACAGGAGTCCCATTGTACGCCGGACACATGACCAAAACTTAATCTCTCCTGAGCGTCATCCAAGACACTCTCTCAGGACGAGTCTTCCTACACATGGCCCAGAAAATAACGTAAAAATAAGTTTCCATTATTTTTTTGGGATAAGCCGTTCCATTGTATATTTTCAGAAAAATATATATATATTTTTTAAGATAAAATTAATTTTTATTTATATAACTTTAGCACACATGGGTAACTTAATTATGTTCCACTTTCTTTGCCAGAAGAATTTTAGTGGCAAACTTGGCCCAAAATACCAATTTAGCCCAACACAAAAATATATAGTCACCATTTCGGTTTGATCTAAGCTTGACTGTCATCTAAGAATCCTCCTACAAGAAAAAACTAGTTACAAAAACAATGTAAAAAATTGAAAGGAATGGGACATACTGTAAGGGGATACCTATGTATCTATCTATCTATCTGTTTGTCTGTCCGTCTGTGACAGCTCTGGAAACAGTGTTCATGGTGTTGGTTACGGATGTCAAGACTAAAGTATTAAAGTTAACTTAGTATTGAGGGAAAGTTTGATCGCTAGCGTGTGTTTGTTTCTGTGGTGTACTCTCCTATTTGTGGTTGAAAGGGTCGATTCATAGCTCCTGGCCCCGCCTCTTCACTTGTCGCTACTAGGTCCTCTCTCTCCCTGCTCCATGAGCTTTATCAAACCTCGTCTTAAAACTATGTATGGTTCCTGCCTCCACTACGTCACTTTCTATGACCTAAGAAATACTTCCTAACATCCCTTTGACTCATCTGAGTCTTCAACTTCCAATTGTGACCTCTTTTTTCTGTGTCCCATCTCTGGAACATCCTGTCACTGTCCACCTTGTCAATTCCTCGCAGTATTTTATATGTCGCTATCATGTCTCTCCTAACCCTCCTGTCCTCCAGTGTCGTGAGGCCGATTTCCCTTAACCTTTCTTCGTAGGATATTTCCCTTAGCTCTGAGACTAGTCTCTAATTTCTTGACGTGCTTGACCAGGTGTGAGTTCCAAACTGGTGCTGCATACTCCAGTATGGGCCTGACGTACACAGTGTAAAGAGTCTTGAACGATTCCTTACTGAGGTATTGGAACGCTATTCTTAGGTTTGCTAGGCGCCCATTCGTTGCAGCAGTTATCTGGTTGATGTGCGCCTAAGATGTGTTCGGTATTATACTCACCCCAAGATCCTTTTCCTTGAGTGAGGTTTACAGTCTTTGGTCTTCTTTGCCCTTCCCCGATCTTCATGACTTTGCATTTGTCGGGATTAAAATCGAGGAACCAGTTGCTGGACCAGGATTGCAGCCTGTAAAGGTCTCTTTGTAGTCCTGCCTGATCCTCACCCGATTTAATTATCCTCATTAACTACACATCATCTGCAAACAGGGACACTTCTGTGTTTATTCCTTCCGTCATGTCATTCACATATACCAAAAACAGCACTGGTCCTAGGACTGACCCCTGTGGAACCCCGCTCGTCACAGGCGCCCATTCTGACACCTCGTTGCGTACCATCTCTTGTGAGGAACTGTGTCGAAGGCCTTCTTGCAGTCTGCAATCCAAGAAAATGCAATCTATCAACCCCTGTGTGTGTGTGTGTGTGTGTGTGTGTGTGTGTGTGTGTGTGTGTGTGTGTGTGTCAACCCCTGGAGGTCCCCAACACTCTCTAAGACAATATTTCTTAATGTTGATACGTGTAAAGGAACTGGATTGAGAAATTCCGTGCTTGCAATAAGAATGAGAGAAGAGCTGGAAATACAAGTGTGACAAAGAGACAAACTGGATGAATGAATGGATGGATGGGAGTAAGATTAATGGTAGATGCAGAAGAGGATAAAGTGGTAGAAAGGTTGATGCTGCAGTTGACGGCGTGAATAAGGGAAGAGACAGATTACATTTTAAGTGCCGCCGAAGTGGCTAGTTTATTGTGCACCCTTGGACGGTAGCGCAAGAGGATATGGATACACAACGATCCTAGGTAGGAACTAGGCCCCAAAAAGAGTTTACAGTAGAAGAGAAAGTACCCAAGGACTGGTAGAAAGCACGCGTGGTTGCTATATATAAGGCGACAAGAGAAAGTGTAACATTACCAGTAGTTTGAACAACAATGTTTTTGTGTATGGTTCTGTAGTTCTGAGGACTAGAGTAAATATTACCCACAGACGAAAGGAGTAGTGTAAGAGGTTAGGGTAGGTTAGGTTAGGTAAGGTTTGTCAGGAAACAGGACAGGTGTTTCTTGACGCGGGTCTTAAGTCGTATGATGACCCGCAGCTGGAGGTTTTGGTCATCTGACCGAGACCTTCTGCTGGCTTATCCCTCCACCCCTTTAAAAATTATGGCAAGAGGAAATAGTAAATAGGTAGATATAGGTAACCTGTATTTGCATATTATTAGTCTCTCTCTCTCTCTCTCACACACTCTCTCAAGACTTAGCAAAGCAAATAAATGTTTTCCCACTGTGACATTTTCACAAAAATATTTCCACAATAATATCCTAAAACTATTAACGCAGTAATATTACTTTATTATGCCATAATGGCAGTAATATTACTTTATTAACATTCCCACTGCGCCATTATCGCGGCACTTCTCCGCTCCATGGAATATTACCCCATTCCAAACTACCATCCCTCCATTTCCCCCCAAACTACTTCTTAAATCACAACCAAAGCTTCGCCTTGAAGCCAAACATGATGCCTTAAACTGTATTGATAATTTAGCCAAACAGCACACTCTCTCACAAATTATTTACGTTGATGGTTCTGTTCACCAATCCACTGGTGCAGCTGGTAGTGCTGCTGTTGTCATACAGAGTGATGGCTCTCTTAAAGAAATTGGAGCACGCATCAATAACTGGGCCTCTACCCTTCAGACAGAACTGTTTGCCATACTCCTTGCACTCAAATGCGTCCATGTATCTAAGGTTAACTCTCTAATTGTAACTGATTCTCTGTCATCCATAAATGCTCTCAACTCATCAAGTATAACTTGTAGCATGCTCGTGTCAGAAGCCAGGCACAGGTATGGTAGGATTCTGGATAGTAGAGTCAGAGTGCACATGCTGTGGATTCCATCTCACATTGGTCTTCAGATGCATGATAGAACTGATAAATTGGCTAAGTTTTATGCTTTCAAAGAGGGGATAGATTACAATCTTGGCTTGTCAGTTAGCAGTTTGAGAACAATAATACGAAAAGAACTTCAACTGAATTTTAATGACTTAAGACTCAGGGAGTTTGACACCAGTCAGTCCATCTATCATCATTCTATCATGCAGGAGGAGCCACATGTCTATGGTGCATCCAACAAAATAAGCAGACTCTTGGATGTCACTACCGCCCGCCTCCGGCTGGGTTACAAGTATCTTTGGCAGGTTAAATCACCACCACCAGATGTAGACCAAACAAGATGTAAACTTTGCCAGTTGGATTATTGTCACACCCTGCGTCATTATGTACTGGAGTGCGATAAAATTAATGAATTCAGAGACTACTCATTCAGAAATGTTCAAGATATGTCAAAGTATTTTATCCACAGTGGTATATTACAGACCATTCTGGAAAAATACCCTGACTTTGCTCCCTGTAAATAAAGCATTGACACGTGTGTGTGTGTGTGTGTGTGTGTATGTACATGTGTGTATGTGTATGTGTGTATGTATATACATGTATGCGTGTGTATGTGTATATGTATATGTGTGTGTGTGTGACCCAACAATTAAAATTTGCACCAATAACTCATTACAGTTGTGGCTGGGTGTAGACTAATAGATTGCTCATTGCTTTATAATTTGTTCATGAGTGCAACCATGTACAGACGTAAGTAAATTTACTTACATGATTCATTACCTTGTAACTAGTGAATTAATTACCATTGTACCTTGTTCAGCTATCAAAACTTTGGGGCCCAGTCTCTGGACCCTATATATACCTCTGTAATCTGCAAATACCTTTGTAACTTGTCATGATTGTGACCATCTGAGTTCATTACCTTTGTAACTTGCTCAGCCATCAAACTTTGAGGTCCAGTCCCTGGACCCATTATGTACCTCTGTAATCTTTTGACTACCGCCCACAGGATGGGTATGGGGTGCATAATAAAGATATCAAACTAACTGCCATTATCGCAGTAATATTTTTGGAGTAATATAACCAGGGCGAGCTGTGGCCCGGGGCGCCTACCCAAACAGTTCTGTAATAGCCGCTTGTTCCAGGTTAATTGGCTTGAGGGCGAAACTCTCAAACATTTCGCTGAAAACTGGAAGCGGCCGCCGGGAGGCCGCGGAGGCCGGGCAATTAAAACGCAAACAACAGACTAACGACCAGAGAAATCAGCTTTCTAATTGGCGCTTAACGAGCGGACGCGAGAGAGAGAGAGAGAGAGAGAGAGAGAGAGAGAGAGAGAGAGAGAGAGAGAGAGAGAGAGAGAGAGAGAGAGAGAGAGAGAGAGCCGGGCAAGTTTCAAGGCGTTTTATTTTGTTTTTTGCCAGTGATGAGTTTTTGCTTGAGATTGTTACGAGGTTGATGTTTACATTGCAGCTGAGTCCTGTGATGTGCATCTGGTGACGTGGATGCAGGGAGTGTACATGTGTTGAGTACTGGATTATCGGTACACAGCTTCAGCCAATTGATTGAGCTGTGAGGCTGAACACACACACACACACACACACACACACACACACAATAAGACACAGGGACTGACCACACCATATCTACATCTCCTCTACTCTTGCTGTCTCTTCATATCGACGCCTTGTTTACACTTGTTTGAAAAACAGATAACTTGAGCATGAGAGAGAGAGAGAGAGAGAGAGAGAGAGAGAGAGGGGGGAGAGGGAGAGAGAGAGTTAACCAACACCAGACCAAAGAAAAACAGACACCAAGACGTGTATTTTTTTTTTTTTTTGCTTACGAAACATAATTCACCAACTGCGACAGCAGTGTCCCTGTGGAGTGATGCCATGGAATTAGTAATTACAAGTGTGTGTGTGTGTGTGTGTGTGTGTGTGTGTGTGTGTGTGTGTGAGGAGGAGATTGGGTCGAGTATAGTCCTTGGTTATGTATTTCCTCAACACACGACCTGCTTCACTAGTTTCTTGTCTCCTGGCCTCTGACGTACAAGCCTCTGACGTACAAGCCTCTGACGTACAAGCCTCTGACGTACAAGCCTCTGACGTACAAGCCTCTGACGTACAAGCCTCTGACGTACAAGCCTCTGACGTACAAGCCTCTGACGTACAAGCCTCTGACGTACAAGCCTCTGACGTACAAGCCTCTGACATACCTGACCACCCTGAGGCTGAAAAAGTATTTCCTAATATCAATGTTTTATATTTGTGTCAAAGCTTCCCTTTCTTCAATATTGTGCCCGTTCATCGTTTCGCGATCAGTTTATCTCAGTCCACTCTATCAAGTCCTCCGAGTATGCTGTACGTCGTAATCATATCTCCCTTGATCCTACAATCCTCTAATTACCTAATATCGCTAGGGTCAGTTTTTTTTTTCATTTCCGTATGTATCATCTCCTGTGAAGAAGTATGGTTGCATTTTTTTTTTTGGCACTGTCTTTACTTTCTTGTCGAGTCAGGTGGAGGTTCGATGCTGGTGCTGCATACTCCAGGATGGACCCAGCATGTGTCGTGTAGGGACTCGTAAAATAAATTTTACCTTGTCTCGATTCCTGGGGGTTGCCACCACCCCTGCAACCCGGGCCCTGATTAGGTTTCACGTCTCGGAACACCTCATAAAACCCCGGAACACCTCACAAAACCGTATTAAACCTCAGAGCATCTCAATAAACCTCAGAACACCTCGCAACACCTCATTAAACCTCACAATAACACTTCGACTCTCAACCTCCACTGCTTCACAAACCCTACCCTCCTCACAACCTCCACCTACCTCTTACCATAACCCCTCACCTCTCCTCTAACCCCTCACCATCGTTTGCTTCCCTCTCCTGCCACGACCTCATCATTCGCTATGCACCCTTACCCAACATTATCATACCTAACAAGGTTCTCAATATAGCTCTGAGCAATCACCTTATATTGTGTGACTCTTCTCTTCCCTCCAATCTTCCTGTGGCCGAAGCTGAGGACATCACCCAGTGTGTTTATCTCTGCTGCTGACTAAGATTTCCTTGATTAGCTCTCTCTCTCTCTCTCGCCAGCGGAAGGCCTTGGTCAGGTGACCAAAGCTCCAACGGCGAGTCATCATCTGACTAAGACCCGCGTCAGGAAACACTTGTCCGGTGTCCTGACGAACCTTACCTCTCTCTCTTTGTATACAAAACCACGGTTCAGAGGGTCATCTCAGCCAGGTAAAAGCACGACGGCCCAGAACTAAATAACAATTAGTGGACGAGCGTGAACCACAGCGCCTCCAGGAGAAATTACGCAAAGCGGAACAAGACTGCTCTGGGGCCTCGGGAGGCAGGCTGAGGACCCAAGTCTAAGTGAATTTTACATAATTATTTGTTTTAAATAAAGTAAAAATACGTAGTTGACATTACAAAAACAATCAAATGAAAAAAAAAATAAAGCGTCTGTGGCTGTGGGACCCCTTCAGAGGTTCACAGCCGGGCCCCGGACCAGTGTACCGGCTGAACCCTTCCCCCATGAGTGTTTAGGCTGTACTGTTTTAGGGGTACTGGTCGGCTGGGGCAGCCACCTCCGCTGTGGAATACGAGAACCAGCCTCACCGTCTCCGTCTCCCGTCACCCCTCTCCAGTCACCCCTCTCCAGTCACCCCTCTCCAGTTGGTTCACATCATATTTTAGGTTTTAATCTGCAAAGAAGTGTGAAATCAATGTTTGCTGTTGAGTCACCACAATTCACTTGCCTCACTCTCCAGGTTCACCTTTGACTTGTATTTCTTCGTTTGATTTACTCAGACTCTCTCTCTCTCTCTCTCTCTCCCTCTCTCTCTCTCTCTCTCTCTCTCTCTCTCTCTCTCTCTCCTCTCTCTCTCTTCTTCCTCTCACTACAGATTTCCCTTAGTCCATCTCCCTAATAGATCATTCAACTGCTGCAGCCTCTCAGATTGTTGCATTCCAGTGCTGGACTTGCATGAGTTACCCATCCATCTCCCCTCTGTCAGCCGCTGCAGCGCTTCTCCTCTCTCCCTGTCTCCCCTCTTTTGTCCTCTGTCTTTCCTCTCCCTATCCTCTGTCTTCTCTGTCTCCCCTCTCCCTGTCTTGTTTATATCTCCCTTCTCTGCTGTGTCAGGTATACACTCCTTCACTCTTCACTCTTCTCCTGTCTTGTCTTAACTATTCAGTGATTTGCAGTTTCCGTTTAATATAATGACCTTGTTTTGATTTATTGTCATATCTAATGTTACGATTTTTTTACTTAAAATGTCTAAGTGTAAAAGCGAAGCCACGAGAACGATAAACTTAGATGTAGAAGCGAAGATGTCGAGGCGAGACGCCCGTAGCCTGCGTCTCTCATGACACGCATGTCACCCACCCATGACACCTATGCCATGCATATCATCCCACCCATGGCACCTATGTCATGCGAGTCTGGCACCCATGACACTCAAAACCCATGCCTGTCTGACAACCACTCACGTGTTTGTTTCCACAACCCAGCTGATGTTTACTTTGGTCAGCTGATCCATGTAAACAGTGGCGTTCAGCAGGTTTTAGTGACCACGTGTTGACACCTGTCCTTTACGTATTCTTTAAGTTTCATGTTTATACTCACGAAATCGTAATGACACGATTGCAAACAAAACACGGTACGCGCAGGCCTGGAGTTTTATGACCCACTCGCCGCGAGTTCAATTCCCACCCGTACCGTGGTTCGTCTCATGCTTATGTCTTTATGTTTCGCATACATTTATGCAAAGAGAGACGTGTATCTCTCAGTGTATATAACCTGAGAGGTGTTATCTCAGTGTACCTGGGATATAACTGCGATGGACTTCGAGGGCTCTGCCATCTCACCAGCCCCTCCGGTTCTCGGGAAAGGCAGTGAATCAATTTCCTCTTGAAATCCTCCGAATTGTTCCAGCAGTATTTCTGATATCTGCTGATAGTAGGTTGAATAGTCTAGGCACAGTGTGTGGGTGTTAGTTAGTTACCATTTTGTCCAAGGCACATGTCGATTAGACACTAGGCCTGTGTGTACTCACCTAGTTGTGGTTACAGGGGTCGAATCATAGCTCCTGGCTCAGCCTCTTCACTAGTCGCTACTGGGTCACTCTCCCTGCGCCATGAGCTTTATCATACCTCTTCTTAAAGCTATGAATGGATCCTGCCTCCACTACATCGATTCCCAAGCTATTCCACTTCCCGACCACTCTGTGACTGAAGGAATACTTCCTAACATCCTGTGATTCATCTGAGTCTTCAATTTCCAACTGTGTCCCCTTGTTGCTGTGTCCCATCTCTGGAACATTCTGTCTCTGTCCACCTTGTCAATTCCTCTCAGTATTTTATATGTCGTTATCATGTCCCTCCTATCTCTCCTGTCCTCCAGTGTCGTCAGGTCGATTTCCCTTAACCTCTCCTCGTAGGACATACCCCTTAGCTCCGGGACTAGTCTTGATGCAAACCTTTGCACTTTCTCTAGTTTCTTTACGTGTTTGGCTAGATGTGGGTTCCAAACTGGTGCTGCATACTCCAATATGGGCCTAACGTACACAGTGTACAGGGTCCTGAATGTGTGTGTTAGTGTGTGTGTGTGTGTGTGTATTAGTATGTATGTGTGTGTGTAATACCAGTCTGTTTGACCTTTAAGGACACAAACATGATGATGAGTCTAATTAATCCATTGATTACGAACAAGCCTAAACAACACATGTTGATGAACCACCCTTCCCCTCCCCCTCCCCCCTCCCCTGTACATCAACATCAATTAACAACGACTCAACAAAGGTACGCGGAACATTGTTTTCTTGTTTTTACAAAATCCGTTTTTTTGGGTTGTTGTTGTTGCTGGGTCTGATGCGTTTGTCTTCTTGGCTGCCCATTGACCTGGTAATGAAGCGGAGGAGTGCTGCTGCTGCTGCTGCTGCTGGGGGGGAGGGGAAGACTAAAGGTCAAAGATAATTTAAAAATGAAAATTCATTATTCTTTATCGGTGACATTTGTTCGGTTAACTTTGTCGCTGGCCTCTTGTAACCTCTCGATGCCTTTCCCCTCACCCCCCTGGCACTTTCAATGCCCCTTTGGCACTTTCCATGCCGCCTGAAAGTTCCCTTGGCACTTTCACTGCCCCCTAGTTCTTTCACTGCCCACTAATACTTTCACTGTCCCCTAGTACTTTCACTGTCCCCTAGTACTTTCACTGGCCCCTAGTACTTTCACTATCCCCTAGTACTTTCACTGGCCCCTAGTACTTTCACTATCCCCTAGTACTTTCACTGGCCCCTAGTACTTTCACTACCCCCTAGTACTTTCACTGGCCCCTAGTAACTTTCCCACTTTGGCCTTCTTCTAGTACTTTCACTGGCCCCTAGGAACATTCCCTGTTAACTGTAACTCCCCTTGCTTCCTGGGACTCTTCCTACCACCTGAGGACACCAGACTAACCAAATGAAAGTAAGGAAGCATGTCTTGACTTCAGGGAGGTTAAAAAGTGGAATGACTTGGATGAGGCACCGTCATGAGGCCAGAAATCTGTGATGCAGATCAAAGTAATCTAGGAGGCGGGGGCCAGGAGGAAAGTCTGACCTCTGCACACACACACACACACACACACACACACACACAGGGCCCTGTACACTGTGTACGTTAGGCCCATACTGGAGTATGCAGCACCAGTTTGGAACTCACACCTAGCCAAGCATGTGAAGAAGCTCGAGAAAGTGCAAAGGTTTGCAACAAGACTAGTCCCGGAGCTAAGGGGTATGTCCTACGAGGAGAGGTTAAGGGAAATCGACCTGACGACACTAGAGGACAGGAGAGATAGGGAGGACATGATAACAACATATAAGATACTGAGAGGAATTGACAAAGTGGACAGAGACAGAATGTTCCAGAGATGGGACACAGCAACAAAGGGACACAGTTGGAAATTGAAGACTCAGATGAATCACAGAGATGTTAGGAAGTATTTCTTCAGTCACAGAGTGGTCGGGAAGTGGAATAGTTTAGGAAGCGATGTAGTGGAGGCAGGCTCCATACATAGCTTTAAGAAGACTTATGATAAAGCTCATGGCGCAGTTAGAGTGACCCAGTAGCGGCCAGTGAAGAGGCGGGGCCAGGAGCTATGACTCGACCCCTGCAACCACAACTAGGTGAGCAAAACTAGGTGAGTACACACACACTCAGGGCAGAACAATAAGGGACGAACCAACTCACTTGACTTGGTTTTCACCTTAAGTAAATCTGACATACTGTATATGAAATTAATTACAAGCTACCACTAGTCACTACATGGTGATCAGCACAGAATACCTGGTCGAGGTGGGAGGGAAGACAGGAGATAGAGGGGAAAAATAGCATACCAGATTACAGAAGAGGGGATTAATCTAGGATGAGGAATTTTCTAAGTGAAATCCAGTGGAAGAGAGAACTGACAGGACGGACAACATGAGATGAAGGAGGGCCAGAGTGCCTGGAGCTAGCAGGAAGGTTCGTACCTAACAGATAGATAGAAAAATAGATAGGTAGATAGAGAGAGAGAGAGATAAAGAGAGACAGACAGAGACAGTGAGAGAACCCTTGGTTTAATCAGAACTTCAGAGAGGCCAAAGGAAGATGCAAGAGAGCATAAAGAAAAAGTACAGAACACAGAGGGCAGAAAATAGAGATGCAAGCAAATATCAAGAACACTACAGTGACTTCCTGCTGCTGTACCTAGACTGCCTAACTTTCTGTATCCTGCGTTCCCTTTTAAGACTTCTACCTGCATTTTTCTCACACCACACCGAAGCAGGAGGAGGGACAAGAGAAGAGTTCAGCCAAATTTGTCTCTGAGAGGTTGTATAAACCACGGTACGGGTGGGGATTGAACTCGCGGTCAGAGTTTATTTGCAATCGTGTCATTACGATTTCTTGAGTCGAGAGGCTGTATATTTAGGCCAAAATGAAGCATGTAAAGAATAACAGTTTGGTGAAAGAGATAACTTCCGTTGACAATTTCCTTGCAATATTCACGCAAGTTGCATTTGTTTGGTATACGCAATACGCTCGTATGCACTGCAGTATGAAACGTGCATGGTGTGCGTTAAGCACTTCAGCGAAACCTGCTTCCTTTTTTTTTTTATACTGAGACGGCTGGGAGCAGCTGTGATATTTTTGTGCCTTCGTTTTGGGAAGGTGTCCACCAGGAGACGTATGTGACGATAAATCTGTAGAAAGCCTGACAAGGTATTTGTTTATATCTTTTGGCAGGTGTTATAGAATGTGTTGCTGCCTCTTGTTACCACCTGCTGCTGCCTCTTGTTTTGGGTGCTGTTCTTTGTAACAGCATCTCCCAGTCATCATGATGCTGTAGAGATAAACTGGAGCAGGCAACAGCAGCATCAGCATCTCCCAGTCATCATGATGCTGTCGAGATAAACTGGAGCAGGCAATAGCAGCATCAGCATCTCCCAGTCATCATGGCCTCACAGTTAGTTAACATTCACACAGATGTACTCACGGCCGCTAACACCATCATTAATATTCAGCGACTCGGTAGTTCTTGGCTGCTGCTGAGGACACTGACCGCTTATTAAACCTCTGATGAACATTTCTGAGAGGGAGGAGGAGGCTTGAACTCCTCCAGCCTCGCCCACCATTGTGCCAATTTATCGACTGCAACGAAGGTTCGAATGGTGGGAGTAGATGCTAAGCCAGGCTTAGGCTTGGTTATAAGTATTGCTGGCAGTTTGGTAGACACATTAAGCAACTTTCCTTACTCTGCAAATAAGCCCCAATGGGGATATAAATCCAGATGTACTCCTGCCAACCCATTTGGACATAATTCCTAGGAATTTTATATCCACTGCTGTAACATACTAGGGTGAGAGATACGGAGGTAAATGCAAAATAAACTCAGTGCAAAGCAGGGGCGTGGTGGGCACAATAGGCATCAACATCATTGGTTCCAAACATTTTAACATCTTGTCAGAAGATATCAAATACTCGAAAAGTACCTCTGCCAAGTACCAGATCAACCAGGTTGTGATGGAGATGTGGGCCAGTGGACCGCCAACAGCAACAGCCTGGTAGATCAGGCAAGCACCAGACAAGCCTAGCCCAGGGTAAGGCTGAAGGAGTAAGAAAAATCTCAAACCTATCAAATGTACATTAAAGGCAAAGGTATTTCACACTTTGATATCTTCTGCAAAGGATACGAACCTTTGACTAGTGTTTTTTATATGTTTGCTATGAGAATGAGTCACAAAGGTGCTAGGATCGTGCCTTTGGGAGCTGAACTTTTTTGCTGAGGATTGGTGATCTATTTGTTAGAAATTTAAATAGCCATTTCCCTATTTTTCCTGTTATGCCTATTGACCTTATTTCATGACCTATTCATGGTCGCATTTGTCAAATGCTATTTATTTTCCTTCCAAGGCCTACGTAATTGTGTCATAATGCTTCAATAGTTGTGATAAACATTCTCTTCCTAGTCTACCGCCTTAGTGACTTGGGTTGCGCACCTCACGATTTTCTCCATAAAATTTATTAATGTTGTATTTCAACTCTCCTTCAAAGTGTTCCATGATGCGTCATGACGGTGGAACATTATTGCTCTACAGCTTCCTTTGTAAAGATGAGGTTATCTCAGTGCACTCAAAGAACACAGAGTGGTCGCGCTAATGTTAATTTGTGTGTGTGTGGACATTTTGTTCATTGCTCTTTCGAATTCCGCAGGATTCGTGTTAATATCAGAATAATTTATAGCTTGGGCAGTATATGAAGAGCTATCCTGGTCTTCACTTATAATGACTGGTCATGGCTGATCCGGCACTTGGCAGTAGAAGTTGTCTAGTTCTTCTTAAAGGGTTCTACACTTGTTCCAGCAGTGTTTTTGGTATCTGGAAAAATGTTGAAAAAATTTGTGACCACTTATGTTGTTACAATGATTTCTTATTGTGCCAACGGCGCCTTGCCGTTCCATATCTGGCACCCCAATATGTTGCTATTGCAAAGCGCCGATTTGGGTTAAGGCCCTCGAGTACTTTCCACGTATATATTAGCATGTATATCCTCCGCTTCAGCGAGTACGTATTTAGAACTTGGAGGCATTTGGTGCTAGTTGCACGAAGTCTAGCGTATGCACCATAGCCTGGCTGATCAGGAACTGATTTGAGGAACTAATGAAGTTCTCTCTTGAAGACAGCCAGGGTCTGTTGGTAATCCCTTTTATGTATGAAGAGGTGGTGAAAAGTTTTGGTCCCTTAAGTACCGTGGAATGATTCCTGTGTCTACCTGGACGGTGTTCCGGGGGTCAACGACGCCTCCGTGGCCGGTTCATAACCAGGCCTCTCGGTAAATTACGACCTTATGTACCAGGCAGTTACTGCTGGCCGCACGCAATCCAACTTACAAACCTCAGCCCGGTTAGTCAGGTACTGTCTTTAGGTATCTGTCCAGTTTCCTCTTGAAGACAGCTAGGGGGTCTATTGGTCATCCCCCTTATACATGATGGGAGACTATCGAACAGTCTTGGGCCCCTGACACTTCTCCATATCATATTCAATGCAAGACATAGTTGTTTCTTGCAATCGATGGCTTTTTCGAAGTCAAGTGGGGTTAATTTCAGCTGGAGATATGGACATGAGTCTCGTCCAAGAAAAGCTCGTTTGGGATGAACACAGAGTCGTATTGTGGCTTCAGTATTTCGTATTTCACTCTTGCTTTTGTCAATATAGATTCCATGTCCTTTAAGCAGGGGCCCGACAGTGCCCTGGCTTTTGCAGAGGGGAAAAAGTATTTAGGATTTCTTTCATTTTCAATGATGGCTTTTTGTTGTGGCTCTTCCCTGCTGCTGATGATGGACGCTTCTGTTACAGGATAATTACCTGGTTTTTATTCTCTATTTTTATTGCGCTCACATTACATATTTTTTTTATTTAGATGTTTAGAGATAATAACTGAATCTACCATCCTCTTATTTAAACATTTCCTCTCTCTCCCTTCCTTCCATCTCTCTCCCTCCAGTCTACCTCTCTCCCTTCCTTCCGTCTCTCTCCCTTCCATCCATCTCTCTCCCTTCCATCTCTCTCCCTCCCGTCCACCTCTCCCTCCTTCCCTCCCTGTCGTGTTTAAATAAATAAATCAAAGAAAACCAATTACAAAAATCTTAAATTAACTCTTTTCAAAATTTTAATAAAATCTGTTAAATATATCTATAGAACAGAATTACTGTAAAAAAAAAATACAAATCAATCAATACAACTTTTTAATGATTTGTAGAAGCCTCTCTCTCTCTCTCTCTCTATATATATATATATATATATATATATATATATATATATATATATATATATATATATATATATATATATATATAGTGAGGCAGCACTAACTGCTGAAAGACTACACACACACAAGCTGCACAATTGCTAAGCATAATAAATAAAGCCAAAAAACCGTACTTGTGAAGACTGTGTTACAAATTTACGTAATGCAACATGTATCCCTAATCTAAGTTTAATGATCTCAAACGGGAAAAAAATATTTTGCCACGAACCATCTAAGGAAGAAACAAGACATCCAGGCGCCTGCTTTCACCCTGTCGATGCTTAAGCCAGTTCATAATACACTCAAAAAAATTACATTTATAATGTAAGTTGTACAATGAAAGTTGTACAAAGTTACCCTGAATACGCTACTGTATATTAAAATACATCACACTCCCGCTCTCAATTTCCATCTCTTCTTTCTTCCTCCCTGTCTAGGGAAATGGAAAACGTTGATCTCAAATTGAATGCGTCATGCAGAGACCAGGAGAGACAGAGAGAACGCAAAGCCATAAATGAAACTGAGAGAAATCCAAAATACTTCTCATATGCAATATACAAGGCAAAGGCAACATCTGGTGTTGGACCTTTGACTGGAGATGAACGTTCATTGATGACAACGAAGAAATGAGTGAAATGTTTAAATCCTAATACAGTTCAGTGTTCAGTGAACTATTAATCGGCCTGGGGATTGATGACCCACACGTGATCTTCATGAACGAGACGCATGACGAAGCCATTGATTGCATGCTCATGCACTCTGCACTAGGCCCTGACTCGTGTAACTCCACAGTCATCAAGAATTGCAAGAAGCCGTTATCACGTGCCTTAAATATTCTATGGAGATGGAGCCTGGACACGAGTCATCCTACAGTTGTTAACACCACTGATACAGATTACCCACCACGTGGCATGTCACCAGTTGCTCAACTCAGGTCAAGATGGGTTCAGAACAGGTCCCTTCTGCCTCTAGCAATTGTTGGACCATTACGACATGGCCTTGAATACACTAGAAGAAAAGCAAAAGGCAGATGTAGTATACACTTTGAAAAGGACAACCATTGGGTAATTACCCACAAAATACATGAAAAAGGATTATCTGGAAAGTTGGACAGATGAATATTTAGCTCCATAAATAATAGAACCCAAAAAGTAATAGTAAATAGAGTGAAATCAAGGGCTGCTACCTTGAAACATTCTGTTCCCTAAGACGCAGTACTCAACCCATTACTCTTTCTTATTCTCCTATCTGACATAGGGGGAAATAAACCATAGAAATGTCATTCTTAGCAGCCATTACTCTACAGAATCTATAACAGAGCACCATCGATGGAAGACACAGTGAGCTGATATATAAACCAAGTCTTCCAGTGGGCCACTGACAACAATGTGATATTCTATGTTAACAATTTTCAGTAACTACTAGAACGTGAATCTAGTGCGAGAGACCTGGGAGTGATAATGTCAGATCTTACGAACACAGCATTATCATTATCGCAACTGCAAGGAAAATTATTAGCTGGATAACTATAACTTTCAAAACAAAGAGATGCCAAGCCAGAGATGACACTCTTGAGGTCACTCGTTCTCTCTTGGTTGGAATATTGCTGTGTTACTAATCACCTCCTTCAAGGTAGTCGAAATCGCAGAACTGGAAAATGTACAGAGACCCTGAAGTGCTCGTATGAAGTCAGTCAAGCACCTAACTTATTAGAGCACTTGAAGTCACTCGAACTGTGCCCCGTAAAACGATACCGAGAAAGATACATTATAGTCCACACCTGGGAGATTCTGGAGGGACTGAACCCAAACCTGCACAACGAAATCGCTGCAAACGGCAACACGAGGCTTGGCACACAGTGAAGGATAGCCCTGATGAAAAGCAGGGAAGTGATGAGTGCACTGAAAGAGAACTCAACAAGCGTAAAGGAACCACGACTCTTCATCACCCTCCCTTCATGCAAAGGGATGATTACCAACATAACCCTGGCTGTCTTCAAGAGAGAACTGGACAAATACTTAGAACAATTTCTGATTAGCCGGGTTGTGGTGCATGCGTATGACTGCGAGAGGCGGGCACTAACAGCATGATCGATTAGGTCATTACAGGTAACCTACAGGTAGCATTCCTTTTCTCAGTCTTCTCTTTCTCCCTACTCTACCTCCCTCCCTACCCTATCTTCCTCCCTACTCTATATCCCTCCATCCCTACTCTACCTCCCTCCCTCCCTCTACCTCCTTCCCTACTTTACCTCCCTCCCTCCCTCCCTCCCTCCCTCCTCTACCTCCCTCCCTACTCTACCTCCCTCCCTCTCTACTCTACCTCCCTCCCTCCCTCTTCTACCTCCCTCCATACTCTACCTCCCTCCCTCCCTACTCTACCTCCCTCCCTACTCTACCTCCCTCCCTCCCTACTCTACCTCCCTCCCTCCCTACTCTACCTCCCTCCCTCCCTCTTCTACCTCCCTCCATACTCTACCTCCCTCCCTCCCTACTCTACCTCCCTCCCTCCCTACTCTACCTCCCTCATCCTTCTATCTACAGAAATTGAACAAATATCAATAGTTCCCTTATATATTTTATTTGCCAGTTCTGTTATTTTTTATTCTCTGCGTTTTCTTTTCAATCTCTGAGGAGTGTTAGGAAGTGTTGTATATGTTGTGAAGTGTTAGGAAGTGTTGTATGTGTTGTGAAGTGTTAGGAAGTGTTGCATATGTTGTGAAGTGTTAGGAAGTGTTGTATGTGTTGTGAAGTGTTAGGAAGTGTTGCATATGTTGTGAAGTGTTAGGAAGTGTTGTATGTGTTGTGAAGTGTTAGGAAGTGTTGTATGTGTTGTGAAGTGTTAGGAAGTGTTGCATATGTTGTGAAGTGTTACGAAGTGTTGTGAAGTGTTAGGAAGTGTTGCATATGTTGTGAAGTGTTAGGGAGTGTTGCATATGTTGTGAAGTGTTAGGAAGTGTTGTATGTGTTGTGAAGTGTTAGGAAGTGTTGCATATGTTGTGAAGTGTTAGGAGTGTTGTATGTGTTGTGAAGTGTTAGGAAGTGTTGTATGTGTTGTGAAGTGTTAGGAAGTGTTGCATATGTTGTGAAGTGTTACGAAGTGTTGTGAAGTGTTAGGAAGTGTTGCATATGTTGTGAAGTGTTAGGGAGTGTTGTATGTGTTGTGAAGTGTTAGGAAGTGTTGTATGTGTTGTGAAGTGTTAGGAAGTGTTGCATATGTTGTGAAGTGTTAGGGAGTGTTGCATATGTTGTGAAGTGTTAGGAAGTGTTGTATGTGTTGTGAAGTGTTAGGAAGTGTTGCATATGTTGTGAAGTGTTAGGGAGTGTTGTATGTGTTGTGAAGTGTTAGGAAGTGTTGTATGTGTTGTGAAGTGTTAGGAAGTGTTGCATATGTTGTGAAGTGTTACGAAGTGTTGTGAAGTGTTGCATATGTTGTGAAGTGTTAGGGAGTGTTGTATGTGTTGTGAAGTGTTAGGAAGTGTTGTATGTGTTGTGAAGTGTTAGGAAGTGTTGCATATGTTGTGAAGTGTTAGGAAGTGTTGTATGTGTTGTGAAGTGTTAGGAAGTGTTGCATATGTTGTGAAGTGTTAGGAAGTGTTGTATGTGTTGTGAAGTGTTAGGAAGTGTTGCATATGTTGTGAAGTGTTACGAAGTGTTGTGAAGTGTTAGGAAGTGTTGCATATGTTGTGAAGTGTTAGGAAGTGTTGCATATGTTGTGAAGTGTTAGGAAGTGTTGCATATGTTGTGAAGTGTTAGGAAGTGTTGTATGTGTTGTGAAGTGTTAGGAAGTGTTGCATATGTTGTGAAGTGTTAGGAAGTGTTGTATGTGTTGTGAAGTGTTAGGAAGTGTTGTATGTGTTGTGAAGTGTTAGGAAGTGTTGCATATGTTGTGAAGTGTTAGGAAGTGCTGCATATGTTGTGAAGTGTTAGGAAGTGTTGCATATGTTGTGAAGTGTTAGGAAGTGTTGTATGTGTTGTGAAGTGTTAGGAAGTGTTAGGAAGTGTTGTATGTGTTGTGAAGTGTTAGGGAGTGTTGCATATGTTGTGAAGTGTTAGGAAGTGTTGTATGTGTTGTGAAGTGTTAGGGAGTGTTGCATATGTTGTGAAGTGTTAGGAAGTGTTGTATGTGTTGTGAAGTGTTAGGGAGTGTTGCATATGTTGTGAAGTGTTAGGAAGTGTTGTATGTGTTGTGAAGTGTTAGGAAGTGTTGCATATGTTGTGAAGTGTTAGGAAGTGTTGCATATGTTGTGAAGTGTTAGGAAGTGTTGCATATGTTGTGAAGTGTTAGGAAGTGTTGCATATGTTGTGAAGTGTTAGGAAGTGCTGCATATGTTGTGAAGTGTTAGGAAGTGTTGCATATGTTGTGAAGTGTTAGGAAGTGCTGCATATGTTGTGAAGTGTTACAAAGTGTTAGGAAGTGTTGCATATGTTGTGAAGTGTTACGAAGTGTTGTGAAGTGTTGTGTGTGTGGTGAAGTGTTAGGAAGTGTTGCATGTGTTGTGAAGTGTTACGAAGTGTTATATGTGTTGTGAAGAGAAGTAGCGAGTATTATAAGTGTTGCGAAGAGCATTACGGAGTTCTGGATATGTCAACACCATTGTGTTCAATTCTTTAGACTAGAAACACTACCATGGCGTGTGATGTTTATGCTAGTTACATATCAAACAAAATTCCTATGCAAATAAAAATGAAAATAATATGAAACGTAAACCAAGGGCACTAAAATTTATATATATATATATATATATATATATATATATATATATATATATATATATATATATATATATATATATATATATATATATATATGGTGTGTGTATATGTGTGAGTGTCTGTGTGTACTCACCTAGTTACCTAGTTGTGGTTGCAGGGGTCGAGTCACAGCTCCTGGCCCCGCCTCTTTACTGGTCGCTACTAGGTCACTCTTCTTGCTCCATGAGCTATGTATGGTTCCTGCATCCACTACGTCACTTCCCAGACTATTCCACTTCCTGACAACTCTGTGATTGAAGAATACTTCCTAATATCCATGTGATTCATCAGTGTCTTCAACTTCCAAGTGTCACCCCTTGTTGTTGTGTCCCATCTCTGGAACACCTGTCGCAGTCCTACTTGTCGATTCCTCTCAGTATTTTATATGTCGTTATCATATCATCCCTAACTCTCCTGTCTTCCAGTGTCGTCAGGTCGAGTTCCCTTAACCTCTCCTCGTAGGACATACCCATTAGCTCTGGGACTAGTCTTGCTGCAAACCTTTGCACTTTCTCAAATTTTCTTACGTGCTTGGCTAGGTGTGGGTTCCAAACTGGTGCTGCATACTCCAATATAGGCTTAACGTAGACGATGTACAGGGTCCTGAACGATTCCTTATTGACGTGTCGGAATGCTATTTTTAGGTATGCTAGGCGCCCGCATGCTGCACCAGTTGTTTGGTTGATGTCCCAAGATCCTTTTCCTTGAGTGAGGTTTGTAGTCTCTGGCCTCCTAGACTGTACTCCGTCTGTGGTCTTCTTTGCCTTTCCCAATCTTCATAAATTTGCACTTGGTGGGGCTGAACTCCAGGAGCCAGTTTCTTGACCAGGCTTGCAGCCTGTCCAGATATCTTTGTAGTTCTGCCTGGTCCTCATCCGATTGAATTCTTCTCATCAACTTCACATCATCTGCAAACAGGGACACTTGAGTCTATTCCTTCCATCATGTCGTTCACATATACCAGAAAGAGCACTGGAACCCCACTCGTCACAGGCGCCCACTCTGACACCTCGTCACGTACCATGACTCGCTGATGTATTCCCGACAGGTATTCCCTGATCCATTGAAGTGCCTTCCCTGTTATCCCTGACTGGTCCTCCAGCTTTTGCATTAATCTCTTGTGTGGAACTGTGTCAAAAGCATTCTTATAGTCCAAGAACACGCAATCTACCCACCCCTCTCTCTCTTGTCTTACTGCTGTCACCCTGTTATAGAACTCCAGTAGGTTTGTGACACAGGATTTCCCGTCCCTGAAACCGTGTTGGCTGTCGTTGATAAGCTCATTCCTTTCTAGGTGCTCCACCACTCTTCTGATAATCTTCTCCCCTTGACCTTGCATACTATACATGTCAGTGACAATAGTCTGTAGTTTAATGCTTTGTATGTCTCCTTTTTTTAAAAATTGGGACTACATTTGCTGTCTTCCATACCTCAGGTAGTCGCCCTGTTTAGATAGATGTGTTGAAGATTGTTGTTAGGGGTACACATAGCGCCTCTGCTCCCTCTCTCAGGACCCATGGAGAGATGTGATCCGGCCCCGTAGCCTTTGAGGTATCTAGCTCACTCAGCAGCCTCTTCACTTCTTCCTCAGTTGCATGTATTGTGTCCAACACTTGATGGTGTACCCCACCTCTCCGTCTTTTTGGAGTACCTTCTGTCTCCTCGGTGAACACTTCTTTGAATCTCATGTTGAGCTCCTCACACACTTCTCGGTAGTTTCTTGTGATCTTCCCTCCTTCCTTCCTCAGCCTGATTACCTGGTCCTTGACTGTTGTTTTCTTCCTGATGTCTATGTGTGTGTGTGGATAAAAAGGAAGATGTGTGGGAGGTTCGAACCGTGGTCCCGAGATTAGCATATCTCTGGATCACCTCATCTACCATCACAGTGTACATATTACGGTACATAATAAAGTACATAGTAGTACTAGTAGTAAGTAACAATGGATGAGTAATGTACATTTCTATCTTAATGTTACTCCAAGCGCCACAGTCATTTACTGCCACTTAAACCGAGTTCATAGACTTTATATGGCTTTCAGGGAAGGTAAGGATAGATTTAGCTCCTGGGCCGTGGGGATGAGTTCAGTTGGGTCAAAGTTGGCGCCTCTGACGGAAACATGCACAGGAGAACTGTTTACGAATCTTCTCTACTAGAAAGGCAGGTATAATGTTTGTCAGGAAACAGGACAAAGTTTCCTGACGCTAGAGCTTTTGGTTAATTGACCGATGACTTCCGCTGGCTTACCGGTCCACCTCTTTAAAAAATCAGTGTTATGATTATAGCCATTAGTCTTAGTTAACAATCAGTCCCTATTAGAATCATAAGAGTAGCTTCATAGCGCTACCTGGCCCCCTGTAGTAGCCTGGACTCACCTCTCGTCGTAGTCTGGCCACCTGCAGCTGTCGTGGCTTCAGCGACGCCTCTGTTGCTGCCACCGCCATCACTCCTGTAGAGAGGTTAGTAACGGTAAGTTAAGATTATATGGCTGAATTGACAGAGGCAGTGAGTTACTGTAAGATAGTGAGTGAGTTGACTGTCTTAGTGTTTGAGTTGGCTAGACACTGCAAAGCAGTGAGTTGACTCAGAAAGTTGACTAAAAAAGTCGTCGAGTTGTAATGCTATGTTAACCTAACATAAACCAGCTCATGTCGAGAAACTAAGTCAGTACGTTGCAAAACATTTTCTTAATTATTTAGAAAAAATTACTTACACCAGCAGTGTGCTGCTACACTATTCTTTGTGATATTTACACAGTGGGAGCAAAGGCTATGTTTCCCTTGCCATAGTCCAGGATGGGGTTCATACATAGCGTTGAAATCTGTCAGCCTAAGCTGGGAGACTACTTCAGTAGTCAGTCTGAGCTGGGACACTTCAGCAGTGTCAGTCTGAGCTGGGACACTTCAGCAGTGTCAGTCTGAGCTGGGACACTTCAGCAGTGTCAGTCTGAGCTGGGACACTTCAGTAGTGTCAGTCTGAGCTGGGACACTTCAGCAGTGTCAGTCTGAGCTGGGACACTTCAGTAGTGTCAGTCTGAGCTGGGACACTTCAGCAGTGTAATGAGGATATCGTCAAGTATTCCATTAAAGGTTCATCATGTGATGTAGTGAGTGTGCTTGAGGTCTACCTAAGCAGCCACACCTTATTGCCTTCGTAAATAGCTGTTAGATACGCCTCTCGGATTAAGGCTCAGGTCTTTGTCTTTTGGACTAGCGTCAGGTTTCGGCGTCAGGTCAAAGCACATGGTGCACTCCTCATTGGCGGGATGCTTGGAGGACCATATAAGGCCGAGGGAAGAACTAGAGAGGACATTCTGGCGGAGCTCTGGCCTGTGTGCGGAGCTCTGGGCTGGAGACATTCGGGCAGAGCTCTGGGCACGAGATTTTGGCAGAGCTGCTGCATGTGTGCAGAGCTCTTGCAGAAGGGTGCTGGAGTCTCTCTGGAGGAGACTGTTGGAGACACTGGGCAGAGTACTGGCTTGGAGCAGTGCTCGTGCTGTGGCTAGAAGTGTGACTGAGTTCCTGTGGTGAACTGTCCTCTGAACTATATTGTAAGTTATATTCTGTTTCGTCAGTTGATTGTATTCCCTGTCTCCCTGCTTATATGTACAATCCCCATTTATCTAAACTCAATAGTGTTCTCCTGTTCCCAATTACATTATTGTACAAGGACTTAATAATAAACTGTGTTTGAGTGGAATTGTAATATTCACTGTCCCCGTTATATTCTTATTACTCTTTATTCTTATACTTTATTTTATTATTTATATTTCAAGTACTGAGAGGGTGAGTAGTGTTAGGTGGTAATGAGAGGTGATGGTGTAATCGCCAGTGACCTCACATTACCTCCGCTACTGTCAACCTCACCTCTCCTGCCTACTCACTCCCTTCCTTTACTCCCATATTCCCCAATTATCCTTTTTATTTCCTTACCCCCCCCCCTACATGACAATCAGTTACGACAGCTTCCGAGGTCTCCTTCCAGCAGAGCTGGAGTCACTATCACATATCCCATATACAGGAGAAATGGAATCTTGTGAAGATATCTCCATCAACCCTGAGCGAGGGCAGGAGAAATTATACATAGGAGAGGAGAGAGAGAGGGAGGGGAAGAGGAAGAGAAATTTGGATGACGTAATATATATCTAACGACATATATACATTAGTAGATAACGATGCAGTCATTTTAAGCCTCGTGAAAATTTATATTGACAATAGTAAAGAAGGTTGCACCACATCAGCAGTAGGCTGTTAATCTGTTATGATAGTTACGTACGTACATACACGAGTATTTCACATGTGTGTACACATGTACACACACATGAACAAATATATACATACACACATATATGTGTATATGCATATATTGTACATACATAAAAGTTAAGAGAGTAGAGGGAGGGTAGGTCTGTGTTGACACACGTTATTTCCCCTCCCCATTCCTCCCTCTTCCCCCGTCTCTTCTCCCCCTCCCCTCTTCTCTCTCTCTCTCTGGTCAAATAACCACAACAAAAGGAATTTACACAGCTTCCTGCCAGCCCACACAATATAAAGTTCGCCTCACCGCTGCCGCCGGCGGAGCAGGACAGTTCCACTATGTAAACACACGCTCTTGTTGCTGCCCAACTTAACGGAAAAAAGAGAAAGAGGCATTCCGCAATGCAGGAAACGGGGAATATGCATGTAGCAAGACCAGGATACTTTGTCTTGCTACATCAATAATGGAATCATTAACACAAACATGAGCAAGTTGTGTTCATTCTTACATGTTAAAGTGAAGTAAGACTGTGTATATACACTGAGCCATGTATACCTACCTCTCAGTATATATACATTGAGCCAAGTATACCTACCTAAGATTGACGATTCCAATGAGTTCTTCATGAATGAGACACACAATGCTGCAGACATCTCCCTAATCTCTGATATAGCTCTAACACCATTTGACTTCAAAGAAACCACTGATGCGCATGGACTCCGCCCAAGGCCCAGACTCGTGGAACTCGGTATTCATCAAGAATTACGAGAAACCCTTATCACGTGTCTTAAATATTCCGTGGAGAAGAAGCCTAGACACTGGAGTCATCCCGCAGTCATTAAAAACGACTAGTATTGACAATTCACAAAAATGGTAGTAAAGGAATGACAAAAAAACTATAAATAATAGCTTTAACATCCCACATTATCAAGATTTTTGAAAGGGTTTTAAGAAGCAAGATTACCCATCAAATGGAACCTCCACAGCTGCACAGACAAGGACAACTTGGGCTCAGAACAGGTCATCCCTGGCCTTCGCAACTGCTGGGCCATTACGACATTGTCTTGGATGCACTTGGACACAAGCAAAATCCAGATGTAGTATACACGGACTTTGCAAAATAATTTGATAAGTGCGACCCTGAGGTAACTGCACACAAAAATGCGTAGAAAATTAATAACTGGGAGTGGGGAAATAGTTGAACATTTAACTTCTTAACAATTAGAACCCAAAGAGTAATAGTAAACGGAGGGAAATCAGTGGCTACTACAATAAAAAGTTCTGTCCCCAAGACACGGTACTCGCCCCACGGTACCCTGAAACACTACCTCATATATATAAAGGTGCTCCAAGTGGCTTTGCATCATCCTACTTGTTGACATTCTGCCTTCCAGCCAAGTGCAACTCTAAACAAAAAGAAAAAAACCTAGTACTGAGGGCAGAGTTTTGCCCTCACGAACACTGGCAACTATTCACAAGCTTAGAAAATGTTGAGACTCAGGGCAGCGGCAACGATTATATGGGGTGAGGGTTCACCCCTAGCTGAATCCTGACTCAATATAACTTTTGTGTGTTTAGCTTAAAAAAAAAAAACTGGTATTCAGTCTTCCATTAATTTTTTGAGTTTTGTTTTTACTGACCCTATGTGACGAAACTAAAAAAAAAAAGAAAAAGCATCTCAAATCCCATTTTCCTCTGCAGATCCTGGGAAGGTAACTATAGTTTAAAAAATATTTACACTGTATATATAAATAAATTCATAAATTTATATATATATATATATATATATATATATATATATATATATATATATATATATATATATATATATATATATATATATATATATATATATATATATATAATATATATATATATATATATGTCGTGCCGAATAGGTAAAACTGGTCAATTAGCAAGAACTCATTTAAAATTAAGTCCTTTCTAAAATTTTGTCTTATACGTTTAAAGATATATTTTTTCATTTATGTTAATGTAAAAATTATAATTTTGTACCAAAAGAAACTTAGAAAACTTACCTAACCTTATTATAACAAGCGGAATTTAATTTAGCCTAACCCAACTAAATATATTTTAGATAAGTTTACAATAATTTAATAATAAACAAACACAATGAAATATATTTTTTCGTTAGGTTCAGAATGATTTTGCGAAATTATTGCATACACAAATTTTTGCTTGTCTTATATGGCAAGAAGAGCGTTGCTATTTAAGCCAAAATCGCAAGTTTTACCTAATCGGCACGACATATATATATATATATATATATATATATATATATATATATATATATATATATATATATATATATATATATATATATATATATATATATATATTTATATATAATGGGGTCCACCTCTAGTGCAAATTGTGGGACCCATAGCCTCGGAGAAGTGGATAAAAAGGTTTCAATGAAAAGTTTTTGGATTTCTTCCTAAAACCATTTGAATAATTCCACTTTCCCTACCACCCTAGTTTTTTACCAATATAAATATTGTATTACATAATATGTTATACAAGGTTAAAAGAAACATTGATGGCACAAAGATGGCATATACATTTCAAGTTCATATTGCTGCATATATTTATGCCTTTTTCAATATTTTTTTTTAATGATAACTATGTTTAGTATATAGGGGAAACGAACCATACCACGGGTGGGGTTCGAACCAGCGGTCAGAGAGTCTCAAAACTCCAGACCGTCGCATAAGCCACTGGGCCAGCTAGCTTCAATAAGATTCATCCAACTAGGTATATTTCTACACTATAAGAAGGTTAGCATAGGCACCACTGTGTCCACAAATGCAAGTTTTTACAGACGAATCTCCCACTCGTGATATGGTTTGTTTGCAATCGTGTCATTACGATTTCGTGAGTCATATAGGATAAAGTGTTTTGCTCAAAAGGTATTAAATAAGCCAGGGAAGTTGAATATTGGATAACTTAATTTCTCCGAGATGCCAGAGTCATTATTCGTTACTAATTACAGGCATCCTCATGACCATTATAAAAAAAAATAAAAAAAGAAGAGAACAATTTATGACTAGTCATCTATATTTAGTAATCAGATGAAGACATTATGAGAAACCAGCTACGTAAAAAAGTCTGGATAATTTATGTTTATATTGAACATAAAACTGAAACAGCCAACACTTTCATAATACTGTTTAAAGATTTATGTATTTTGAAATTATTGTAATAATTGGGAAATAAAAACCTTAAATTGAAATTCAAAACTCTGACAACAACGTCTTTCTGTTATTAAACCGAATTAACTGATATATTTTCAATATACAGTTATTGTTTTTTAACTTTGAAGAAACATTTAGAAATAAAAGAAAAAAAATACACTATTCTAATACCTGAAATTTAAAATAAACAATATACTGTACATACATTAATAGCTAAAATTAAAAATTCTCGAATTGATGTTGAGGACCATCAACCTCTCTCCATTTTCAGACGTTAAATCTGCTCCTGTGAGGAGAATAATTGCTTCTCCAGTGTTGCAGAGTCTTCCCCTCGCTGCTGAAGAACTCAGATATTTACTGGCTAGGTTTGCCCCAGATAGAAGTTCATATTTCCTTCCCCCCACTCCAGTGGGTTCTTTCTCCAGGCAACAGCAGCGGTGCCATATATTTGTCTATTTCTGCTTCTGTGTTAACACGAATACCAGCCTGTTCGTTTTTGGATGCTGCTTTTTGTGATTTGGAGAAGGATCCTGAGTCAGATGTTTGTGACGTGTTGTTGTTGGGAATGCTGGCAATAATTTCTTCACAACATTTATCAAAATTAAACTCATGTTTTTAAATCCTTGTTACAGAATTTTGATTTTACTTCGTCAGGCTCGTTGTTGCTGGATGCTGCAATGGCAAACCAGTGGCACTCTCTGAGCTCTTGAGCTGATGAACTCTCTCCTGCGTTGCATTTCATTCCCAATAAGGATCTTATTCTTATAAAGGGGATCTCGAAATATGCTGAGTATGGCCATGTAGTTAGTGGTGTAACTCTTAAGTCTAGTTAACACTGACACTTTAGAGTGCTGAGAGTGTTACCCAAGTATGAGACTCTTCGAGCACTCGAAGCTTTGGTGATGAAATGCTTCAAATATTGTACTTGACATGGTATTTCTAAGACCATAGAATTTCTTTCACTAGGATGCAGTTATTTTGTGAAATATTTCCAACGAAGATAACTTGCCAGTAAGATTATTTCCATCAAATGTTGGAAGGTATTGCAATGTTTTTTTTTTTTGTTAACAGATGCGATATAACATTAAATAAGTGATATTCTAGATTGTAGGTACATTTTTAAAAAGAGCTTATGCCTCGGTAGCTCACTTGATTCTAAAAGAGCCTCTAGTTTACTACAGAAAAGAGGCAAGTTGCTGCTCCAGAATACAGTCATGGATAATTAAAAAATAACCAGTCGAAGCGTAGGTAAGAAAACATGATGGCAGACTGTTGTGTCCTGTCCCCTCAATTACTGTGACAACATTGACACCATTATCCGGTGCTTATCCAGTGAATGTTGGATAGCTGTGCTGGATCCAGTAAATGGTATCTCTCTAAGAACTACCAGTTTGCTGAGGCAATGTCTAGATAAAATTAGGTAGTTAGCACACTGAGTCACAGCTGATGCTGCGTCCTGTGTGTGTGAGTGTGAGTAACTCTCATAAATATGAGGTAGTGTTAATTTTACTATTTGTAAGCACACTTGTAATATTAATATTTTAAAAGTATCGGTTGGTATCGTCACTGATACCGATATCGTAAAAATAGCCAGTACCCATCGATACCGATGCTGTGGTTCAGCGAGACACGTGAGCATACACTACGATATATTCATTGGAAATCGTTTCGGTCCCGAGACCGTGATTAAGGTCCCAGGACCGAAACTTTTTCAATCATGTCTTAAGTGTTTGGTGACGTGTCTTGTCTAACCACGACAGCTACAGCCTCTTCCCTCCACCCCTCCTCCTCCTCGCCCTCCTTTTCTGCCCCCCCAACCGTCTATTTGACTCTGGTGACGAATTATTTAACTTTCAGGATTCATTAAAATTAATTAAAAGTCATGATTACTATTCGTTTTCCGTCGATAAGCAGTTACGACAGAGGGAGAGGGAGGGAGGAAGGGCCGATGAGAGGGACACCCGGTCAAATATTCAAAACTTTAGAAAGTCTTCAGGTTTGCAACAAGACTAGTCCCCAGAGCAGAAGGAACAAAGATGCTGACCCTGAGGATACACTGAGGATTTGAAGGACAGAAACACATGGTGAGGGTGCAGAGGAGGAAGCTAATTGCACACCACATGAAACACAGGGATAGTAAGGAATGTTATCGTCCGTCTCCCTGTCGTAAGTGGAACAAACTAGATGAAAATGCGATTGGCGCAATCATTATACACAGTTTCAAGAGTAGGCATGATTACGCCCTGAAGGCTAGGAATCAGTGAGGCCAGTCAACGGTAGTTAAGAAGTGGGGGCCAGGAACTATAAATCGACTCCTGGAAACAGGAGTCAACATACGAGGATACAACAACTACAAGGACTTCTCACGCATGTTGAAATGTTTTCAGCTCAGCGGTAAAAAAAAACTTCCCCTCGGTGTCTGGTGAAGATAAATTTGTAAGAAAAAACACAGCCAGGATAAACAATGACAAACACCGCCGTTTTTCTCTTGGCCAAGCCGTGTTTACGGCAGCCTGACCTCCCTCCCTACAACCTTGTGTTTCCTTTGATAGGCCAAAGTCAATCTATACAGACTATCAACTATCTCGAACCAATTACAACATACACTAACAAACAGATATTACCGTATTTTCCGGCATATAAGACGCACGAGTGTAGGCTGCTTGCTGGCACGATGTTACCAAGCACTTGTAACGTAACTTTACATAACACTTGGTAAAGCATAACACAAAGCCTATCCTTGACCCCTGACCTTGAGCATATAAGACGCAGGCTGATATTAATATATATATATATATATATATATATATATATATATATATATATATATATATATATATATATATATATATATATATATATAGTCTTAATGAACGACTTTTAATAAATCAACAAATGGACTGGGACTGGAATCTTGTCCGAGTCTCAGAGATGAGTAGTGGACCTGCTACACACGGGAACAATGTTGATATCAGTGTGGTCAACATATCAGTGTGGTCAACATATCAATGTGGTCAACATATCAGTGTGGTCAACATATCAGGGTGGTCAACATATCAGGGTGGTCAACTCATATAGATAAGTGCAGCTAAGTGGATAAGATCACTGGGCGATGCACTCTCAGCACTGCCCGGCACTGACCTGGCACTGCCCGCTACTGACCTGGCACTGACCAGCACTGACCTGGCACTACCCGTCACTGACTTGGCCCTCTCCAACACTGGCATTTAGCTCCATCTATCCGCCTATTCACTCAGCCTGTGTGGCACTTCAAACTCTGCATCCAGCCATCCATCATCACTAGAGTCAACTGGCACTGCTGGCACTCAAGACTATGGCACCTTCTAGGCTCCTTTATTATTCATAATGCAGACAGTGGGGGAGAGAGAGAGGGAGAGAGAAAAAGAGAGAGAGAAAAAAAGTTGTTATTATTGTTACTATTTCATTATTATTATTATTATTATTATTATTATTATTATTATTATTATTATATTTAGAGGAAGTGCTAAACTCGTAGGGGTCATATAACGCCCTGGTAAAAGATAATCTTAGCCATAAGATCATCGAGAAGGATCACAAACTGAAGCTGTGGTAACGAACAGAAAAAAAACACAGGAAGTGAACCAAAAAAAGCCATGTAGGATGCTGCAACACCAAATATTTCCATGCTTATGTAAAACGTAGGCTAAGAACTACCAGTAGAATCTGACTATTAATAAGAGGAAGTTAGTACATCTACGACAAACAGGAAGTGAGCGAAATTCAAGTAGTCCAGCATGAGTCGATGTTTCGCACACCCGGTAAATGAAGGCCCTAGGGCGGGGTGTGATCTGAGGGACTGTAGACGTGTGTGGCTTGTTAAGGGTCAAAGTCGGACCGAAACGTCGTCATAAGTTTCTGTTATGTACGGGTAATTTGTGTATTTAGAAGTTTCTGATAATTTAAGTGTTTGAATTTATATGTGGCTAGGAAAGTTTCCCGGATATTCTTGTTGTGGCATGCAAAGAGTATGTTACTATTTATTCGGCGTATGTCACTCTCATACTATAGGCTGCCTCCCAACCAGCGAACCGGGTGCTAATGGTTTAACGATCAATAGGGTACCCGTCGTTAAATTAGTACCTTAGTTCATTGACCAATCACAGACAAGCCCGCCAAGGCTGAAGCAACGTGGTTCACTTGTGGTATGCACTGGCAGACTTGCCTACCTGCTGGTTGAGTACGGTGCACTCTCTCTGGCTTCTGCTTTGCCAACTGTCACCGTGGTGTACACTTATCTGTACACCAAAATATACATTATAGTCTACTGGTGAGTTTGTTTGCTCCAATTCCCATTACGACCGGGTGTTCGTAATACTTGTTCCTCCAGTAAAGTTTCTTTGATTCTGATGAGGGGGCTCTTGATCGAAGGCCATGAGCTTGTCTTTCCCTTCCTCTGATTGTACCTAATGGCCTCTCATTTCACTACAGCTGTATAATCCCTACTGACTTAACCCTTCCTCCCTAAGTTTAATATTAATCTGGATATTCTCAGCATTTCACCTGCCCTTAATGAGGGTGTTAGCACGCAGCAATGTTCCAGCCTAGAGAGTACGAGTGCCGTGGATATCTTGTGATGAAGATTCTTGAAGCCGTGTTACACATTTTCCTTGTTGTGGTACTAACACTCTTGTGAGTACTCTCCTGTATAACTGAGGACATATTTGTTACCGATTATTAAGTTGGCTCTTCTTCCCAAGCCCAGTCTGAGGCCGGAATTCCTTGTTGACTGCCTGATAAACCAGACCGTTCTTACCAGCGGCACGTAAACCCACAAGACCACCACAAACTGATTAATCTGATGATTATTTCAAGAAGGAGACCAATCACCTCATTAAAACTTTTACCTTCATTCTGGCAATATTTCTGATATTTGCTGGTAACAGATTGATGAGTCTCGGAGCACGGATGCTGATTCAGTCTTCTCTAATTGTACCCATGATGCCCTTGCTCTTACCCCGAGTTGAGTCTGTCACTTCCTCCGGTATTTCTCACACCAGTAACTTGTTATGGTTTTGTGTAGATTGTGGATCTGTCCCCATGTATGTATTATCAAGTCTCTCTCTCTCTCTCTCTCTCTCTCTCTCTCTCTCTCTCTCTCTCTCTCTCTCTCTTCCATTCTAAAAGTAGACTGCTTGTCAATTCATGAAGAATTAGACACATGTGCAACATCTGGGTGGCTTTATCAATACAAGACAAGCACATATAGTTCTACAGTCTTCACATTATGTCCTTGTATTGATAAAGCCACTGGAGGGCGAAACGTCTACAAGTAAAGATACCCAGATCTTGCATATGTGTCTAATTTTTGATCTGTATGCCATTCACTTGTCAATGAACTGGTTTTTTTATATATATTGTCTCTAGATGTTTCGCCCACTGTGTTTACAATGTTTTCCCCTCCGTGACAACAACACGGCCTGGCATGCCATCCTTGCCATCTTTATTAAGTTACGTACTGGCAAAGCATTTTCACTATCGCCCCTCACTACCTCACCCTCACCCGGCACTCCTCACCCTCACCATCTCACCCTCACCACCTCATCCTCACCGTCTCACCCTCACCACCTCACTTTCACCCTTCCTCACCTGTAGTAATCACTACCAGGTAATATTCTCTTCATTACTGCCAATATCCTCTCTGGGACATCATTTCCTAACCAACTCTTGATCCCCTTTTCCTCTCTCTCTCTCTCGTTACTACATTCCTTTCCTTCTCTCCCTTCCTTCCCGTTTTACCCTTTCTCCCCTCCCCGCTTTACTCCTTCCTCTCACCCCTTTCTCTACACCCACACCTACCCTTCCCTCTTCTTCTCCTCTCTTCATCTCTATCACTCCTCTTTCTCTCTGTCCTCACACTTCACACTCTCTCTCGCCCCTTCCTCTCTCTGTCTCTCCTCCCCCACTCCTCTCTCTTCAACCCTCCGTCCCTTCTTCATCTCTCGCTCGTCCATCAACTTCCGCCATTTCCGTTGTAGGTCGACACTTCCATCTTCGTCAATACACAATTAGGTCTCTGTATTTTCAGCCATCGTTCCACCATTTAGGTATCAGACCAGACCACGCCCATTCCTTGGCTCAGCCACGCCCACACTTTGATTTAGTCACGCCCACTTCTTAGCTCATATCTCGGTTCAGCCACGCCTACATTTTAGCTCGGCCACGTCCACATGTTACGTCAGCCACGCCCACATTTTACGTCAGCCACGCCCACATTTTATGTCAGCCACGCCCACATTTTACGTCAGCCAGTCCCACAATTTGGGGTCGTCAAAATATTAATCCTGTCCAGGATGCTGACTTTTACTGCTTTTCGTTTCAGTTGACTCTTTAATTAAAAAAAAAATTATGCATTGCAGTTACAAGATAATATATTTTTGGGGAGGCACAGTTTCTAGTTCATAACTTCTGTACTAGTTAAAGTTATGGCCAATAAATTTATTCTCTTGCCTCTGAGACACTAGCTATACATATAGAAGTAATGGTAAGACGGAGTTCGTCAACAATGCCAGAATAACGGCTCCATTTATTAATATTTCTGATTGTAATCGCATATATACTGGCTCTCTTACCTTTGCGTGTTAGTGTGTCTAGTTAATGGTGCGTGTCGGACCAAAATGTCGTCATAAGTGTCTTATGTGCGCTTAGTTGTGTAATGTTCCAGTCATGGTATTGTGTTTTTATTCTTTTCAGGTTGCCTTTTATTCGGCAAAACTAGAGAGAGTTTGGCACACGCCGAGTACAAGGGCGGGTGTTCTTGGCAAGTGCAGATCATTTTGCTCTCTTCAGGGGCATTAATCCTATATTCCACACAGGATGTAAAATAGTTTCCTGTGCGTCATCTAGGGCCGGTTAGTCACTGCCTTCTAGACGTGTCGACCATCCTGGCATTGGGTGACTAACTTGCTACTTTGGCATTCTGGTGTTTCAGAGGGAGGGATGGCAGTCTGTGGAGGACTGTCTGTCTTCCAGGACCATCTCAGAATGTTAGATCCTCCTGACATCTAACTGGCTCACGTCATAGCATTTCTGTTTTTCTGTAAGGCTTTGAATAGCTAAAATAGTATGTTCTAATGTTCTCTCCAAACCTCTGTTCTCTATTAGGCTTTAACTTGTCCATGGACTCTGTGCATGGTTTGCATAAGCTTTCTGGTGGTGAAAATACATGTTAACCAAAAACCATTCTCTGTATATACTTAATTCCCGTTTGGTGATTCTTTTTTCCCACTGAAAGCTGGTTCAAAGGTTGGCCAGTTACAGCACGCCTTTGTAAAGTAGTTGGGTTGGTGAAAGTAACTTTGTTGCATGAATGCAAACCCAAAATCAGAACCTTGTGTCCTGCTGCTGCTACGTGAAGTAACGCATCTCACAGTAACACTGAGAAGGGTTCTCCCACGTATCCAACACACCACTCATGCCGTGCACTCATACACCAGAGTGCACCACACACTGCTGGTGTGTGGTGCACTCTGGCGCATGAGTGTCCTGGTCGCTACACACACCACAAAATATCATTGTCCGTTTTATGACGTTAAATTCAGGAATTATTACAGTTGTGGCAGCCGCAGCAGCAACAACAACCGCAGCAGCAGTAGTAGTAGTAGTAGTAGCTAGCAGCAGTAGTAGTAGTAGTAGCAGCAGCAGCAGTAGTAGTAGTAGTTAGTAATAGTCTACTCATGGTAGTCAGGGATCATTCACACTTCCCATTTTCATTCTCCTATTCTCTGATGTTGGTGGAAGACTCTTGATGTTGGTGGAGGACTCTTGATGTTGGTGGAGGACTCTTGATGTTGGTGGAACTCTTGATGTTAGTAGAAGACTCTTGATGCTGGTAGAAGACTCTTGATGCTGGTGGAAGACTCTTGATGCTGGTGGAAGACTCTTGATGCTGGTGGAAGACTCTTGATGCTGGTGGAAGACTCTTGATGCTGGTGGAAGACTCTTGATGCTGTTACAACTTGTGGTGGACTCTTGATGATGCAATGAATTTCAACTCTCCTTTTCCTTGGATCAAATCTGATGTTCGCTGAATTTCTTGAGTCACATTTCCCGCGTCACACATTTCCCCGCGTCACTCATTTCCCCGCGTCACTCATTTCCCCCGTCACTCATTTCCCAGCGTCACTCATTTCCCGTCACTCATTCCAGTCATTCCCCCCGTCACTCATTTCCCGCGTCACTCATTTCCGTCCTCTTCCCCGTCACTCATTTCCCCCTCATTTCCGGTCACTCATTTCCCCGTCACTCATTTCCCCGTCACTATTTCCCGTCACTCATTTCCCCGTCACCATTCCCGTCACTCATTTCCCACGTCACATTTCCGTCACTCATTTCCCCGTCACTCATTTCCCGCGTCACTCATTTTCCCGTCACTCATTTCCCGTCACTCATTTCCCGCGTCACTCATTTCCCGCGTCACTCATTTCCCCGCGTCACTCATTTCCCCGCGTCACTCATTTCCCCGCGTCACTCATTTCCCCCCGTCACTCATTTCCCCCGTCACTCATTTCCCGTCACTCATTTCCCGTCACTCATTTCCCGCGTCACTCATTTCCCCGCTCACTCATTTCCCGTCACTCATTTCCAGCGTCACTCATTTCCGCGTCACTCATTTCCCCCCGTCACTCATTTCCCGCGTCACTCATTTCCCCGCGTCACTCATTTCCCCGCGTCACTCATTTCCCCGCGTCACTCATTTCCCAGCGTCACTCATTTCCCAGCGTCATTGATGTGTTTCCATTTTCTGAATGTTTGATTAGATTTTATCTTCCTATAAACCATTAATTAAGACTTTTCAAGAACTTGTTAAACTTACTAGGGGGAGAGAGACAGAGAGAGGGAGATACAGAGAGAGAGACAGAGACAGACACAGAGACAGAGAGAGACAGAGACAGACAGACACAGACACAGAGAGAGAAACAGACAGACACTGTATAGAGGCTCTCCAAGGCATTTTATTAAGAATCGTCAAGAATTCCACAGTCACTTGGTCCTTCTTCGTTTTGTCCAGTTAATGCAGAGTCTACGAGGTGATTCATGAGGTTACACTCCGATCGTTTGGAAAAACTGACTTTAATGAGAGTTTGTGCGAGGTTTATGGGAGATTTAATGAGGTTAAGATCCATCTTACGTGTATGTGTGTGTACTCACCCAATTGTGGTTGCAGGGGTCGATTCATAGCTCCTGGTCGCTACTGGTCCCATTCTCCTGCCCAGACTTTCCATCTGTTCTCAAGCTATGTAGGATCCTGCCTACACTACATCACTCTCCAGACTACGTATTCCACTTCCTGACAACTCATGATAAGAAATCCTTCTAACGTAAGTCGTGTGCGTGTTAGTTACCATTGTCTAGCACATGTCGTTGACACTAGGCCTGTATGTGTGTGACGTGAAACACTGAAATGTTTCCGCCCGTGAACCCGCCCTCCGTGCGTGAGGGCTTTAACCACTAGGCCGGTGTGTGTGTGTGTATGTGTGTGTGTGTGAGCCTAGTTGTACTCATCTACAATAGTTGCAGTAATTGCAGAGATGTCGAGTCACTGCTCTTACCATTACTGAACTATGGCTTCTTGGAGCGTTGTCGTGCCTACTCTTGAAACTGTGTATCCAGTTATCCTTCCCCCACCACCAGTTTATTCCACCTAGGTTGCACCTTGAGACTTGAAAACGTATTTCCCGTCGGCCTTGTTGCTGCTCTGCGTGTTTACCTTCCATCTGTGTCCCTGACTCCTTCCCACACGCATCTCCATCTTCCACTGTTCATTCTATATTATCAACCCTTCCTGGTCCTCCTCTCTTCCAGGGTTATTAGTCCAGTTCCTTTTGTCTTTCCCTGTCTTTATTTTCTGTGAAATTGTGAATTTTCTTCAGCTCTGTGTTGGCGCTGAGTACTATGTCACTGGCCGCTCATACATGTGTAGAGAACCCTAAAGTATTCCTTGATTAAGTTTCTGAGAGCATATATACACTTAGTATTCCTTGTTTAGGTTTCTGAGAGCATATATACACTTAGTATTCCTTGTTTAAGTTTCTGAAAGCATATATACACTTAGTATTCCTTGATTAAGTTTGTGAGAGCAGTTGTCAGGTGTGCTAAACTCAGTATATATATGACGTGGAAGTTGTTCTCATGGATCTTAATAATATTCTCGCCATGGCGACTATACCCTCAAAGTTTTCCATGAATAACGTCTACAGTTTCGCACTGCCAAGAATACTGTGTTTATAGTCATGTTTCTCTTGCCCCTATTCTTATTGCATTTGATTAGACTGAGGTATGTTCCCCTTATCTCTTCCTCTGATATATTTTCATTGCTTTATCCCAGAGCTCTTCGTTTAGGGTTGAAGGAGACATGATCACGACATACACAACTCGAAAACAAATTGATTAGGAAGATGGGAATAGAGTAAATTAAGAGAACTATGGACAAGGGGACAGGTGGAAGAAGGAACAGATGAACCATAGTGATGGTACATTAGTTTCGGAGTGATTAAAAAGTGGAATAATTTGGACGAGGCAAACATCGATGCACAGGTTCGTGAGTAGGTATGGTGGAGCTTTAAACACCAGTGACAAGTTATGAGAGTCAAGGTAGTATGAATGGCTGGGTCAGGAGCTGAGACTCGACTCTCGCAAACGCAAATCAATGAATACACACACACACACACACACACACACACACACACACACTGTAATATGCAGCATGAAATATTGCTGTGTAAAGGTGTGGAATATTGAATGGAGAGCAAATATATGAGAGAGAGAGAGAAGGGAAAGGAAAGGAGGTGGAAGAAGACAAGTAATAAACACAGACGAGGAACACCAAGAAAGAAAAAAATGAGAAAGTGTGAGAAAGTGAGAAGAACGGGAAGGAAGAGAATGAAGTAAAGAGAAAATAACGTGAGTGAGAAAAAAACAGGTAGAGAAGAAGGAACAGGCGAGAGAGAAGATAATGGAGCAAGAGAGGAGTGAAAGAGGCCGAGAGTGGGAGAGGAAAAAAAAGAGGTTCCTGAAACAGGTATTGTGAGTGGGAACGTGAGGTGAGTGGTCAGGGGTCGTCAGCTGTGTCCTCACCTATTTGTACTTGTGGCTGTGAGAGTCGAGTCTCGGGTCACAGTTACTGCCTGTAATCTGCCTCTTGTGGGTTTACTGCCCTCTAAGCATCGTGACGAAGAGTGTGTCACTTTCCCCACCAATTGCTCGTCCAGGT
>WNWK01000542.1:290000-451133 GCA_009830355.1 Cherax destructor
CCACACTAGCACCAGTCACACTAGCACCAGCCATACTAGCACCAGTCACACTAGCACCAGCCACACTAGCGCCAGCCACACTAGCACCAGTCACACTAGCGCCAGCCACACTAGCACCAGTCACACTAGCACCAGTCACACTAGCTCCAGCCACACTAGCACCAGCCACACTAGCACCAGTCACACTAGCACCAGCCACACTAGCACCAGCCACACTAGCACCAGCCACCCTAGTAGCAGCCACCCTAGCACCAGTCACACTAGCACCAGTCACACTAGCACCAGTCACACTAGCACCAGCCACACTAGCACCAGCCACACTAGTAGCAGCCACCCTAGCACCAGTCACACTAGCACCAGTCACACTATCACCAGTCACACTAGCACCAGTCACACTAGCACCAGCCACACTAGCACCAGCCACACTAGTAGCAGCCACCCTAGCACCAGTCACACTAGCACCAGTCACACTAGCACCAGTCACACTAGCACCAGTCACACTAGCACCAGTCACACTAGCACCAACCACACTAGCACAAGCCACACTAGTAGCAGCCACCCTAGCACCAGTCACACTAGCACCAGTCACACTAGCACCAGCCACACTAGCACCAGCCACACTAGCACCAGCCACACTAGCGCCAGCCACACTAGCACCAGCCACACTAGCACCGGCCACACTAGCATAAGCCACACTAGCGCCAGCCACACTAGCACCAGCCACACTAGCACCAGCCACACTAGCGCCAGCCACACTAGCACCAGCCACACTAGCATCAGCCACACTAGCGCCAGCCACACTAGCGCCAGCCACACTAGCACCAGCCACACTAGCACCAGCCACACTAGCGCCAGCCACACTAGCACCAGCCACACTAGCATCAGCCACACTAGCGCCAGCCACACTAGCGCCAGCCACACTAGCACCAGCCACACTAGCACCAGCCACACTAGCACCAGCCACACTAGCACCAGCCACACTAGCACCAGTCACACTAGCACCAGCCACACTAGCACCAGCCACACTAGCACCAGCCACACCAGCACCAGCCACACTAGCACCAGCCACACTAGCACCAGCCACACTAGCATCAGCCACACTAGCACCAGTCACACTAGCACCAGCCACACTAGCACCAGCCACACTAGCACCAGCCACACTAGCACCAGCCACACTAGCACCAGCCACACTAGCACCAGCCACACTAGCACCAGCCACACTAGCACCAGCCACACTAGCACCAGCCACACTAGCACCAGCCACACTAGCACCAGTCACACCAGCACCAGCCACACTAGCACCAGCCACACTAGCACCAGTCACACTAGCACCAGCCACACTAGCACCAGCCACACCAGCACCAGTCACACTAGCACCAGCCCTCTAGCACCAGTCACACTAGCACCAGCCACACTAGGCACCAGTCACACTAGCACCAGCCACACTAGCACCAGCCACACTACCACCAGCCACACTAGCACCAGCCACACTAGCACCAGCCACACTAGCGCCAGCCACACTAGCCCAGCCACACTAGCACCGGCCACACTAGCATCAGCCACACTAGCGCCAGCCACACTAGCAAAGCCACACTAGCACCAGCCACACTAGCGCCAGCCACACTAGCACCAGCCACACTAGCATCAGCACACTAGCGCCAGCCACACTAGCACCAGCCACACTAGCACGAGCCACACTAGCGCCAGCCACACTAGCACCAGCCACATAGCACCAGCCACACTAGCACCAGCCACACTAGCACCAGTCACACTAGCACCAGCCACACTAGCACCAGCCACACTAGCACCAGCCACACTAGCACCAGCCACACCAGCACCAGCCACACTAGCACCAGCCACACTAGCACCAGCCACACTAGCACCAGCCACACTAGCATCAGCCACACTAGCACCAGCCACACTAGCACCAGCCACTAGCACCAGCCACACTAGCACCAGCCACACTAGCACCAGCCACACTAGCACCAGCCACACCAGCACCAGCCACACCAGCACCAGCCACACTAGCACCAGTCACACCAGCACCAGCCACACTAGCACCAGCCACACTAGCACCAGCCACACTAGCACCAGTCACACTAGCACCAGCCACACTAGCACCAGCCACACCAGCACCAGTCACACTAGCACCAGCCCCTCTAGCACCAGTCACACTAGCACCAGCCACACTAGCACCAGTCACACTAGCACCAGCCACACTAGCACCAGCCACACTACCACCAGCCACACTAGCACCAGTCACACTAGCTCCAGCCACACTAGCACCAGTCACACTAGCACCAGCCACACTAGCACCAGTCACACTAGCACCAGCCACACTAGCACCAGCCACACTAGCACCAGTCACACTAGCACCAGCCACACTAGCACCAGCCACACTAGCACCAGTCACACTAGCACCAGCCACACTAGCACCAGCCACACTAGCACCAGCCACACTAGCACCAGCCACACTAGCACCAGCCACACTAGCACCAGCTCACACACTAGCACCAGCCTCACACTAGCACCAGTCACACTAGCACCAGCCACTAGCACCAGCACTACTAGCACCTTCACCTCCCAGCAATGCACAAGGCTCACTGGACATCCAGGAAAGACATGAATATTCCCAGCCACCCTCCAAGACCCCAGCAGATTAACCACTCACTGCCTCCCTACTCTGACACCTCGCTCTCCCAGTGACAAGGCTCAGCTGCCTCCTGACAGCTGAAACCCAGCTCTCCATTCTGAGACCTCCTGCCTTCCTATTCTGAACCTCGCTGCCTCCCTATTCTGAGACCTCGCTGCCTCCCTACTCTGAAACCTTTCTGCCTTCCCACACTGACTCCTCCTAGCACTCACTGCCTCCCAACCTAAATTACTGGGAACGGTTGAAGTTCCTTGATTTGTATTCCCTGGAACGCAGGCGAGAGAGATACATGATAATATACACTTTGAAAATCCTAGAGGGATTAGTACCAAACTTGCACACGAAAATCACTCACTATGAAAGCAAAAGACTCGGCAGGAGATGCAACATTCCCCAATGAAAAGCAGGGGCGCCACGAGTACACTGAGAGACAACACACATAAGTATCCGGGGCCCAAGACTGTTCAACTGCCTCCCAGCATACATAAGGGGGATTACCAATAGACCACTGGCTGTCTTCAAGAAGGCACTGGACAGGCACCTAAAGTCAATACCTGACCAGCCGGGCTGTGGTTCGTACGTCAGTTTGCGTGCGGCCAGCAGTAACAGCCTGGTTGATCAAACCCTGATCCACCACGAGGCCTGGTCTCAGACCGAGCTTCGGGGGAGTTGACCCCCGAAACCCTCTCCAGGTATACTCCAGGTAACCCTAACTCCCAGCACTCGATGTATGTATGTTTCCTGTCTTCAACATGTCTAACATGTCTGTCTGGAGAACAGTTCATCATGACTGACATCCACTAGTGGGCCCCGCTCACCTATGACGCCAACTCCAGCTGCTTCACCTCACCTCTACTCAAGTGAACAAGGTTTCACCGCTAGCCTGTACTTTAGGCCTGAGGGACTGACTACCTCCCACCGAGGGTGATGGACTGATAACGTCAGTACTACTGCTTCCAATAACGCAGTAACCTGTCTGTATCTGACTGAAGAAGTCTGTTGTGTAGGCGAACGTTTCGGCAATAGAGATATGCAATTACTGCAAAAAATTTTTTATCAATTTGTGTACCAAGAATATTATTAATGCCAAATTTAAGTAAATATTCCTTTAATATTGCTGTTATAAAGTATAGTGTCTCAGACCTGAGTGACGGGTTTGGTCATTCAGGCTGTTAGTACTCTCAGCAGGCAGTGTGGCGCAGGCGCCATAGACAAGTTAGTCAGGAACACTCCTGTGGGTACGGGAGTAAATTCTTGGGTAGTTTTGGGTAGGGGTGGTTTTGATAATTACCTGCCTTGTATGGGCCAGTAGGCCTTCTGCAGTGTTCCTCCATTCTTATGTTCTTATGTTTAAACGGATCTACCTGGGGGAGAGAGGAGGCGTGTATATAGGGAACGTAGCCAGTGAGGACTCAGGTGAGGAAAGTTGAGGCTGACTTCTTGGGAGAGAATACAATATACACTACAATATCCAAGAGTTGGATATTGTATATCATTTCTTTCTAAGGTAATGGAAGTAATGATAGCAGAGGATTTGTGTTTGGTAGTGGGTGGTGAAGGTTGGTAGTGGGTGGTGAAGGGTAGTGGGTGGTGAAGGTTGGTAGTGGGTGGTGAAGGGTGGTAGTGGGTGGTGAAGGTTGGTAGTGGGTGGTGAAGGTTGGTAGTGGGTGGTGAAGGGTGGTAGTGGGTGGTGAAGGTGGTAGTGGGTGGTGAAGTAAGGGTGTAGTGTGGGTGGTGATGGAGGGGGTGAATTAGTGTGGTAAGGTATATGTGGTGAAGGTGATAGTGGTGGTGAGTAGTGGTGGTAGGTGAAGGTAGTAGGGTGGTGAAGGTGATAGTGGGTGGTGAAGGTGTATAGGGTGGTGGTTGATAGGGTGTGAAGGGTGATAGTGGGTGGTGAAGGGTGGTAGTGGGTGTAGGGTGTGAGTATTGTTATCGGCCAAATTTTTGGCCAATAACAATACTCAGTACTGATATTTTACAATATATTTTTAAAACCTTGATAACTATGCCAATATATAAGAAATCTGTTGCTCACTGGACATTAAATAACCCAGGGAGGTCAAATATTAAGAGAACTACTCTGAGACGCCAAAGTTTAATTATGCATTACAGCCGCCTCGTCAGAATACCAAACTAAAAAAACAAACATAATAATTACGAATCCGTCTTCATATTTAGTAATTTGATAAAGGAATAATCGGAAAAGAATTACGAAAATAAAAGCTCCGAATAATTTCTAGTTATGGTGAACAAGAGACTCAGACAGCCGACACGTAATTTTTTTTTTAAAGGCTTTTTTTTAAAGGCTTTTTTTAAGGCTTTTCTTAAAAGGCTTTTTTTAAAGGCTTTTTTAAGACTTTTTTGAAAACCGAAAAGAAACCTACATTATTGAAAACGTACTTTTTGGTAATGAGAAAACACGTACATACCATATGAAGGTCAGAGGCCAACTACCTGCGTCCAATATTCTTCAGTGTCTTACTAAGAGATATAAGAAATATTACCGGAAGGAAGAAAAGCGGAAGTTAGCAAGCGTAAACAACACCGACAGCGATGTGGCTGATACACAGCCATGCGATTCACTGGCAGCAACAGTCTAGTTCACTGTGAAAATATAAGTTTATACCTCAGAACCAGGAACAACAACCTCTCCTCTATCATTAAACAGAATTTAATAACATATTCTCATCACACAGTTGAAAACTTAAAAAAAAAAATTGAAAAAAGTAGAAAAAAATCATTATTCTAATACCCGAAATTAAAAATAAATTGATGGATTGTTTCTAGAATAACCCATCAATTTTCTGGAAAAAATCTTGGAAAAAAAAAAACACGGAGCGGGTGAGGTTTAAACCCCAACCGTTCCGTGGTTTGTTTACAATCGTCTTATTCCTATTTGGTGAGTCAGTCTTCAGTGAGGCGCTGTCAGGTTAAACTTACGTAGTTATCACACTGAGTCACATCTGATGGAATGTACTGCGTGTATGTACTCACCTACTTGTGGTTGCAGGGGTCGAGACTCAGCTCCTGGCCCCGCCTCTTCACTCTGTGTGTGTGTGTGTATAAGTAACCCTCGTAATCATGAGGGGGAGCGTTAATATTGCTATTTTTAAGCACTTGTCTAATACTAATATTTTAAAAGTATCGCCGATGTGATACACTGGTACACTCCGGGACGAGAGAGAGGGAGAGAGAAAGTGAGAGAGAGAGAGAGAGAAAGTGAGAGAGAGAGAGACAGCACTGGCGTGACAAGGTGAATCTCTTTTATCAAACTAACTTTAAGAGGTATTAAATCCTGGGAAGCAGCTTGCACTTAGTTCGTGAGGGGAAAGACGGGATACGGAGTGAGGGGAGAGAGAGGAGAGAGAGAGAGAGAGAGAGAGAGAGAGAGAGATGGGGAACAGGGTAAGAGGAAATGGAGTGAGAGGCAACATGATGAGATTAAATGAGGTGAGAGGAAATGCAGCGAGGGTAGAGGAGGGAGAAGAAGAGTAATGGGAGAAGGGTTGAGGGGAAGAGTTGAGGAGTAAAGAGAGAGGGGAAGAAGGCGAGGAGAGAAGAGAATGAGGGAAAAGGAGGGGAGGAAGGGTTGAGATAAACAAAACAGTGTAATGTATATCTGGTGCTAAGAAAGTGGAGTGATGTATGGCAGGAACTGCAACAAGTACACTAGAAACAAAGAAAAGAAGAGATGCAACAAACACAAACAGAATTACAAGAAAGAGACGAGGCTAAAAAACAAACAAAATGAGAGGAACTGGAACACACACACACATACACGTCCTTCGAGGAGAGGTTAAGGGAAATCGACCTGACGACACTGGAGGACAGGAGAGATAGGGAGGACATGATAACAACATATAAGATACTGAGAGGAATTGACAAAGTGGACAGAGACAGAATGTTCCAGAGATGGGACACAGCAACAAGGGGACACAGTTGGAAGTTGAAGACTCAGATGAATCACAGAGATGTTAGGAAGTATTTCTTCAGTCACAGAGTGGTCGGGAAGTGGAATAGTTTAGGAAGCGATGCAGTGGAGGCAGGCTCCATACATAGCTTTAAGAAGAGGTATGATAAAGCTCATGGCGCAAGGAGTGACCCAGTAGCGGCCAGTGAAGAGGCAGGGCCAGGAGCTATGACTCGACCCCTGCAACCACAGTTCCACACATGAGATTAGTAAAGAAGTTGGAAGAACATCATGTATAACAGGACGGGCACTGGAATGGATCAGGGAATACCTCACAGGGAGGCAACAACGGGTCATGGTGCGTGGTGAGGTATCACAGTGGGCGCCTGTGACGAGCGGCGTACCGCAGGGGTCAGTCCTAGGACCAGTGTTATTCTTGGTATATGTAAATGACATGACGGATGGGATAGACTCAGAAGTGTCTCTATTCGCAGATGATATGAAATTAATGAGGAGAATCACATCGGAAGAGGACCAGGCAGGACTGCAAAAAGACCTGAACAAGCTTGATATCTGGTCTAGCAACTGGCTTCTCGAATTCAATCCCACCAAATGCAAAGTCATGAAGATCGGAGAAGGGCAAAGAAGACCGCTGACAGAGTACAGGCTAGGCGGACAAAGGCTACAAACCTCGGCAAAGGAACAAGACCTTGGGGTAAGTATAACGCCAAGCACGTCTCCGGAGGCACACATCAACCAGATAACTGCGGCAGTATATGGGCGACTGGCAAACCTAAGATTAGCGTTCCGTTACCTTAACAAGGAATCGTTCAAGACACTGTACACCGTGTACGTCAGGCCCATACTAGAATATGCAGCACCAGTCTGGAACCCACACCTGGTCAAGCACGTAAAGAAACTAGAGAAAGTGCAAAGGTTTGCGACAAGGTTAGTTCCACAACTCAGGGGTCTGTCCTAGAAGGGTCAGAGGAGACATGATAACGACATACAAAATACTGCGGGGAATTGTCAAGGTAGACAGTGACAGGATGTTCCAGAGAGGGAACACAGAAACAAGGGGACACAACTGGAAGCTGAAGATTCAGATGAGTCAAAGGGATGTCAGGAAGCATTTCTTCAGCCACAGAGTAGTCAGGAAGTGGAATAGTCTAGAGAAAGATATAGTGGAGGCAGGAACCATACATAGTTTTAAGACAAGGTATGATAAAGCTCATGGAGCAGGGAAAGCAGAGACCCAGTAGCGGACAGCGAAGAGGCGGGGCCAGGAGCTGAGTCTCGACCCCTGCAACCACAACTAGGTGAGTACACACACACAATCTCACACACACACCTCACCCATACACATACACAAATATCTGTACACACACACACTCATGCACTCACACATTCATGCACTCACACACATTCATGCACTCACACACATTCATGCACTCACACACTCATGCACTCACACACATTCATGCACTCACACACATTCATGCACTCACACACATTCATGCACTCACACACTCATACACACATTCATGTACTCATACACTCATGCACTCACACACCCATGCACTCACACACACTCATGCACTCACACACATTCATGCACTCACACACATTCATGCACTCACACACACTCATGCACTCACACACTCATACACATTCATGCACTCACACACATTCATGCACTCACACACACATTCATGCACTCACACACTCATGCACTCACACACACTCATGCACTCACACACATTCATGCACTCACACACATTCATGCACTCACACACACTCATGCACTCACACACTCATACACACATTCATGCACTCACACACATTCATGTACTCACACACACATTCATGCACTCACACACCCATGCACTCACACACACTCATGCACTCACACACATTCATGCACTCACACACACTCATGCACTCACACACTCATACACACATTCATGCACTCACACACATTCATGTACTCACACACACATTCATGCACTCACACACCCATGCACTCACACACTCATGCACTCACACAAACACAGAAAGATCAAACATCAACCAATTTATCCCCTGTCCATCATACAGATCAAACACAGCCTTTGACAATTCAGTGGTGGAACAGAACAATTCATTTAATTAAGAGAAAAAAAATGATCGTCAAATAAACATCATATACAGTACCAGGGAACCTGTCAGGTGTGTCGTCAGCAGCGTCTGTCAGGAGGGACATTTACAGTACCAGGGAACCTGTCAGGTGTGTCGTCAGCAGCGTCTGTCAGGAGGGACATTTACAGTACCAGGGAACCTGTCAGGTGTGTCGTCAGCAGCGTCTGTCAGGAGGGACATTTACAGTACCAGGGAACCTGGCAGCTGTGTCGTCAGCAGCGTCTGTCAGGAGGGACATTTACAGTACCAGGGAACCTGTCAGGTGTGTCGTCAGCAGCGCGTCTGTCAGGAGGGACATTTACAGTACCAGGGAACCTGGCAGGTGTGTCGTCAGCAGCGTCTGTCAGGAGGGACATTTACAGTACCAGGGAACCTGGCAGCTGTGTCGTCAGCAGCGCGTCTGTCAGGAGGGATATGGCAAAACGTCCCCTAACATGCGTATTAGACACACACGAAACGTTGAGGACACGTGAGCGAAGCCTTCCGCTAAGTTTCCACTCCAGCCAGTACAAGAATATCACAGGATATGAGTGTAGATCCTACACACCATCCTGAAAACCCACAGGATAACGTAATTATATATTATTTCCTTTTATTTATACTCTATTTAGTTTAGTTAGTCTGTAAGACAAGAGGATTATTGTCTAATATTTACGTGAAGGTGATTGACCCAAAAAATTATTATTTGACAAAACAAAAAACAAAAAACGATTAGGGATTAATTCAATTTAAGGTTAAGGGGTATTTTTTGGACCCTCCTCCTCCCAAAAAAAATCTTTAATTTTGGAATTGTGGCTCAATAACAGATTTATACTTGAATTGTACAGTTTTAATGAGTTTGGTGAGAGCGAAACGTCGCCACAATTAAATGTCGCATTAGTTGCACATGTGTCCTTCTACCTAACATATTGTCGGTAATTCCACCAAGAATATTAGAGCCTTAATGAGAACCTCGAGCCTCGGGCTCAGAAGCTAAAGGAGGAAAAAATCGAGGTTCAAAACAGTTCAATTTTGCCGGAAGTTCACCAATGTTGCTACATCTTCGCTTCTTCTCCGTCAAAATATCCTTAAACAGCAACAGCCAAGGTTAGGTTGGGTAAGATCCGTCGGGGAAGAAAAAGGACAAGTGTTTCCTGACGCGGGTCTCAGTCATGGAGCTTTCGGTCACCTGACCGAGGCCTTTCCCTGGCTTACCCCTCCATCCCTTTAAAAATTATGATTGTTAATAATCTAACAGTGGCTGGGAATTTTTTTTTCTCATTTACATTCTATTCAAAAACCTCTATAATCCAGTGAAATTTTTTTTTAATTCAAGTTGATAAAATTGTCAAAATTATTAAATAGGTAACTTGGGTTTCCCCAAACACATACATACAGAGCTTATAATTAATATAAAAGTTCCCCCACCAGCATTTAGGGTTTGAAGCCGATCAGAAGAGGCATCTTCTAGTTATTATATGGAAAACAATTTGCTTAATAAATTGTTTAACAGTTTCAGTAAGATTTTAAGTTTGCTTCAACTGGGACTAAACTTAAGGATTATCATCCTTCTTAAGTGTCAGAGGCCCAAGACTGTTCAACTGCCTCTCCGGCATATATAAGGGGGATTACTAACAGACCCCTGGCTGTCTTCAAGAAGGCACTGGACAGGCACCTAAAGTTAGTACCTGACCAGCCAGGTTAGTATGTTGGTTTACGTGCAGCCAGCAGTAACAGCCTGGTTGATCAGGCCCTGATCTACCACGAGGCCTGGTCACGGACCGAGCCGCGGGAGCGTTGACCCCCGAAACCCCCTCCAGATATACTCCAGGTATTATAGAATACATCGTGAATAATATGAATATCACTATTATGAATATCCCTATTATGAATATCCCTATTATGAATATCACTATTATGAATATCCCTATTATGAATATCCCTATTTATTCAATAAAATTGGATATTTAGAACTTATGGCAGCCAATAGGAGTTCGAGCCTCGTGTCCTCCAGTGTCGACCTGACGACAATGGAGGACAGGAGAGATAGGGGGACATGATAACTACATATAAAATACTGAGAGGAATTGACAAGGTGGACAGAGACAGAATGTTCCAGAGATGGGACACAGCAACAAGGGGACACAGTTGGAAGTTGAAGACTCAGATGAATCACAGGGATGTTAGGAAGTATTTCTTCAGTCACAGAGTTGTCAGGAAGTGGAATAGTTTGGGAAGCGATGTAGTGGAGGCAGGCTCCATACATAGCTTTAAGAAGAGGTATGATAAAGCTCATGGCGCAGGGAGAGTGACCCAGTAGAGGCCAGTGAAGAGGCGGGGCCAGGAGCTATGACCTGACCCCTGCAACCACAACTAGGTGAGTACACACATGGAAGTTGAAGACTCGGATGAGCCACGGGGATGTTAGGAAGTATTTCTTAAGTCATAGAGTTGTCAGGAAGTGGAATAGTCTGGAAAGTGAGATAGTGGAGGCAGGACCCATACATAGCTTTAAGAAGAGGTATGATAAAGCTCATGGAGCAGGAAGAGAGTGGACCTAGTAACGACCAGTAAAAGAACGTTGGCACAGCAACAACTCACAACTAGGTGAGTACACAACACACACACACACACACACACACACACACACACACACACACACACACACACACACACACACACACACAATATTAACAGTCCAGTCAATTGAGAATAAATAGCGGAAATAATTTATTTGCATGAGCAAATATAATTGACGCTTTGATGTTATTGAAAACGTTGGAACACAGGTGCTCTCGAGAACTGTGCTCTCGTTCCTGGAGGTTTCCTTTTGATTCTTACCCAAAAACCCCACACATATTGTAATATGTCAATCTTCCGGGGCAGGAGCAGCAAGCAGGGCTTTGAGACGATCCACATCAGCTGCCACAACTAATTCTTGTTTTTATTACGTTTACTGACTGCACACTCAACTAATAGTATCATCCCTAGAGACTTTCTAGGTGAGTATAAATAGGCAGCCCGTCTATCTAGCGTTCCAGACGGAGGATCAAGCCTCCACCACGCCTTGCATGGGTTTAGAGATTAACATGAATTAATCTAATCTGTAAACCCTGGCAATCTGACTCTCAATACCTTCACTCGGGGAATTTTGGGATTACTTGCAAACTTTTCTCGAGGCGCAGTTAGTGGTGTGTTCGAGCAGTTAGTGGTGTCGAGCGTTGTGGGTCGAGCAGTTGGTTTTGAGCCAGTTAGTGGTGTTCGGCAGTTAGTGTGTTCAGGCGCATGTGTTCGGCTGGTGTGTCGAGGCCATGGTGTCTCGAGGCGCAGTGTGTCGAGGCAAGGTTTCTAGCGATGTTCGAGCCAATGGTGGTTCGGCGCAATGGCGAGCGCTGTTCGAGCCATGTGGTTCTGGCTGGTTCGAGCGCAGTTAGTGGTGTGTTCTCGAGGCGCAATGGTGTGTTCTCGAGGCGCAATGGTGTGTTCTCGAGGCGCAATGGTGTGTTCTCGAGGCGCAATGGTGTGTTCTCGAGCAGGCAGCGCAGTTAGTGGTGTGTTCTCAGGCGCAGTTAGTGGTGTGTTCTCGAGGCGCAGTTAGTGGTTGTTCGAGGCAGAGTGGTGTGTTCTCGAGCGCAGTTAGTGGTGTGTTCTCGAGGCGCAGTTAGTGGTGTGTTCTCGAGGCGCAGTTAGTGGTGTGTTCTCGAGGCGCAGTTAGTGGTGTGTTCTCGAGGCGCAGTTAGTGGTGTGTTCTCGAGGCGCAGTTAGTGGATGTGTTCTCAGGCGCAGTTAGGATGGTGTGTTCTCCAGGCGCAGTTAGTGGTGTGTTCTCCAGGCGCAGTTAGTGGTGTGTTCTCCAGGCGCAGTTAGTGGTGTGTTCTCCAGGCGCAGTTAGTGGTGTGTTCTCCAGGCGCAGTTAGTGGTGTGTTCTCCAGGCGCAGTGACAAACTTGGCTCCTGATAAATCAATTAATCGGTCTTGAACATCTGATGCTGAGGTGACTTCTTAGTCTTTGACATTAAACGTTTCTCTTCAAATATGGAGAATGGGAAGAGAAGTCAAATCACGAGTGAAACGCGTCTTCAGGTCTCCCGGTAACTTCACAGTGCAAACTGTTCCCTTAAACAAGTGACTGGTGTCAACCTACATGATGTCATATGCAACTTTCTTGATGACTGAGGCGTGATTACGAAGTCACACAACAAACTTCCGAAGAACTTTTTCATCCACTGATACTCTTGAATCTTTCAGTTCAATATGCTGGAAGCTGTTGCTGGTCCCAACTCCGCAGAACTCTTTTATATTCTCGTACATTTGGTGAACTACTCAGAAACCGAAGATATTTAGGACACTCTTCGTGAAGCCTCTTTCATGAGTGAAGCCTTCAGAAACCTTCACAGTCTTCATCGAAGTCGTTCTGATTGTCATATCAGACCATACACCATACCAGTACTTTTCTGAACGTCGAAGTGTTAAGTATCCCTTCCGATGTAACTCTGTGGAACTCAATGTCTGTTATCTTTAGATATACAGAAGCTGATGAACACGTTTCGGTCCGACTTGGACCATTTACAAGTCACACTAACACACGACAGTGAGGGAGTCAATATATATAGGACAGGGAGACAGGAGATGGGACAAAGAGAGACAGAAAGAAGTGGAGATGCAGTGGTAGAGGCAACGCAGGCATGATGTGTCGTACAGAATATGTCCACTTGCAAAGGAAACAGGTAACACAGCTAATATACAACCTCAGTGATGATTCCTTTCCCAGGTTAATGCAAGAGGTTTTGTTTGGTCATACGACAGAACACTAGTTATGGCTTCCATAAAACCTTGCCACCATGGACAGGTCGGGGGTTCGCGAAGAAACCTCTCATACATCCACAGAAGTGGCTGCGTTGAGGGTATTGTGTGAACACATTGGTGCTGCTACTGCTTCACCAATGTGTTCACACACACACACACACACACACACACACACACTCCTGGAGGCAAGGTAGCAGATGTAGAGGTGAAGTTTCTCGTAGATGTTGGTTGACCCTGAGAATATGGGTATACCTGGCGAGGGTTTCGGGGGGTCAACGCCCCCGCGGCCCGGTCTGAGACCAGACCTCGTGGTGGATCAGGGTCTGATCAACTAGGCTGTTACTGCTGGCCGCACGCAAACTGACGTACGAACCACGGCCCGGTTGGTCAGGTACCGACTTTAGGTGCCTGTCCAGTGCCTTCTTGAAGACAGCCAGGGGTCTACTGGTAATCCCCCTTATGTACGCTGAGAGGCAGTTGAACAGTCTTGGGCCCCTGACACTTATTGTGTTGTCTCTCAGTGTACTCGTGGCGCCCCTGCTTTTCATCGGGGGAATGTTGCATCTCCTGCCGAGTCTTTTGCTTTCATAGGGAGTGATTTTCGTGTGCAAGTTTGGTACTAATCCCTCTAGGATTTTCCAAGTGTATATTATCATGAATCTCTCTCGCCTGCATTCCAGGGAATACAAATCAAGAAACTTCAACCGTTTCTAGTATTTTAGGTGCGTTATCGTACTTATGTGTGCCGTGAAAGTTCTTTGTACACTCTCCATTTGACGAAGGTATTTGACCTTGTGTGTATCCTTCTTCCGATTAAGTTTTTCTCCTCTTCCTACTCCTTCTTTCCTGTTTTTTTTCTTTGGTTTATTATTGCTTTATTATAATCTTCGCCTTATTCCCCTTCTTGTTATTCTTCGCCTTTGATTTTGCATTATATTCCATTCTTTTTCCTACACGTTATTTGTCTCCTCTTCGTTTTTCTCCTCCTCCTCTTCCTCCTCCTCCTCCCCCTCCGTTTTCTTTCATCGTTTCCAATTAATTTAACAAGGCCAAAACATCAGAGACAACATCAGATAGCATCCCAGCAACGCTCTAAAGATAACCACATTCTGATAAAACATCCTCGATTTTTAAGAATTTTTCATTCAAAATCTTTGACGAGAAAAATATTTTTAACTTCACTGGTGGATGGGGGTAGAGGAGGTGAGGGGGAATGGGGAGGTTGATGGAATGGGATGGTGGATGGGTGGATCAGAATGGGAGGTAATGGAGATGGTGGGTATCAGGTGTCCTCTTTTCACTACTGTCACTGTTGTCAGCCATTCGTCGTCACTGTTTTTGCTCTGGCAGCCATCTTGGACGTCTTCTTTGGGCACACTGCTGCATCTTCAGTCTTTGTTGTGGCCACCATCACTGCTCTGTCTTCAGTCTTTGTTGTGGCCACCATCACTGCTCTGTCTTCAGTCTTTGTTGTGGCCACCATCACTGCTCTGCTTCAGTCATTGTTGTGGCCACCATCACTGCTCTGTCTTCAGTCATTGTTGTGGCCACCATCACTGCTCTGTCTTCAGTCTTTGTTGTGGCCACCATCACTGCTCTGTCTTCAGTCTTTGTTGTGGCCACCATCACTGCTCTGTCTTCAGTCTTTGTTGTGGCCACCATCACTGCTCTGTCTTCAGTCTTTGTTGTGGCCACCATCACTGCTCTGTCTTCAGTCATTGTTGTGGCCACCATCACTGCTCTGTCTTCAGTCTTTGTTGTGGCCACCATCACTGCTCTGTCTTCAGTCTTTGTTGTGGCCACCATCACTGCTCTGTCTTCAGTCATTGTTGTGGCCACCATCACTGCTCTGTCTTCAGTCTTTGTTGTGGCCACCATCACTGCTCTGTCTTCAGTCTTTGTTGTGGCCACCATCACTGCTCTGTCTTCAGTCTTTGCCCTGACAAACGTTGTGGACGGCTGTGGTACTGTTTTTCCAGCCATACTTCTGAAGGCCATTTCAGAGTTTTCCAGTGCAGCATACCAGTTCCTCACATACCTTATACGACCTTCCAGTGCAGCATACCAGTTCCTCACATACCTTATACGACCTTCCAGTGCAGCATACCAGTTCCTCACATACCTTATACGACCTTCCAGTGCAGCATACCAGTTCCTCACATACCTTATACGATCTTCCAGTGAAGCATACCAGTTCTTCATATACCTTATACGACCTTCCAGTGAAGCATACCAGTTCATTCTATAAATTGCATGATCTTCACGCTGTATAACTTAACATGACCTTATAACAACACCTAACTTCCTTCTGCACAGGAAGTTGCAACTTCCGGTGCAACTTCCAGTTCAACTTCTCACATTTCTTTCCTCCCATTCGGCGATTTATTCATCTCTCTTCACTCTCCCTTTTCTCTTTTTTACATTGTTTCATTATTATTATTTCTCACTATTCTCTCTCGTGTTATCTTTCTTCCTCTTACTTTACATTTGTATAATAATTTCTGGCGCTCTATAATCATCGTTGGTTCTTATAACAACTTTTGACTTGTTATTTTTTATCATTTATGTCTTGTTATAATAATTTGCGGTTGTTGTGGTTATTTCTGGCTTATTTGTACTCGTTTTTATCTTGTTTTGTTAATTTCTGGGTAGTTTAATTAATTTCTGGCTTCGTGTATTTATATCTGGTCTGTCTGGCTCACTGGCAAGTCTCTTACAACTTGGTACACTTCTGTTCTTTCCCTCTGTTTCATGGCTTTCCTAGCATTTCAGGTTTGGTTCCCAGAGTGCATCTTCTCACCTCCCCTCAGCTCCCAGCTCCTCAGTCCTAGCTACTCCAGTCCTAGCACGCCACACACTTTTGGTGATGCTGTGGCAGCACATCCTGGCGCCTCCCAGCATCTCAATCTCAGACCTCTCACGTTTAAAAGCTACAAATGTTAATTTGCTATCAACGAAGATCTCTTTAAAAATGTTTATCTATATATTCGAAGGCGATATATTTGTTCTGGACGAGATGTTCTGCTAAACCAGGAGCTTTCTGTAGGTATGCCCATAATGCAGAGTAATCCTATATTAATTGCGTAATGTACATTTTAGAAATAAAATAATAATAATATTATTATTATAATTATTATTGCTGATAATTATTATTATTATTATTATTATTATTATTATTATTATTATTATTGCTGTTATTATCAGGTTTTATGTGCGAGGGGCTTGGACTTCCAGCAAGCATGCGTGAGCATGTTAGATACGAGACAAATGCTTTTTAGGACTTGACGAGCTGTTGGAGTGTGAGCAAAGTAACATTTATGAAGGGATCCAGGGAAACCGGTTAGCCGGATTTGACTCCTGGAAGTGGGAAGTACAGTCAGTGCCTGCACTCTGATGGTGAAAGTGTTTTTTCTTTTTTTTCGGGTACAGTGCCGGCACTCTGAAGGAGGGGTGTTAATGTTGCAGTTTTGTAACTGTAGTGTAAAGCACCCTCTGGCAAGACAGTGATGGAGTGAATGATGGTGAAAGCGTTTCTTTTTCGGGCCACCCTGCCTTGGTGGGAGACGGCCGATGTGTTAATACAAAAATTATCGTTATTATTATTGCTGTTATTATCATTATAATCATTATTATTAGTAGTAGTAGTATTATTATTATTGCTGTTGTTATTATTATTATTATTATTGTTGTTGTTGTTGTTCTCAATAAGGCAAGATAGACTTTCACAAAACTGGAAACCTCAGGAATAATCGTGAATAAAATCAATTACTTAAATCAGTCGAATGATCTTTTGAATAATGCAATAAAAATAAAGCAATAAAAACTCTATTGAAAAGTAAAAAAAATGAACTAATTACAAAAAAAAAATACGTTCTTGAAAATCAGCCCAGCTTTACCATACATGGATTCAATAGGGGGAGGCAAACCAGGTATATTTTTAGCTCCGTTTTTCTCATTTGTTTACAGGTTTTCAAAATGGCTGCCAGATATATTGAGACCATTTGTTGGAAAAGTTTCTAACTGCAGTGTTAAAAATAATATTGATTTGGTGGACGAATTAATCAAGATGACTGATTCAAATGGTTACGATAGGGTTAGTTTTCATGTTATATCAGTATTCATGGAAGTCGTAGTCAGGGCCACACTGTACCTCAGTCAGGGCCACGCCGTAACCCCAGTCAGGGCCACGTCATAACCCAGTGAGGGCCACACTGTACCCCAGTAAGGGCCACACCGTACCCCAGTCAGGGCCACACCACACATTAATACAAACTAACCTCACAGTCACCTCCAAAATCCCATTCCAATATTCTGGTTGATGCAAAAAACAGACCAAAATCAATCTCCCCTTTGTTCCTGGATGATTACCCTCAACCCCTTACCCCCCCCTATGGGAAGCCCCTTCCCTTAACCTCCCTTCCTTCCTACCCATCAGGGAAGCCCGTACAGAAGCAAAAAAAAAAATCAAATAAAAAAATATCGCAAATATGGCCATGGTTTCCCCTTGGTCACTTCAAAACTTATATAGAAAACTAAAGGAAAAATACTAAGAATGGACACTTAAAATTTGTGTTAAGCGTTTAAGAGTAGGGTGGGAAAATAATGTTTTAAGTTTAAGTAATAAATCTCGGGAACCTAAACCTTGGCACACAAACTTTGGGACCTAAAACCTCGAGGCTTAGACCTCGGTACGTAATCTTCGGGACCTAAAACCTTTGGACAGAGACTGGCGCACTTTCCCTCAACGTAAACGTTATCAGAACAGTTTTGCCAGTAGGTAGAGAGGTAATTACCTAGCAACATAAACTGACGTATTGCATCGTTACCAGACGTATTGATGACGCACGACGATTACCTTTCGACGCTAAAATCATCTAACATTGTCTGGGAGGATACGTTTTCACTTTACTCTCTCTCTCTCTCTCTTATATATATATATATATATATATATATATATATATATATATATATATATATATATATATATATATATAATATATATATATGTTATCCTTGGTGGTACTGTGGGTTAGAGCGTCATGTGGTTTTCGCTCACCATAGGTTATCCTGAGAGACAGTCGTAGCTAGACCCTTGGATACCTTGTAGGAATACCATTTGTAGGAATACCTGTAGGAATACCTTGTACTAACGACAATCTCACTCTCCTGTTGAAGTCCATGGAATAGCATAGCAGCACACTGCTTATGTATCTAATTTCGCTAAATAAAAAAGAGATGCCTTCTCCCTCCCTCCCTTCCTTCTTTTCTCCCTTCCTCCCTTCCTTCTTTTCTCCCTTCCTCCCTCCTTCCTGGCAGGAGGCCAAACTACCTCGTTGAATGGCTGATCAGCCAGGCTGTTGCTATTAGTAACTTGGGTGATCGGACGCTATGAACAGTCTCTCTCTCAAGTAATATCTCACAGGAACATCTCGTGGAGGTCACAATAAAGACTAAAACCTTTCTTCTCAGGTCTTAGCGTAATGCTGCAGAAATCTTAAGTGAATTCCGTCATTGTTTCTTCTTCTTCCACCATGACCCTGGCTCCTCTGTTTTAGTGCTCCAACGCTGGGGGCATTTTGAACGCTGGGGGCATTTGAACGCTGGGTTCATTTGAACGCTGATTGCATTTAAACGCTGGAGACGTTTAAAAACATTATCAACCCCAGCAAATGAACGGTTATGAGGATTGGAGAAGGGGTAAGAAGACCGGACACGGAGTACAAACTCGGGGGACAAAGACTGCAGATCTCACTCAAAGAGGAAGCCCTAAGGGGTGAGAATAGTGCCAAACATATCACCAGAGACACACAGCAACTGAATAACCTCTGGAGTCAATGCTTGTCTGGCAAATCTAAGAGTTGCATTTAGGAATCTCAGCAGAATCATTCAAGACTCTTTACGAAGCACATTGGCCAGACCCATCCTGGAATACGCAGCACCAGCGTGGAACCCACACCTGAGAAAACATGTTACGAAACTGGCGAAATTAAAGAGGTGCACAACGAGACAAGTTCTAGAGTTTAGGGAAATAAGCCATGAAGAAAGACATTGGGGACAGAAGAACAAGGAGAGGTTCCATGAAACACAGAAATGGTGGACACATTAGCTGAGGCGTCAAGAAGTGTCCACATGAGCAGAACAGTTACTGATCGTGGGTCACTTTAACTATACACACACACACACACACACACACACACACACACACATATGGGCGTCTAGCAAACCTAAGAACAGCATTCCGACATCTTAATAAAGAATCGTTCAGGACCCTGTACACTGTGTACGTTAGGCCCATACTGGAGTATGCAGCACCAGTTTGGAACCCGCACCTAACCAAGCACGTAAAGAAGCTAGAGAAAGTGCAAAGATTTGCAACAAGACTAGTCCCGGAGCTAAGGGGTATGTCCTACGAGGAGAGGTTAAGATAAATCGACCTGACGACATTGGAGGACAGGAGAGATAGGGGGGACATGATAACGACATATAAAATACTGAGAGGAATTGACAAGGTGGACAGAGACAGAATGTTCCAGAGATGGGACACAGCAACAAGGGGAAATTGAAGACTCAGATGAATCACAGGGATGTTAGGAAGTATTTCTTCAGTCACAGAGTGGTCGGGAAATGGAATAGTTTGGGAAGTGATGTAGTGGAGGCAGGTTCCATTCATAGCTTTAAGAAGAGGTATGATAAAGCACATGGCGCAGGGAGAGTGACCCAGTAGCGGCCAGTGAAGAGGCGGGCCAGGAGCTATGACTCGACCCCTGCAACCACAACTAGGTGAGTACACACACACACGCGGGAGTGAAATAAACACAAAGTAAGGCTGTAGTGTGAGAGGAGACTCAAGTATGCAGATTGTGTTACTACACAGTGTGTATACTCTGACTTGTACTCTCAGTGTTGTAATCACAGTGTTGTTGCACCCACTGAGACGTACTCACAGTTCTACTACTTAATGTAGCTCGATCGGTAGCGCACTCAGCTCACACACTGAGGTCCGGAGTTCGAATAACCGGTATGGCTGGAAAAATATTAGGACGTGCTTCCATAAGACACCTGCTGTCCATGTTCACCCATCAGTATAAAATGGGTACCTGGGTGTTAGTGGACTGGTGTGGGTCGCATCCTGGGACAAAACTGACCTAATTTGCCCGAAATGCTCTGCATTTCTATATAGTAGTATGTCATTGATGTCAACTCGGCCTGCATACCTTGTACATCGCATTTTTTGTAGTACTCACTGATCTGTACTCGCATTGCTTCAGTACTCATAAAGTTGCACCTGCCTCTGCAACTTAACCATCAATCACTTGTTGATAAACAGTTCATCGTCTCTTGGCCTCTGTCGTCTAACTTCTGTCTCTCATCAACCAACCTCCGATGTAAACTTATTTTCCAGTATTTATGTGTGGTCAACATCCATCTATGCCAAGCTTGTTCTACTCCCTCCCATGTCAGGTGGTCAACATCCATCTATGCCAAGCTTGTTCTACTCCCTCCCATGTCAGGTGGTCAACATCCATCTATGCCAAGCTTGTTCTACTCCCTCCCATGTCAGGTGGTCAACATCAGCTTGTTCTGTTCCCTCCCATGTCAAGTGGTCAACATCCATCTATGCCAGCTTGTTCTACTTCCTCCTATGTCAGGTGGTCAACATCCATCTATGTCAGCTTGTTCTACTCCCTCCCATGTCAGGTGGTCAACATCCATCTATGCCAAGCTTGTTCTACTCCCTCCTATGTCAAGTGGTCAACATCCATCTATGCCAAGCTTGTTTACTCCCTCCCATGTCAGGTGGTCAACATCCATCTATGTTAGCTTGTTCCACTCCCTCCCATGTCAAGCACAGCCCTTGTTCACCCTCCTTCTATTCACTTTTCAAAATACTTGGACACCGGCTCCTGGCATCCCCTAAATAGACCAAGGTGACGCCTTCAGAGCCAGATAAGCTATCTCGTTTTCACTGGAAATTAAACGTGAGTTTAGCCTGAGCGAAGGCAGTCCACTAGCTGAAGTTCCTTCTTGCGTCCTGTGTGTTCATTTTTGGCTTTCGGATGCGATGCGTATGCAGAACTTATGTATGGGTATATAAAATAGCGTTATATTAACTTGCAATCAAAAAAGTGCCAACCTAGCGTAGCGGAAAAGATAAGTCATTGAAGTGACAGCTTGTTAATGTGGCTGGGTATTATGAACATAGTGACCTCTTTTAACCTCAGTGTGGTAAGAATGGAAGGTAAACTAGTGATTTCCGTGAGACTCTTCTAAAAGGGTCAGGGAAGAGATGTAACACTGTGTAGAGAAAAGAAGGTTTCAACTTTATAAGACCCTGCCCATCATTGTAGTATTTTAGTGGTGGACAAGTCATGAGTTAGGTGGCTATTGTGAAGCAATTGCGGGTGGCTATGGAGTCCGTGTGGACACTTGGAGACCACAGACATTGTGAGTGGCCATGAAGACCATGTGAGCACCCTGAGCCACAGCCACTGCGAGGGACCATGCAGAGAGAAGAAAGAAGAAACAGAAGAGATCAGAAGAGAGAAAAAACAGAGGGAGATCAGAAAAGAACTATGGATCGGAGAGAGCAGAGAGAGAGATATATATATCAGAGAAAAGCTAAGAATCAGGGAGAACAGAGGGAAATCAGAAAGATGAAAAACTAGAGAGGGGGAAAGGATCCTGGCTCCTGACATGAGCCTAAGTTCTTACTCTCAGCAGATTAGTTACCCTTTCCCCATAACTGAAATAAATTAGTCAAAATTCTCCATACAGATGAATAATTTTGTTTTCAGACTATTGACAAGTAACTTATGACGACGTTTTGATCAGACTAGTACCAACCAAACACCATACTGACCTAACCTAACCTAACCTGACCTGACCCGACTTAACCTAACTTAGCCTAGCCTAATTTAACCTAACCGAAATAACCTAACCTGACCTGACCTAACCTAACCGAAATAACCTAACCTGACCTAAAGCTAACCTAACCTACCCTAACCCTAAATTAACCTAACCTGACCTAACCAAGCCTAGCCTAGCCTATCATAGCTTAGCCTAAATTATCCTATCTTATCCATGCATATCCTAGCTTATCCATGCATATCCTAGCTTATCCTAGCCTATCCCTGCCCATCCTAGCCCAACCTAGAATAACCTAACCCAATCTAGCCTAACCTAACAGACTTACGTCATGCTAAAACTTTTTGTTTTTAAGTGCATATACTTATGTAGTATAAAAAAATAGTTCAAATGGAGTGATTTTTTGTAATATCGAGTGATTTTTTGTATTTTTTCTTTTTCGTAATTTTTTCATAATTTTTAATTATTTTTTCTAATTTTAGTTATTTCTCGTAATTTTTAGTAATTTTTTCCGTAAATTTTCATGATTTTTAGTTATTTTCAGTATTGAATAGTCGTAATGAAAATATTAGCTTCGTCTATTAGGCATTATCGGGAAAGGAGGGCCTTGTATGATGCTAAAGTTATCTGATTTTACATTTTTAAGTGTATATTCTGAATCAGCATAGAAAATAGTACCCCTGGTGTGATTTTAAGTAATTTTGAAAATCCGGCCGAAAATGGCTAAAAACGCTGAACTACTCCCAGGGCAGAGAGAGAGAGAGAGAGAGAGAGAGAGAGAGAGGGAAGACAGATGTCACATGTCACTTAATCGCCCGATCCGACTAGCATCCGACTACCAGCAGGTTATGCTGATATCGCATCTGCAAGTCGCATTACTGAGACGCAGTTACATCCAGGATCTATGCCCAAACATGTCTAATTTCCTTGAGAAATCTCAGTGGCATTATTTGGGTCCTCTCAGCCTCTCATGTTTTCCTTACCAACATGTTCAGCATCTATACCTTGCCAACTCGTCACCATCATCCATCGCAGCCATTTATAGCACGTCGAAGGTGAGTTTTGTGGGGTTTTTTCACTAGCGGAATGTCCCCTATGATCAGGTTTGCCCTGAACACATGTATGGGGGTGTAGAGGCTGTGTCTCACACATGGGCCCAGCCTCCAGGCCTCCTCTGCCACCACTCACTTCCTCTATCCTGTCTCCTTCGAATTCCTCGTAAATATCTGACCAAAGCTATGTATTCGATTTGTGATCATCTCCTGTGGCTTGTTTTCCCCCGAGTGCCAGGCCACTGAGCAAGCTTACCAAGCGAGCAAGTCACACAGATGTCCAAGCCATGGAACTCACCTTGCAGTGCACGTGTCTCATCCTACATCTGCCTGTGAGTCACTTGAAGCTTTCTACAGTCTCTTAGCTTAATTGTACAAGTTACAGTAACAAGAGGTAAGGTTTTAATGTGTTTTTTTCTGAGTGTTACTGATCCCAAGTATTCTGTCAGCAGGTGCAGCTGTGCCCCAGACATGTATTTTTTTTTTTTTTATTAACACATCGGCCGATTCCCACCAAGGCAGGGTGGCCCGAAAAAGAAAACTTTCATCATCATTCACTCCATCACTGTCTTGCCAGAAGGGTGCTTTACACTACAGTTATAAAACTGCAACATTAACACCCCTCCTTCAGAGTGCCGGCACTGTACTTCCCATCTCCAGAACTCAAGTCCGGCCTGCCGGTTTCCTGAATCCCTTCATAAATGTTACTTTGCTCACCTCCAACAGCACGTCAAGTATTAAAACCATATGCCTCCATTCACTCTATCAAATACGCTCACACATGCTTGCTGGAGTCCAAGCCCCTCGCACACAAAACTTCCTTTACCCCTCCCTCCAACCTTTCCTAGGCCGACCCCTACCCGCCTTCCCTCCACTACAGATTTATACACTCTCAGAAGTCACTCTGTCTCGTTCCATTCTCTCTACATGTCCAAACCACCTCAACAACCCCTCCTCAGCTCTCTGGACAATCGTTTTGGTAATCCCGCACCTCCTCTAATTTCCAAACTCGAATTCTCTGCATTATATTCACACCACACATTGACCTCAGACATGACATCTCCACTGCCTCAAGCCTTCTCCTCGTTGCAACATTCATCCCCCATGCTTCACACCCATATAAGAGCGTTGGTATAACTATACTCTCATACATTCCCCTCTTTACTTCCATGGACAAGGTTCTTTGTCTCCACAGACTCGAAGTGCTCCACTCACCCTTTTCCCCTCATCAATTCTATGATTCACCTCATCCTTCATAGACCCATCCGCCGACATGTCCACTCCCAAATATCTGAATACATTCACCTCCTCCATACTCTCTCCTCCAATCTGATATCCAATCTTTCGTCACCTATTCTTTTTGTTATCCTCATCACCTTACTCTTTCCTATATTCACTTTCAATTTTCTTCTTTTACACACCCTACCAAATTCATCCACCAACCTCTGCAGCTTCTCTTCAGAATCTCCCAAAGCACAGTGTCATCAGCAAAAGCAACTGTGACAACTCCCACTTTGTATTTGCTTCTTTATCTTTTAGACCAACACCTTTTGCCAAGACCCTCGCATTCACTTCTCTTACAACCCCATCTATAAATATATTGAACAACCACGGTGACATCACACATCCTTGTCTAAGGCCCACTTTTACTGGGAAATAGTCCCCTTCCCTCCTACACACTCTAACCTGAGCCTCACTATCCTCATAAAAACTCTTCACTGCTTTCAGTAACCTTCCTCCTATTCCATACACCTGCAACATCTGCCACATTGCCCCCTATCTACCCTATCATACGCCTTTTCCAAATCCATAAATGCCACAAAACATCTTTACCCTTATCCAAATACTGTTCACCTATATGTTTCACTGTAAACACTTGGTCTACACACCCCCTACCTTTCCTAAAGCCCCCTTGTTCATCTGCTATCCTGCTTTCTGTCTTACTCTTAATTCTTTCAATAATAACTCTACCATACACTTTACCAGGTACACTCAACAGACATGTATACCTGGAGTATATCTGGAGAGGGTTTCAGGAGTCAACGCCCCCGCGGCCCGGTCTGTGACCAGGCCTCATATGTATTCCCAAGCACTGCCTGCCCCTTCCTCAGTGCTTGCTGCTGCCCCCTCCCCTCATACACACACACACACACACACACACACACACACACACACAGTGGCCACTTTATTACACACACCAAACTGCCTGTGTACCATTTACCAAATAAACCTAATGCTCGCCTCCAAGCCTATTATTCTACCAACAACGCTGCCAAAAACCAACAATACCAAAGCACCGCAAAACGCACTAATATTAATGTGGCATTAATTGGGGGGCGAGTAGGTCCCTGTGGCACCAATTGGGGGGTGAGTAGGTCACTGTGGCACCAATTGGGGGTGAGTAGGTCACTGTGGCACTACGTGGGGGTGGGTATAGACTTCATGAGTAGTGATTACCCAACAAAGACCATCCAACACGGCTTGAGTCTCGTGCCAGTGGAGTGTAAATACACAGCACTAACATGGTAACGGTGTCTAAACACTCCCCTCTCGTCCCTCCCCCGCCCTCTGCCCCCTCTGCTCCCCCTCCCTTCCTCACCTCCCTCCCCAACACTGTCAAGCAAAACAAATCTTGCCAAGCCTAGATAAGTTATCAAGTCAGTTCTTGCTCAACCTGGCTGTGGTACCCACGCTGGATTGCGCGCTGCTAGCACCAACAGCCTGATTCATCACGCCATCAACTTTCATACCTGGTCTGGGGCCGGGACGCGCGGGCTATGATCCCCGGAATAAAAATAAAATCAGGAAGGTTAGATTAGCAAAAATGATAAATCTTACCTCTGATATATCTCTGAAGTGTTTCGAGGACCTTTTCTACTCCAGCTCCCGGCCCTGAGCCAGGCTTGTCTGCTTCTTAACAAAGTAAGTTGATTTAGGTACACATAAGTACAATAATCATACATAGTAACAAAATGTGTAAATTACCCACGAGGATAACCCAAAAAGTCAAGAGTGAATTATTTCCACTGTGGTCCTTGATACAAGGCACTCTCCTCTCCCACGTATCCCCACTCAAAAAATAAAAATCGGCGACAACTCCATGAAACAAACAACTATATATTAAAGTTAAAACAGAAATGAAACACTAGCTGGGCAGGGCACCAGCTTGGAATTTCCTTACTGGCCAACCTGACGCCAGCCATTGTCAGTCATTTTAACGACCCAGGTTAGTGGAGGCATAAAAAGAGGGTCGGGAGGGTAGCTGTCGGGGCTTCTCTGTCCCACACGCTGCTCGGGTCTGTGGAAATCTTTATCGTAAGCAAGTTATATGTACATGCTGGTCAAGGACCAGGCCGCGGGGGCGTTGGCTCCCGTAACATCCTCCAGGTATGCTTACATGCGTATTATACACAGTTTCGGAAGCAGGTATGATTGGGGTCTGCAGGCCAGAAAGCTGTGAAGTAGGTTGGTAAGATTTAAGAGGTGGGGGCCAAGAGCTATGAATCGATCCCTGCAAATATAAATAGGTGAATCACACACACACACACAGGAGCTGAGTCTCGACCCCTGCAACCACAATTAGGTGAGTACACACACACACACACACACACACACACACACACACACAACAGCAGGAAGGAAGCACAAAGGATTGATAATAGAATTCATTATCAGGATTAAAAAAAATAGGCGCCGCATTTGATCGTCCTAGGATATGAAGCCTCAGAAATTACGTAAATTTTGCCGTCCTAAAAAAATAAATGTAAAACTAACTTTCTCTCTCCCTCCCTCTCTCTCTCTCTCTCTCTCTCTCTCTCTCTCTCTCTCTCTCAGTTTCTCTAGGTTAGTCTCGCAGTAGAGAGTATCAGCTCATCAGAGACTGACTATCTGTCCTGGAAGAACAGCAACTTATTTCTTAGCTGCGAAAGCTCCTCATGCCTGGCATTTCCTACTGGTTGTTTCTCTTACTGAATTCTCACATCACGAAGAGGAGAGTATACTTCAAAAGATAATGAATCTGATATAAGGTGGGAATTTTCGCAATTGCTGTTTGCTGATGACACCATGCTTTTGGAAGATTCTGACGAGAAGTTGCAGAAAATGATTTGAGGAGTTTGGAAGAGTGCCTAAAAGAAAGACCTGGAAAATGAATACAAAAATGGCCAAGGTAAGAAGGATAAGTGGGAACCTAGAGGAGAGGTTGTCGAGAATGCTTGATGACTTAGAACTGAAGGAAGAAGATAGGTTGACTAAGATGAACAGATACGGGATAGATGAAAGGAGGAACGAGGAAAGCCTCTGAGGAATGATTGTAAGGAATGTGTGATTTTCAGTGGCAAGGCTTCAGTACCTGGTAGATCGGAGTGTGAGCAGGGAGAGTGTGAGCAGGGAGAGTGTGAGCAGGGAGAGTGTGAGCAGGGAGAGTGTGAGCAGGGAGAGTGTGAGCAAGGTAACATCAATATGAGATCCAGGGGGGAAACGCTTATCAAGACTTCTGTTTTGGAGATATAAAGTACAACAGTAGCAGTGGCTGTGCTTTTGGAAGGAGAGTAAACATGTTAAGGGCGCGGTGAGTTATAATGTATCTTGATATTTATGCATTCTAGAGATTGCGGAAGCGTTTCTTTCTCGAGAGAAATCTAATTACAAGCAATAAAGAGAAAGTCGACTTGAAGAAAACAAAAGAGTGCTTTATTAACAGCAAAATGTAAACAGAGTGGTACATACTACTAGCATAAATAAGCAACAATAGCATAAATAACAATAGCATAAATAAGTAACAATAGCATAAATAAGCAACAATAGCATAAGCCAACAAAATTGGCTTTAGATAAAACAAACATGAAGTGTGACAACTCCATGCCTTCACAAGGGACCAAAAAAATACAAGAAAAGCTGCTGAAATTATTAGAAGTTACCAGAGAACCCGTGAAAAACAGACTTCATACATGGTCAGGGAGAGAAAGCCGGTTCTTGTGGTGAAGTTAGGCGGTTCTTGTGGTGAAGTTAGGCGGTTCTTGTGGTGAAGTTAGGCGGTTCTTGTGGTGAAGTTAGGCGGTTCTTGTGGTGAAGTTAGGCGGTTCTTGTGGTGAAGTTAGGCGGTTCTTGTGGTGAAGTTAAGCGGTTCTTGTGGTGAAGTTAGGCGGTTCTTGTGGTGAAGTTAGGCGGTTCTTGTGGTGAAGTTAGCGGTTCTTGTGGTGAAGTTAGGCGGTTCTTGTGGTGAAGTTAGGCATGAAGTATGCAAACAAATAAAAATGTTTACTCAAAAAGAAGATAAAGCGGAAAATCGAGAATAAAGAGAATTAACTTTGAGAAGAAAAAGACGAAGATGTGAGTGAAAACGCAGGTTAAGACGAAGGTAAACAACGGGAGAGAAAAGTAAGAAAAGCTGTAATGGGAGGTAATAGAGAGTAAACAAGAGGCACAAGCTTAGAATGTTGAGGGTAGAAGAGGAGTAAAGATGAGGGATAGAGTGAGACAGAGGGTGATGATGGAGGAAGAGGTGGAGACACAAAAAGAAGTAAGTGTGTCAGACATGTACGTCCCTGAGACAGTGAGTGTCACGAAGAGACAGTGACAAACACTGTGGGAACTGCATGGTATGTTTATACACCACCACCCTCAACACCACCACCCCAAACACCACCACCCTCAACACCACCACCCTCAACACCACCACCACCACCCTCAACACCACCACCCTCAACACCACCACCACCACCCTCAATACCACCACCCTCAACACCACCACCACCACCCTCAACACCACCACCCTCAACACCACCACCCTCAACACCACCACCCCAAACACCACCACCACCACCACAACCACTCCCTCCACCACCACCCCCAACACAACCACTCCCACCACCACCACCCCCAACACCACCACAACCACTCCCAACACCACCACCCCCAACACCACCCCACCACCCCACACCACCACACCACCAACACACCACACCACCACCACACCCCCACCACCACACACCACCACCACAACCACCCACACACCACCACCACACACCCCACCACCACACACACACCACACACACCACCACCACACACACCACACACACCACACACACACCACCACACACACCACACACACACCACACACACCAACACACACCACCACCACACACACCACCACACACACCACTACACACACACCACACACACACCACCACACACACACCACCACACACACCACCACACACACACACACACACCACCACCACCACACACACACCACCACCACACACACCACCACCCACACAGCTACTGTCAGCTTTATCACAATTCTCCCTCTTACCCTTTCATCCACCTTCCATGTCTATCTCCCTCTCTCTCCCCTCTAAGCCACCTCTCCCTTGTTACCCCTCTTTACTCTTTGTCTCCTTGTCCCCTTTATCCTCTTCTCTTTCTCTCTATCTCCATGATTTATTACCTCTGTGTTGTTCTCCCTATTCCCCATGTTTGAGGGTGTGTAACAGCTGAAATATGTGAAATAATTAAAGAAGGAAGAGAGACAAAGAGAGAGAGAGAGAGAGAGAGAGAGAGAGAGAGAGAGAGAAGAGGAGATAAAGAGGTAGCTAACGCGAAGTGCGATATTGGTAGTATCTTGTTGCTGGTATCGGCTTTAAAGCTGAGTATCGGTATCGGCAAAAATTTTGGTATGTGGTCCCTTTGACAGTTATATAAAATATTAGATACAAACTGTACAGTGTGTTACACTCTCATATTCCATCACAGGATGGCTGTCTTTGTCATATTCTATCACAGGATGGCTGTCTTTGCTATTCCATACAAGAATGGCTGTCTTTGCATATTCCATCACACAGAATGGCTGTCTTGTCATATCTATCACAGGATGGCTGTCTTTGCCATATTCCATCACACAGGATGGCTGTCTTTGTCATATTCCATCACACAGGATGGCTGTCTTTGTCATATTCCATCACACAGAATGGCTGTCTTTGTCATATTCTATCACACAGGATGGCTGTCTTTGTCATATTCCATCACAGGATGGCTGTCTTTGTCATATTCTATTACAGGATGGCTGTCTTTGTCATATTCCATCACACAGAATATGTCTGCTATTCATCACAGGATGGCTGTCTTTGTCATATTCCATCACACAGAAGAGCTGTCTTTGTCATATTCCATCACACAGGATGGCTGTCTTTGTCATATTCTATCACACAGAATGGCTGTCTTTGTCATATTCTATCACACAGGATGGCTGTCTTTGTCATATTCCATCACACAGAATGGCTGTCTTTGTCATATTCCATCACACAGAATGGCTGTCTTTGTCATATACCATCACACAGATGGCTGTCTTTGTCATATTCCATCACACAAAATGGCTGTCTTTGTCATATACCATCACACATGATGGGTTTCCCCGTTATACTGTCACACAGGATGTCACCTGTACGAAGTAATGAAATGTGTCATCCTGAAGTAGGAGACTTCAGTAACGCGATGAGGATATCATGCAGCATTCCACTGAGTTCGGTAGCTACCACAGCTTCAAAGGCATCGTTCCAGCAGGGCTGTAGTTGCTGCTAAGTGGGTATTACGATCTCTCAGCTCAGGAGGTGAAGGGAAGAAAGAGGGAAGGAGGGCTGAAGAGAGGATTATGAAGGAGAGGAGAGAGAGCTATGCCACAAACGTTCCTATGCATCACTCATCCGCTTTTCCAAAAAGTCTCCAGTAACAGTCTTCCTGCTGGTCTTCAGCGGTTGAGTGAGCATCAACAATTCTATCAGTCAATTCTCTGGGCAGTGTTCGACTCTCGAGGTAAACAATGGATTGGTAGGAGACACGTGGGAGAGATACGCCACTGAGCACAATGAACGATTTTCACTGAATGAGATCATTCAACGTTAAGGAATTTATTCAGAACTGCCTGGACGTACTCTGAGAGGGACGATTATTTGTGGAAAGAGAAATTCTGTACATATCCATTAGGCTGCATCAAACGCCCCATCATATTTTTTTTTAATTTGTTTACGAACATTCTATGATTACTATTTTTTTTTTGGTCAATATGTTGATGTAAAGTTTTGGAAAACTGAATCCTCAAATAAAAGTAATTAAAAAAAAAAGAATATTTTGATATCACAATACCAAGTACGTCTAGAACACAGGGATGAAATGAGTTCAACATCATATCTGTATATATAAAATATATATATATATATATATATATATATATATATATATATATATATATATATATATATATATACTATATGGATAATATATATATTAAAATATATATATATATATATATATATATATATATATATATAGTATATAATTTCACCAGAGGTGGACCATCATATATCTATAGATACACTGAGAAGGTGATCTTAAAATGCAGAGGGAGAGACAGAGAGGGAAGGAAGTGCGTAACACTGAGGAGGTGTGAAGAAGATGGAGGAGACAGAGAATTAAAGGAGAAGAGGGAGGCAGGAGAGGGGGGCGCCCTCATGTCAACAGTATTGAGACTGACACCTCACTGCATACCTTCTCTCTCCCTCCATCTCTCTCTCACTCCCTTTCATTCCTTCCCCCCCCCTTCTCCCTCTCTGCCTCCTTAACTGCTGTCTGCTCTTTTTTTTCATGTACGTCAGTGTCAAGTGTAAAGGGCAAATGTAATACCTATTTACAAGGCAGGTGACAGGTCCTTAGCTTCGAACTATAGACCAATAAGCCTTACCTCCATAGTTGGTAAATTTATGGAATCAATAATTGCCGAAGGCAATTCGTAGCCATCTTGAAAGGCATAAATTGATTAATGAATCTCAACACGGTTTTACCAAAGGGCGTTCCTGTCTTACGAATTTACTAACTTTTTTCACTAAGGTGTTTGAGGAGGTAGATCATGGTAATGAATATGATATTGTGTATATGGACTTCAGTAAAGCTTTCGATAAAGTTCCACATCAGAGGCTACTGAGGAAACAGCACACGGAATAGGAGGAGAATTTTTTTCCTGGGTAGAGGCATGGTTGACAAATAGGCGGCAGAGAGTTTGCATAAATGGGGAGAAATCAGAATGGGGGCACGTCTCAAGCGGTGTCCCACAGGGGTCAGTTTTGGGCCCCTTGTTGTTTACAATTTAAATTAACGACATAGATGAGGGAATAAATAGCAACATAAGCAAATTTGCTGATGACACCAAAATAGGCCGTCCAATTCATTCTAATGAGGACATTAGAGCACTCCAGGATGATTTGAATAGACTGATGCAGTGGTCGGAGAAGTGGCAGATGCAGTTTAATGTAGACAAATGCAAAGTTCTAAATGTTGGGAAGGACAATAACCATGCCACATATAAACTGAATAATGTAGATCTTATTACTTGTGATTGCGAGAAGGATTTAGGAGTTCTGGTTAGCAGTAATCTGAAACCAAGACAACAGTGCATAAGTGTTCGCAATAAAGCTAACAGAATCCTTGGCTTCATATCTAGAAGTATAAATAATAGAAGTCCTCAAGTTATTCTTCAACTCTATATATCTTTGGTTAGGCCTCATTTAGATTATGCTGCACAGTTCTGGTCACCGTATTACAGAATGGATGTAAATGCACTGGAAAACGTACAGAGGAGGATGACAAAGTTGATCCCATGTATCAGAAATCTCCCCTATGAGGATAGACTGAGGGCCTTGAATCTGCACTCTCTAGAAAGGCGTAGAATTAGAGGGGATATGATTGAGGTGTATAAATGGAAAACAGGAATAAATAAAGGGGATGTAAATAGCGTGCTGAAAATATCCAGCCAAGACAGGACTCGCAGCAATGGTTTCAAGTTGGAAAAGTTCAGATTCAGGAAGTATATAGGAAAGCACTGGTTTGGTAATAGAGTTGTGGATGAGTGGAACAAACTCCCGAGTACCGTCATAGGGGCTGGGACGTTGTGTAGTTTTAAAAATAGGTTAGATAAATACATGAGTGGGTGTGGGTGGGTGTGAGTTGGACCTGACTAGCTTGTGCTACTAGGTCAGATGCCGTACTAATTCCTTAAGTGGAAGTGACCTGACTACCTGGAGTCTACCTGGAGAAGGTTAGCTCCAGGTGGTCAGGTCTAAGCCGGTGAGTGATGGACTTGCCTCGCATGGGTCAGTAGGCCTGCTGCAGTGTTCCTTTTTTCTTATGTTCTTATGTTCTTCTGTTGTATGCAAATGAGAGTGTTCTGTTAGTCTCAAGTAAATACTCACAAGATACAGCTAATATACTACCACCAGAACTAGTGTCCTGCAGCAAATGGTTAGTAGACAACAAACTATCGTTATACCTTGGGAAACACAGGCCATTACTCTTTGGTACGAGAACTAAACTGAAAAGGGTAAATTCTTTTAATGCCCAGTGTAATGGGGAACACATCACTTCAATGTAATGGGGAACCCATCACTTCAGTGTAATGGGGAACCCATCACTTCAGTGGAATGGGGAATCATCACTTCAGAATCTTCAGAGAAATATGTGGGAATCCCCTTTGACCCAAGCATATAACAAGAAAAAGCAAATAACAGGCTAGAGTTCCTCTGTAGACAAACATTGGGTTCTTACTGTGGCTCGCAGGACTCTATGTCTAACTCTTATACACTGTTATGTAGATTATTCTCGTTCTTCATGGTCCTCTTCTCATACAAACAAAAAGACAGACTACAAATCACCCAGAACAACATGGTGAGATCCATTCAGGGTCCAAGAGAACATGATGTAAGTCAGGATGAATTGCAACAACTGGATATGCTGAATGTTGAAGACAGTAAAGGAGCCGAAGCTAAATCATGTTCATAAAATTGCTCACGACCAGTGGCCAGGATATCTTGCTGCCAAGTTTGTCAAGGTTAGGAGCCAAAACCAGTATGGTACTAGGGGAAGGGAACACAGTTTTTGTAGTATCTACATGAGCCAGCTGAGGAGGAGAGCTAAAAGGTTCTTAATGAATGAAGCTACACAGAGGGAGGAGAGTGAGTTCTTGTATATTCGTGTAAGTATAATATTAAGCTTATTCTCTCTATTTAATGTTCATGTAAACTGTTTGCTTTGTTTCTAATGAACCTCTTTATATTGTAACTAATTTTAACGCAGTTGAGTTACTTATCTATTTCAATTTTTATTGTTATTATGACTGATAACTAGGCTGTTAATACTAAGATTACAAGGATCACAATGGACATAAGTCACATTGACTTTTTGGTCAACGTAGAATTCTACAAAAGGGAGGCATATTTAAGAGCGATGGATGAAGAACAGGAAGATGTGACTATTGAACTCCAGTCCCAGGAATTGTTATAAAAATCGAGTAGAAAAAATACCCACATACGCAATGTAGCCTTGAATGTCAGGGTAAAATGGCGCGAATAAACTTATCACCTGAGGTATACATCAAATGTATAACCACGGCATTCAGGTACCTCAACAAAGAGTCTTTTAGGATCCTAAATATGACATATGCCAGAATTACTAAAGAAAACAGCAGCAGCAGCACCAACAACACAGGGGAAACTAAGCTAAACAAATACAACAAGAATCTAACGTGTCAAAGCGAGATCAATTTAGTCTTGGAGCTCAAAGGAAAGACGAACGAAGAAAGACTAAATGAAACACTAGATGAAAGGAGGAGAACCAGAGGTTACATGAACAGGTCGAGATAAGAAACACAAGAGACTGTCTGATAGGAGGGGACTGGGGACAAGGGAGCATACAGGGAAGTTGAAAACGCAAATGAGTCACATAGATGACAGGAAATACCTCCTCAATCTGATCGTTGTTATGAAGTGGAACGATCTGTATGAGGAAGTGATGGAGGCAGCAGTCCAAACACTACTTACGGTCCACCAGGCCAGGAATTTAATGACAGATCATGGGTAATTTATATATATATATATATATATATATATATATATATATATGCAAGACAAGCCACTGGGGGTGGAAATATTTAGCTCAAGTACTTTCACACTTCTCAGTGCGTCATCAGGAGCTATGCAAAGTTGCAAGGCAGTAACTGAAAGCTTTCCAGGTCACTAAGACTCCATCGTCAGACCAGAATATATAAAAATAAAAGGATAAAAGTACAGAAAAACAATGCAAAAAAACTTAGCTTGTGTCGGCTGGGGACGCATTGTGGGAGGAAAAACAAAAGAGAGTAGAACAATGCTGTTATAGAGAGACCCTTAACCCTCGGTGATTAGTGTCAGATATTAGCTAACTCACAGCAATATTAATGCTGAGTTAACAATATTATCCCCACCAGAAAAGGCAACGGTTCACTGTGAACAATGTCAGTCTTATTATAAGTGTTATTGTTTATGAAGCAGCATTGTGGAGGCGTCAGGGTGTGAGACTCTCACATTCTCTAGTACATGAACTGTATATAATACCCACAAGATGAAGAATTAGACACATGCAACATCTGGGTATCTTTATTGTAGATGTTTCGCCCTCCAGTGGCTTTATTAATACAATGACATAATGTGAAGAATGTGAATTATATACAAAAGGTGAGGTAATGAGTCTCAGCCTTGGAGTTGGTGAAGAACACCATAGTCTTGAAGACTCTCAAGACTGTGCTTCAGATTTTCAAGACTCCGCGGCCGAGGGACTGATTACCTCATCTTTTGTATATAATTCTATATTCTTCACATTATGTCCTCGTAAAGTCTCTGGAGGGCGAAACGTCTAAAATTCTTCACTCCCATTCTCTAGTTTGTCATATACGGCAGCTCAAGGCCACTGTATTAAAATACAACCAGTTAGTTTAATGAGCTAAAGTATATTTAAATCTATTAATGTTTGTAGTCACTAGACTGGGGTTTTACGAGTCATTTGCCATGGGTTGAAACTCCACCCGTTCCGTGTTTGTGTTTTTTTTTATTCTGGCATTAATTATATTGCATAACTCTACAAACATCCAGTAAACCCCACATGCCTCATGCTGACCTTTATAAATAACACCTGTGGCTCACAGGAACATGAATGAATGAAGGACAAGAAGGCACAATACCGTGACAGGAACAATACACAAATAACCCGCCCGTAAAAGAGAGGAACTTACGACGACATTTCGGTGGTCTTGGACCATTTACAAGTCACACTTGTAAATGATCCAAGTCCCACCGTAATGTCGTTATAAACCTCTCTCTCCCATGTGTAGAATTTGTGTATCGTGTAATGAATGAATTTATAGATGAGTGAATTATCCAGTGCCTCAGATGACCATGGGCAGCCTAGGGAACAAAGACTGGATGCATGAACTCAAGCCTTGAAAAGACTTAAACAGCTCCCAAAAACCATGGTAGGTAGCAGAAAGAGCCAATGAAAATATCTAATTTCTCATCCACGGTATTTACATTATAATATCCTGGTGGCAAAAGCTCTCGCTTCACACGATGAGGTGTCCGGGTTCGATTCCCGGTAAGGGTGAAAACATCGGACGTGTATCCTTACACCTGTTATCTATGTTCACCCATCAGTAAAATGGGTACCTGGGTGTTAGTGGACTGGTGTGGGTCGCATCCTGGGACAAAACTGACCTAATTTGCCCGAAATGCTCAGCATAACAAGCGGCTTTCTATATAGTAGTATGTCATTGATGTCAACTATGGTCTGTATACCTTGTACATGTACTTGTAGTAAATAAATATATTATTATTGTACCAGGATGACATCGACACTTATTGAAATGCCGAGATCTGGCACACGGGTCGCGATCTACATTTTTGTGGTATACGGACATATTTTTTAAGCCATCGAGTATATTGTTGATTAGATAACTGTCCAATAAGTAACCTTGGGCTCACATGTAAACACTGCTGAGCATCATGAAAGATAAGAGAATATTAAGAAAATTATTGCGTTCGATACATGAATTACACGGAATTAACGATCCCAGTCAACTACATGGTCAGTTTCCTTCATAAGTAAATTAAAGCATTAGATTTCTCCCCTGTTGTAACAAGAGTATTTATGTGTTTTTTTTCATTGCAACTCCAAAAATTTTACCTATGTGACTAGTATATTTGAAATCATGATGTTTGCAAGGGGCATAGTACATGTCACCTGCATGCGTTTTAATTAATTGGTTTAGTGACATTTCCACAGAGGCAGTGATTTTTAAAGGTCAGGAAGCGGAAAGAAAAGAATGGCCAGAAGTGAGAAGACTGCATCACCACCTAGGAGCCATACTGGACCGGACACAAAGCCAGTTGCTGGCCCATCAGAGCCACAGGTATTACGACCAACAACAAAAGAGGTATCCCTCAAACACATAACATCATTTATGTTTGCAAACATAAATGGTCTTAAAACAAGTATCAACAACTGAATACAGTTTATTAGTGGACTCACTGAATCGAATGCAATGTTTGTGGCTTTCACAGAGACATGAGCAAAACACTACTGTTGACAGTAAAATATTAATCCTTTTCTACAGTCTACTGAGACGCAACAAGAAAAAAAGAAATGGAGTGTTAGTCTGTACGTGAATGAGTCGCTCATTTGCATTAAGTTACTTAACACCACAGATGATGCAGTTAAAGTTCTTGGCAGCCAAAGTTTAGAAGCAGAATCTAGTTATTGTACTCGCTTATAAGCCACCGGGTACAACTTCCCATCACTTCAAAGACCAACTACTGACAATTTAACGTTGTCTTGAAAATGTTTCATATCCTGTCCCAAATATATTGTTGCATGTTTACGACATGCATAGAACCGACTGTAATATCAGAGAAAATCCCAGGAGACACTTCAGATGAGCAGAGAAAATCCCAGGAGACACTTCAGATGAGCAGTCTCACACTAGCAAATAGCGGAACCAGCCGGACTTGACCTTATATTCAACAGCTCTTTTCTTGTTCCTCTTGTCTCTTGTACCTCCCGGCTCCCTGAGAGCATGTCTGCAAAGGTTCCACCTTTTTTTTTTATCCTTACCTTCTGTCCCCCTTTCTGCATTTCCATTATTGTCTCTGCCTCTTTCCACCTTCCCTCAATCTACTCATGCTGATCCCTCGGCTTATTTATGTCTTCCTCCAGATCTTGGACCTTTTCCTCAGCTGCAGGTGACCTTTCTCTTCTCTTTCTTGCTTACCCCCAACTCTTCTATCCTACTTTCCATTTCATCTCATCACAGAGAGTATTGCAATTTTTTGTTGTGGTCCTCCTCCACCCACGTCCTCCTCCTCTTTCTCAACTTCCCTTCCTTTGAAGAGTTAGACACATGTGCAACATCTGGGTATATTTATTGTAGACGTTTCGCCCTCCAGTGGCTTTATCAATACAGTTCAAGGACATTATGTGAGACTGTAGAAATATATACAAAAGATTCTCATTTCTTTACTGGTTGAGTTTCACCCAGACAGGTACAATACCTGTGTGTGTGTGTGTTGTATACTCACCTATTTGTGGTTGCAGGGTTCGAGGCATTGCTTCTGACCCTGCCTCTTAGAGTGGCCTGACGGACATCTACTGGGCACTAACCTACTTGGCTCTGTCATATTTGCTCTTAAAGCTGTGTATATGTTTGCACAGCACATGTGCGTGTCACTGTGGATAAGCACATTCAATCATCATTACCGCCACCTAGAGGACAAGAACTGCATAAATATGTAAATACAGGAAGAGAAATAAATTGGCAACAAGATTCTTTTACATTAGCTGAGTTGTTTAGCTCAGTTTGCTTTGATGATATTGATAATATGTTAATGTAAGGGAGGAAGGCCAGAGGATACACTGAGGTGAATTTGAGACAGACTACGTAAACAGGAACAAAAACTGACAGGCAAAAACAGACAGAAAAGAGGAAGTAACAACGGAAATTTGAAAGACACTGCAAACAGGCAGAACAATCAGCAAAAACAGACATCAGAGAGAACAAAAAAAAACAGAAACTCGAGGCATACTGTAAACAAACATAAAAGAATAAATAAAAAAGCGGACACACACACACACAAACTACGGAACAGATAAAACGAACGTTCATTTGGACACAAGAGATCCTATGAGTTTGTAAAATAAAAGAAAGAAACACCGAGCTTAGCGTTGAATTCCGCAGGATTAAGCCTTAATTCAGCTCTCTCCCCTGAATCCCCCATAACCCTACCCAGGAAGCCAGAGGATCATTATATCTGCCAAGTGCTCAGTGACTCTCCTCAGCAGCAAGAAGCTATCCCGGTTCTTCAATAACAAGAAGCTATCCCGGTTCTTCAAGAACAAGAAGCTATCCTAGTGTCTTCAAGAACAAGAGGTCATTCTGGTGTCTTCAAGAACAAGAGGTCATCCTGGTGTCTTCAAGAACAAGAGGTCATTCTGGTGTCTTCAAGAACAAGAGGTCATTCTGGTATCTTCAAGAACAAGAGACCATCCTGGTGTCTTCAAGAACAAGAGACCATCCTGGTGTCTTCAAGAACAAGAGGTCATCCTGGTGTCTTCAAGAACAAGAGACCATCCTGGTGTCTTCAAGAACAAGAGGTCATCCTGGTGTCTTCAAGAACAAGAGGTCATCCTGGTGTCTTCAAGAACAAGAGGTCATCCTGGTGTCTTCAAGAACAAGAGGTCATCCTGGTGTCTTCAAGAACAAGAGGTCATCCTGGTGTCTTCAAGAACAAGAGGTCATCCTGGTGTCTTCAAGAACAAGAGACCATCCTGGTATCTTCAAGAACAAGAGTCATCCTGGTGTCTTCAAGAACAAGAGGTCATCCTGGTGTCTTCAAGAACAAGAGGTCATCCTGGTGTCTTCAAGAACAAGAGGTCATTCTGGTGTCTTCAAGAACAAGAGGTCATCCTGGTATCTTCAAGAACAAGAGGTCATCCTGGTGTCTTCAAGAACAAGAGGTCATCCTGGTGTCTTCAAGAACAAGAGGTCATCCTGGTATCTTCAAGAACAAGAGGTCATCCTGGTGTCTTCAAGAACAAGAGGTCATCCTGGTGTCTTCAAGAACAAGAGGTCATCCTGGTGTCTTCAAGAACAAGAGGTCATTCTGGTGTCTTCAAGAACAAGAGGTCATCCTGGTGTCTTCCAAGAGGCATGGCAAGAGGTCATCCTGGTGTCTTCAAGAACAGAGTCATCTGGGGTCTTCAAGAACAAGAGGTCATCCTGATCTGGTTTGACACAGGATTCACACCAGTCGTTGTTGACAGTTAACCAAATTGTTTCTGCCTTAACAATTTTATGCATCATCGTCAAATTGTCAAGTTAATAACGTACTGTGTGTTTATCTTCGTTTGAAAACACTTTTCTCTTTCAATAATTATTATCATCATCATCACCGTCACCATTGTTATTATTATTATTATTATTATGTATACATAAACTTTCATTTCATCCACTTCTCCTCCTCCTGCTTTTTTCTCCTGCTACTGCTACACCTCCTGCTACTGCTGCTCCTCCTGCTACTGCTACACCTCCTGCTACTGCTGCTCCTCCTGCTACTGCTACACCTCCTGCTACTGCTGCTCCTCCTGCTACTGCTACACCTCCTGCTACTGCTGCTCCTGCCATCCTCTCAAAAAGCTTTAATACCATCACGGAAATCACAGCCCCCGCCTGATCTCACCCATCACCCGCCCTTCCCCAACCTACCAACCCCCTCCACATCAGCAGCCCATCCCCACCACCCCACCTTCTCTATCCGTCCCATCTCCCCACCAACCCTTCCCCAACCCACCCCTGCTCCTCTCCTCCTCCTTCTAGTCTCAATAACTAACGTATCTTTGCAATATGGAATAAAATATGCAGAAATCTTCTCCCGAGGCAACACCAAAGGGAGGTAAGACCCCGACGGGGGCGCTGCTCCCCAGCAAGCGACCCCCTTCCCCCCTCCCAGCTGCTTGCAACTCGGGTGAACAAGATGAGAAATCTGCAACAAAAATGTTACATTAAATTCTCGAATAAATACTGTATCAAATGCTGCATTAAACGCCGCAGTAAATAAATGCTTCCTGCTGGTCGATGCCTCACAATGAGGATGTTTAAGTTACAAAAATGCTGGATAAATGCTGAATTAAATGCTGGATTAAATGCTGAATTAAATGCTGGATTTAATGCTGAATTAAATGCTGGATTAAATGCTGGATTTAATGCTAAATTAAATGCTGGATTAAATGCTGAATTAAATGCTAGATTAAATGCTGGATTAAATATCCCTCACAGGGAGGTATCCACTGAGATATACCTTCAGATATTCCTCACAGCATCCCAGCATCTAACTCTTCCCTGCTGAGAGAGTCTCTGAGAAACCTTTCCTTGAGATCACGAAATCCAAGTGACGAGAAAAAAAGTAGGAAAGAAGGGAGCAAAGAAGGAGAGCAAGGAACAAAAAAAAAAAAAGAGAAAAATACAAAGAACAACTACACTCCTGCTGTGCCCTTCCCAAGAACATCATCTGAGATCATTCATTCCTAGAATGACTCGAGTCTGGAACATGTTCGTACAGCATTGCAACGTTATTGAAATTAATTCAATTGACGAAATGAAATCTCTGTTGGTTTCTGTCTCCATGTGGGGTTTGTGTTTCCATGTGGGGTTTCTATCTCCATGTGGGGGTTTCTGTCTCCATGTGGGGTTTCTGTCTCCATGTGGGGTTTCTGTCTCCATGTGGGGTTTCTGTCTCCATGTGGGGTTTCTGTCTCCATGTGGGGTTTCTGTCTCCATGTGGGGTTTCTGTCTCCATGTGGGGGTTTCTGTCTCCATGTGGGGGTTTCTGTCTCCATGTGGGGTTTCTGTCTCCATGTGGGGGTTTCTGTCTCCATGTGGGTTTTTTGTCTCCATGTGGAGTTTCTGTCTCCATGTGGAGTTTCTGTCTCCATGTTTGGGTTTCTGTCTCCATGTGGGGGTTTCTGTCTCCATGTGGGGTTTCTGTCTCCATGTGGGGGTTTCTGTCTCCATGTGGGTTTTTTGTCTCCATGTGGGGTTTCTGTCTCCATGTGGGGTTTCCTAAGTTCATTATCAGTTACTTTTAACTTGGGGTTAAGTAAGATATCTCTTTTTATTGGCATTTTAAAAAAAGTCAGGAATGGCAAGAGAGGAGAGTAGTTTGAGAGCCAGAGAGAGCTGGGATTGAGCTCTCAGAAACTACTAATTTCGCACGAGATTGGGAGAGTACATTACGAGTACTTCTTGGCACTTTTACCCCTGTAATGTTGTCCCATTTCAGAGTACGAGTACTCTTGGTGTATATTAAGTGTACTAACATATACACAAATATCCCGCACATAGAAATAGCAAGAGGAGGGAATAGTAGTGGTGGTAGTAATAGTAGTAGTACTAGTAGCAGCAGTAGTAGTAGTAGAGGCAGTGTAAGAACCAGAGTACAAAGGAGCATTACAGGACAGCTAATGGTCCACGAGGATGCAACAAAATCCCAGCTGGACAAAATCCCGTAGGACAGAACTCACCTAGGCAGAAGACAGGAAAGACAGAAAAAAACAGGAAAGGAGAAGAGGTAAAGAGCGCAGGAGGAAGAAGAGAAGGAGATAAAAGATCAGATCAAGCAACGAGTGTTCCGAAGTTCGGACAATATAATGAGAAAGTCGGACCGAAACGTCGTCATTAAGTGTTCAAAATGGTAGAGGTGATAAACGACAACTTTCCTCATGGATTTCAAAATCTTTTCGCTTTATGCTCCAATTCCCAGTGTATTAGCATATTTTGTCTCTTTATTGCATTATAACACAAAAGGGGACAAGAGATTGAGTGTGCGTGAGGAGTGGTGTACCAGCTCACTAATTAACACGAATAAACAACGACGTTTCGGACCGACTTGGACCTTTTACGAAGGTTAGGAAAATTAGGTCCGCTTAAAACTAACTCCGGATAGCTTACTCACGAAGAAAATTAAATGTACTACAATTTAAATTTACAAAAACACACTGTGTGATTTTGTAAATGGTCCAAGTCGGAGCGAAACCTCGTCGTGAGCTCCTCTTTTCTATTTCCGGGTTATTTGTGTATTGTTCCAGTCACGGTATTTCTTTAATGAAGGATTTAGGTGACAAGTAAATTGTGGATTTGGCAAGGAAGGTACCAAGGAAGGTGGGCGAAAGGAAGGTACCAAGGAAGGTGGGCGAAAGGAAGGTACCAAGGAAGGTGGGCGAAAGGAAGGTACCAAGGAAGGTGGGCGAAAGGAAGGTACCAAGGAAGGTGGGCGAAAGGAAGGTACCAAGGAAGGTGGGCGAAAGGAAGGTAGATAGGAATGAAGTGACACAGGAAGTGACAGATGGAGATATGAAGATAAAAAGGAAGAGGAGGAGAGAGAGAGAGAGAGAGAGAGAGAGAGAGAGAGAGAGAGAGAGAGAGAGGGTGAAGACAGGAAGGTAGGAATGGAGACACATAAAGAGAAAGATATGCAAAGAGGAAGGTAGGCAGGAAAGGAGGGGAAAAAGAGAAGACACATTAAGAGAGTGACATATGAAGAAAGGAAGATGAAAAAGGGGGGAAAAAAAGTGGGCTTTCTTACCAGTACGTGAAATAATCATCATCTATGTAAGGTAAGAATGTAAGTATTTTGAGAGAGAGAGAGAGAGAGAGAGAGAGAGAGAGAGAGAGAGAGAGAGAATGAAGCCGACTCAACACAATATCAATAACAATGTCAAAACCAATACACAACAGGAAACCGCACAGTGATTTTTCTCCTGAATGTTTGGGGAAATCTCTCTCTCTCTTTTTTTATATTGTTTCTCTCTCTCTGCGTACACGTGTGTGTGTATGTGTGTGTGTGTGTGTGTCTGTGTGTCTGTGTGTCTGTGTGTGTGTACTTACCTATATGTGGTTGCAAGGGTCGAGTGAGGGGTCTGTATTTTTGCATATGAAATCTCCTAGCTCAGTCTGAGCTGGGAGACTTCAGTAGTGTCAGTCTGAGCTGGGAGACTTCAGTAGTGTCAGTCTGAGCTGGGAGACTTCAGTAGTGTCAGTCTGAGCTGGGAGACTTCAGTAGTGTCAGTCTGAGCTGAGAGACTTCAGTAGTGTCAGTCTGAGCTGGGAGACTTCAGTAGTGTCAGTCTGAGCTGGGAGACTTCAGTAGTGTCAGTCTGAGCTGGGAGACTTCAGTAGTGTCAGTCTGAGCTGGGAGACTTCAGTAGTGTCAGTCTGAGCTGGGAGACTTCAGTAGTGTCAGTCTGAGCTGAGAGACTTCAGTAGTGTCAGTCTGAGCTGAGAGACTTCAGTAGTGTCAGTCTGAGCTGGGAGGCTTCAGTAGTGTCAGTCTGAGCTGGGAGACTTCAGTAGTGTCAGTCTGAGCTGAGAGACTTCAGTAGTGTCAGTCTGAGCTGAGAGACTTCAGTAGTGTCAGTCTGAGCTGAGAGACTTCAGTAGTGTCAGTCTGAGCTGGGAGACTTCAGTAGTGTCAGTCTGAGCTGGGAGGCTTCAGTAGTGTCAGTCTGAGCTGGGAGACTTCAGTAGTGTCAGTCTGAGCTGAGAGACTTCAGTAGTGTCAGTCTGAGCTGGGAGACTTCAGTAGTGTCAGTCTGAGCTGAGAGACTTCAGTAGTGTCAGCCTGAGCTGAGACTTCAGCAGGACAATGAGGATATCGTCCAGTATTCCAACAAGGGTTCATCAGCTACGGCAGCTTTAAAGGCTTCCTTCCAGCAGAGCCGCAGTTACTGCCACTTGTAAACTACCATCTCTCAGGATGACCTGTCCCAGACACAGCAGAAATGGAATTTGTACGGAGATATCTCCATATCCCAGAGTGAGGGCAAGAGAAATTATGAAGAGGACACAGAAGCAGAGAGAGAGAGAGAGAGAGAGAGAGAGAGGATAGGTGAGAGGGAGAGAATATGAATATGAATGTCAAATCTAACTACATAAATAAAATTTTAGAGTCATTATAACACTAAGAATATATAGTGGCAATATATTATTCTTTTATGGAGGAAGGAGGGAGGGTTGGGAGAGTTTTGTGGTGGAGGGAAGGAGGGAGGGGAGGGTAAGTTCTGTGGCGGAGGGAAGGAGGGAGGGGAGGGTGATATATCATATTTTTTTTTAGACTTAAGGGTACGACAGGGATTAGGTTCAGAGTCCGACATTTATTTACAAGCTAAGAGTTGTTATCGTACCTCACCCTCCGTGCTAATGTTTACATCGGCTTGAAGAAACTCCTGGTGAGCAGAAGGAAGCTGCCATCAATGTTTTAGCTGTAGAAATGGGCCAGAAAAGCGAGAAGTTGAGTTGAGTGTTTTATTCTGGAAACGTTCCGGCAGCCAGTAGTGGTTTCCTCAGTCCAATACAGAGAGAACGCTGGAAGACGAAGAGTTTGAAGTCATCAGTCTTCGATTGTCGTGTGGCGCAATTTTTTTACGTAGCATTATTTTCCCTCGTGCATTTTATATATTAATGCATTTTTACAACATTCAATATTTCCAATGTTTCTTATCTAACCATTACCAGATAAAGAAGCCGTCATAGTTCCTCAGGGACTATGACGGCTCTCAGACACAGTCACTGTGACTGTGACTGTGTCTGCGAGTCACTGTGAGCAAGTGTGAGTTTGAATGAGTGAATAAGTGAATAAATGAATGATAATCAAGTCCAGTGAACATATGAACGTTTTCTTCACTTGGTCTGGGACCGGCCGCGAGGGGGCAGTGACCCCCCGGAACTAAATACAGGTAACCTACTTCTCCGCACAGCACATTCCTCTCAGATCTGGTAATAGTCTCGCTGAAAATCGTAGGATGTTATCAAGATACCGAACTTAATTCTCCAAGTTCCTGCATGTTCTTCTGAGGTTTGTTAATTTCGCATAGGACAATTACCCTTTGAGGTTGTCGTGTAATTCTGGTAATATGCTTGGTGTTGTGTGTACTCTCAGGTCCTTTGTCTTTATACGGATATTTGCTGTTGGTCTCCATCCATGCTGCACCCTGTGTACTGTCTGTCCTCACCTCCTTCAAAAGTCACATGATTTCGAATTTGCTTAGAACAAAGTGCAGAAACTACCCATTTGACCATATCTACGGTTTGTTTAGGTCTAAGTGTACTCACCTAGTTGTAGTTGCAGGGGGTCGAGTTACAGCTCCTGGCCCCGCTTCTTCACTGTCGCTACTAGCTCACTCTCCCTGCTCCATGATATTTCTCATACCTTTTCTTAGAGCCATGTATGGATCCTCCCTCCACTACATCGCTTCCCAGAGTATTCCATTTCCTGACAACTTTGTGACTGAAGAAATACTTCCTAACATCCCTGTGATTCATCTGAGTCTTCAACTTCCAATTGTGTGTGTGTGTGTGTGTGTGTGTGTGTGTGTGTGTGTGTGTGTGTGTGTGTGTGTGTGTGTGTGTGTGTGTAGATGGATGGGGGATAATGAAAGATACACTTACCTCACACTGTTCTTCCTGTCGACTCTGGTCTTCCACACTGGTCCTGGGGAGAAGAAAACCACAAGTATCAATAATATGGATCCCTTGACGTCAAGAATATAACATAGAAGCATCAACACCACCACCATCGTAATCACCACCATCGTAATTACCACCACCATCACCACCACCATAAACACCACCATCAACATATGTATAATTATTAGTAGTAGTAGTAGTATTGTTACTATTACCATTAATTCTATTCGCTCTGCGGTGGTAGGTCAATGGGTGTCATTCAGTGCTCGGGTAATAGGAGGTCACCAAATTTTATTTGAAAAAAAAGGGGAAAGTTAGCTACAGTTCCTTGGATCAAGAACTCTTCCTCGGCCTCAAAACAACATTCTCTTCATAGTAACTTCAGCTATACAGGTCATGCTGGCACTACTGTTGTCTCCCAGGTCATGCTGGCACTACTGTTGTCTCCCAGGTCATGCTGGCACTACTGTAGTCTCCCAGGTCATGCTGGCACTACTGTAGTCTCCCAGGTCATGCTGGCACTACTGTTGTCTCCCAGGTCATGCTGGCACTACTGTAGTCTCCCAGGTCATGCTGGCACTACTGTTGTCTCCCAGGTCATGCTGGCACTACTGTAGTCTCCCAGGTCATGCTGGCACTACTGAAGTCTCCCAGTTCAGACTGACACTACTGAAGTCTCCCAGTTCAGACTGACACTACTGAAGTCTCCCAGTTCAGACTGACACTACTGAAGTCTCCCAGTTCAGACTGACACTACTGAAGTCTCCCAGTTCAGACTGACACTACTGAAGTCTCCCAGTTCAGACTGACACTACTGAAGTCTCCCAGTTCAGACTGACACTACTGAAGTCTCCCAGTTCAGACTGACACTACTGAAGTCTCCCAGTTCAGACTGACACTACTGAAGTCTCCCAGTTCAGACTGACACTACTGAAGTCTCCCAGTTCAGACTGACACTACTGAAGTCTCCCAGTTCAGACTGACACTACTGAAGTCTCCCAGTTCAGACTGACACTACTGAAGTCTCCCAGTTCAGACTGACACTACTGAAGTCTCCCAGTTCAGACTGACACTACTGAAGTCTCCCAGTTCAGACTGACACTACTGAAGTCTCCCAGTTCAGACTGACACTACTGAAGTCTCCCAGTTCAGACTGACACTACTGAAGTCTCCCAGTTCAGACTGACACTACTGAAGTCTCCCAGTTCAGACTGACACTACTGAAGTCTCCCAGTTCAGACTGACACTACTGAAGTCTCCCAGTTCAGACTGACACTACTGAAGTCTCCCAGTTCAGACTGACACTACTGAAGTCTCCCAGTTCAGACTGACACTACTGAAGTCTCCCAGTTCAGACTGACACTACTGAAGTCTCCCAGTTCAGACTGACACTACTGAAGTCTCCAGTTCAGACTGACACTACTGAAGTCTCCCAGTTCAGACTGACACTACTGAAGTCTCCCAGCTCAGACTGACACTACTGAAGTCTCCCAGTTCAGACTGACACTACTGAAGTCTCCCAGTTCAGACTGACACTACTGAAGTCTCCCAGTTCAGACTGACACTACTGAAGTCTCCCAGCTCAGGCTGATACATTTCAGCACCTTGCATGAGCACCATCCTGTGTAAGGGAATATAACAAGGAAACACAGCGAGGTTTTGTTGCCACTGTGTAACTATTATATAGAATAGGATAGCAGCACACTGCGGATGTATCCAACTTTGGTATATATAGACAGAATTTATACCATCATAAACACAAACAGAGTCCTTGTGTTAAACCCCCTATACATCATTACTCATTATAACTCATCCATAGATCATTAACAAACTCAAAGATGGTCATTACTTCCTCAGAGAATTATGAGAGAGAGAGAGAGAGAGAGAGAGAGAGAGAGAGAGAGATGAAAGAATTACAGTATAGAAAGTGAGAAAATATAGATTTCTAGTCAAAATATAGATATGGTACTAGTGACTATCACACCAAATACTGTATAACAATGACATCGAATCAAACCACGGTGCGGGTGGGGATTGAACTCGCGGCAAGTAAGTCGTGGTTTGTTTGCAATCGTGTGATTACGATTTCGTGAGTCGTGATTGACATTGAACCTTAGAATAGCCTTTAGCGACCTTGACGAAGACTCCTTGAGCACTCTGTGTATTTGTCGGTCCTGCCACAGAGTCTTTATCTCCGCCCAGAAATATCCAAGCCGTGTGCCTCATCCATGTGCACCGCCGGGTAGAAATATCCCAGCCGTGTGCCTCATCCATGTGCACCGCCGGGTAGAAATATCCCAGCCGTGTGCCTCATCCATGTGCACCGCCGGGTAGAAATATCCAAGCCGTGTGCCTCATCCATGTGCACCGCCGGGTAGAAATATCCCTCCCGGGAATCTCATATAAACAGTGTTGCCAAAAAATACGTCTCGTCTATTAATAAAATGATTAACTCCGAGCACACAGTATTGCCAGGAACGTGATCCAGAGTGTTGAGGGTCTCTTTGTATTTGGCTACTGTGCTTACTCTGTCTTCGTCTCTCTCTTCTCTCCCTCTTCTCTCTCTCGCCCACTTACCCTCTCTCTCTTCTCTCTCTAATTTGCATAATGCAGGAACATGTTTTCCTTGTGTTCTCAGTTACTACTCTAGTTTGTGAATCAGACTCTGTCTGGGTATAGCGTTAAAAGCTTTCTTGCCCCCCTTTTCCCCAAAAAAACATATACACGGCAGTCTTTTTTTCTTCTTCGGTTCAGAGTTACTGGTCTGTATTTCAATGCAACTGTATCCTGTTCCTCTTCTTATATAAGGGTTCAATAATTTCAGTTTTCCCAGTCGTCTGGTAATCTCTAGTGAAGTGGAATTTTGAGGTATTTTTCCCCCCATGATATCTCCACTTGTGTCAGCAGCCATGATGCTATTCTGTCAAGTAACCTGGTTTTCATTATGCCTGCCTCTCCCCTTTTTTTCCATATGTTTAATTAGTTGTACCTTTGATATGTGGATGATAGTTTCAGGTGGTCCGCTTTCCCAGTGCTGTTTCAGCGTGCTGTGTATCTTCTCTTGTATCTCGTGTCGTGTTCTGAAAGTGCTCCTTTCCCCATCTTCAGTCTTATTCGTATTTTATTATTGTCTCTTCATGTGGCTGTTGTATTAGTTCTCATCCGGGCCTCAGCACGATGTTGATTTGCATTTGCCACTTCGTTTCTCGCATTGTCTCTCAGTATCTTATTGTTGTTCTCGTTAAAGCAGGGAGTGTGAGATCCCACTCATTACCTCCAGAAGGAGCTCTTTACATATCTCATGCGTGTGAGATCCCACTCATCACCTCCAGACGGCGCTCTTTACACCTCTCATATATAAGGAACATGATAAACAAACATATGAGGAAAACTATTGCACTGATAATTAAAATTAAAAATAAAAGTATTGGAACAACTACTTACGGGAATAACTGGTTAAGTACCACCTACATAATGTTGTTTTGAAAGGAATAATATACCATGAAGGGGGCAACTGAGACCGAAAATATTTAGTCACACGGCAACATAAACAAAACACTCAGTTTATTCTGCTCAAACTTTTATTTTAGAAAATAATGGATGTACAAAGTGACCGAATTCCACTTTCTTAGGCTACGATGTTATATTGCTGGAGTAATAGAACAGAAGTGGTCTCAATTACCGCCTTGTGGGGAGCTTTTGGAAGCTCGCTATTTTAGGTGGGATACTGTAAGTAGTGGTACTACATATTATTACACTTCCCTTATCACCCTCCACTTCGTTGCTCCATCCAAGACCCGGCAATCTGTTTGACCAGGCTACCACCAGACGATCCTGGTCCATGGCCGGGCTCCGGGAGTAGAAACACTCTCGAAACTCATCAATAGTATATCAAAAGCATATCGGGGTATATTTTATATGTGTAAGTTTATTTAGGTACAGCTATACATTAATACGGTTACATAAATTATCATACATAGCAGCGTATGTGTAGATTACCCAGGATAACCCAGAGTCAAAGTGACTTATTTTCATCCCAGTGTGGCTAGCTCGTTCGAAAACCCTAACACCCACGCCCCTAATTCCCATACTAAAGAAGGGATTCCTGTTCCCTTTGACCCTTCTACTTTCCATTGAGTACACAGGACGGTGTAACACCGCACTTTGCTACTCCGGTATACCATTTCACATTTCCCACTCCTGACTGGTTATTAATTTTCGCTGTGGCCAGCCAGCACTTCCCGAGATGAGTCAGGAACCCGCAAGCAGCAACTAGTTGTGTGTATCTGGGGGGAAGATGGGCGGCGAGGGCAAATATTTATGTTGTTCTGTGGCGACGCACATTTCCCTTCCCCTCGTGTTATGCTATCACCCGCTGGCGCCCACCACGGCCATTAAGACCACTCTGTAGTGGCGTGCACTACGCCCACGCCCACACACACACACACACACACACACGCCCCGATGGCATGGTGGTTAGCGCTATTGCTTCACGCACAAAGGGCCCGGGTTCAATTCCCGGCGGGGCCGAAACATTTCGAAGTGTTTCGTTACACACACACACATACATACATACAACAGGCCTAGTGTCTAATCGACATGTGCCTAGGACAAAATGGTAACTAACTAACACTAGCCACAGTGGTCGTGGTCATACCGTGACAACAGCGCTATGGGGCCACTGTAAAAACCAGACACATGACACCATCTATTTAAATACCAATGTAGTGAGACTCTTCCAAGAGCTACAATGACAGTGTGTGACGCCCAGGACAACACACCAGTGACCACCCCGCCTATAATACTACACCTCAGTCCCTCAAGAATTATTATCATTATTATTATTATTATTATTATATTATTATTATTATTATTATTATTTTATAATAGATAAAAAAATAATAAAATAATAATAATAATACAGATTTTTAAATGTATTTCGGTGGTTACACGATGCAAGATAGATTTGCTATTGCATAACCCCAACTACGTCAGCGTACGCGAAAAAGACTAGTGCAGAGTGCGGTATAAGTTTATAACGCAGTCTAGGTATTAGGGTTGAAGAATCGAAGCGAATCGGATTTTGATATTCACAAGTTATCACATGGACACTAATATCCCAATTTTTTTTTTTTCAATAAAAAAAAGGTAAGTTAGGACGTACAAAGCTGTGAAGCGACTCGAACCTTCCAGTAAGAAACACCATCTTTGAAGCCAAACTATAATGCATAATACACAAGCAGATCAAGTTTGAAGCCTGTCGAAATTTGAATTATAGAGGTATCGACGTTCAAAGTTGAGAGCAAATTAGATGCAGTCAGAAATTATCGCATGGAATTTTTTAATCAGGGGGAACGCTAAATCAGTAGGGGCCAAACACCGCTTGTGGAATGTGGCGCAGATTCGATTCCAACAAGAGGACAAGTCTAGAACCTTAAAAGTGCGTTAACTTTTAAGGAGGACACATCAGTGTTGAAGTGGATCAAAGGAGGATTTTCTTCCATTTATGACACCGAAACAAAAGCTGGCAATGACCTGTGTAACACTGTGCATGGGGCTCCCACTGTGCATGGGGCTCCCACTGTGCATGGGGCTCCCACTGTGCATGGGGCTCCCACTGTGCATGGGGCTCCCACTGTGCATGGGGCTCCCACTGTGCATGGGGCTCCCACTGTGCATGGGGCTCCCACTGGGGCTCCATGTGATGGGGCTCCCACTGAGCATGGGGCTCCCACTGTGCATGGGGCTCCCACTGTGCATGGGGCTCCCACTGAGCATGGGGCTCCCACTGAGCATGGGGCTCCCACTGTGCATGGCCAAAATACAGTGCAGCTGCGGTGAAAATTTGAAGGCGATCGAATAAGACGTTCTCGAGTTATAAACGAAAATTTTGGAGAAAGAAAAGAAAAATACTGCTGAGAAATGTCCCGAAAATAGAAAAAAAAATGATCGCTAAATTTAGGAACGCCCTGGAAAAGCAAATTTTTATTTTCGGTTTTTCTCATTTATATTCTATTTCAAATTCTCTGCAATCCTATAAGAAAAAAAAATATTATATTAGTCATTTTCCAGTTATGACACCATCAAAGATTTTTTTTTTTTTTTTTGCCATTTTACTACATCAACAAATTTGCCTGTAAGCAAATAAAATTTAATGGGCAATATCCTGGCCATAAGACGCAGCGGCCTTTAAATATCAAAGCCTTTTAGAAGAGGTAAACTGAAACACATTTAACTCGACTTAACACGAATAAAAATTTCACAGCATTTTACACGTAAATTTCACAGCATTTTACACGTAAATTTCACAGCATTTTACACGTAAATTTCACAGCATTTTACACGTAAATTTCACAGCATTTTACGCATAAAATTTCACAGCATTTTACGCATAAAGTGGTTAAATTTGCACCGACAAACTAGAATTTCACTCTCCGTCGCACTAGGCTCCACCACAGCTTCGTCAGTTATCCCGGCCATCCCGGGATGCTGGGAATGGCTTCAACAACTTCGGTCATACGACCCCGGCAGATGCCAATTGTTTCATCAGTGTTCCCAGTGATTGTGCTCAGGTGCGGACATTCTGAAGCCGGTTGAATGAGGCGTTCCCGAGTTAAGCGGAAAATAGAAACGAAAAGTTGGAAGGAGATAGGAAAAAAGGTCAGGTAACCTCGTAAAGGTATCCCACTTCGGGGATATTTAAATAATAATAATAATGAGTTGCCACTGCAGGTGCCACGAGGACGTCAGCTCGTCTAGCTTACATTGGTGTCACTAAGAAGTAAAACTTGAGGAAGTAAGGAAGCCTGACCTCTCAAGTTTGATTGGATAAGGTGTTTTGGCTAAAGAAAGGTTTTGTGCTTAATAAACGCTGTAAACGAAAAAGTTTTGATGTGTTGAGAGAGAGAGAGAGAGAGAGAGAGAGAGAGAGAGAGAGAGAGAGAGAGAGAGAGAGAGAGAGAGAGAATGCAAACCCTTACATGGAATGTAGACAAGAAGATAATGTTGAGTGTAGAGAAGAGAAGCGAGCCGCCACTACGTGGCTCTGTTTACGTCTGAGGATCAGCTGTAAAGCCAGGTGAATAACAACATCCAGCGAGGTTATCTTTAACGTTAAGAGGGAGGGAGTAGGGTGGACCAGTGAAGGTCTCGGTCAGATGACCAAAAGCTCCAGTGGCAACGAGGGGTCATCACATGATGCTAAGACCCGCCTCAGGAAACACTTCTTGTTTCCCGATGAATCTTACCTAAGGTAATCCAAGCCATTTAAAACTACCCATCACTAACAGCCTTCCCTAGGTACCAACTATCCTTAATCACCTCTCCCCCAAACCCCGTCCTTATCTATCCCATCATCCTCCTCTATCCCACACCCCCTACTCTACTTCCCCATTGTTTACCTTATGGGGACACAAGAGCCCCTTTCCCGCACCCAGCCACTAGTGAATAATTATCATATAGAACAGGGTAGCAGCACACTGCTAATATATCTAATTTTAATATGAAAAAACAACACCTGTAACCTCCAGGTATACCTCAAACCCCAGCAGCTAACACATGATTGTTCTCACTCACCCCCTCCCCTTCCCTCCCCTCCTAACACCACGTTCCCCCTCCACAACTGAGATTATCTCCCTCCAATTTCGTCATTAAGGCCGCATTTCACTTGTACACTAGCATGAATATTTTAATGCCAAAGCAAACACACCCACACCCACACACACACGCACACGCACGCAAACACTTCACCCACATCAACCTGGAATAAAAATCCCCCAAAATAAGGAAATTGTTCACGAGAAAGATTTTCTGGGCTAAGAATAACGTATTAAATCGGGAATTCTCTATAAATAAGGATAATACTGAGAAGGAAATAAGATTACAAAACTAAATTAGAAGATAATGCAGGAATAACTAAGCATACGACAGAATTAGAAGAGCAGGTGCAGCTAACCCAAGGTATTTCTGAATGTGTCAACAAGAGCTTAGAGAAGGAGAGGAAAGGTCTACAAGAACATAAATCTAAGATTGAAGATAGTTTTTTACAAAATTTACCTGAGAAAAGACAAAGGATGAACAACAGGTGGTGTTAGCTAAAGAATCCACTGCTAGAGAAAAAGTTCCTCGAGAAATTAAAACAAGAGTTTGTAAATAGTTACTTATGGACGCTGATGATAGAGATAAAACAATTATTGTTTTTAGATTTGCTGAAATGGAAATAAAATCACGAATGGAAAGAATCAAAGAGGAAGAACAACACATTAAGGAAATGACAAAATGCATTGTGGATTTCAGCTCTCAGCAGCATATTGTGATATATATAGGCCTACTGGAAAATATGAGAAAGACAACATAGGCCACTGAGAATACTTTTTACACATATTAAAAATAAGGAAGAACTTTAAAAGAAAAGCTGAGGTCATCATGAAATCAGGGGATTATAAGGATACACAAACGAGACAAGATCTTTCATAAGAAGAGTGTGTGAAAAGAAAGATTTCATAAACACTGCTAGAAGTGAGGAAGAGAAGGGTTTTAACAGGGCCATATAAACCCACTAAAAGGATTTTAAAGGGAAAGATCACAAGACAACAGTGAGTATAATACATTTATGAATATTTTTTACACTAATATAGATTTAATAATCATAAATATTAGAAGTCAGGGTTATTATAAATGAAAATAAACCTGATATAGTTTGTCAAACTGAAACCAAACCGGAGAAACTTATTTTAAGTGAGGCTGTGTAACACAGAAATTACTTAGTGTGAAGAAGAGAGAGAGAGAGAGAGAGAGAGAGAGAGAGAGAGAGAGAGAGAGTAGGGAAGAAAGAAGAAGAAAAAGCAGGAGGAGGAGGACTGGAAATTACTAAAAGACTGTCTTCAAGTTACGAAAATTGAAATAAAAAATAATGAAAATGCTAAAGTTTTAGTGATAAGAGTAATAAATAAAAATGAGAAACTCTTAATAGTAAAAGAATATAAGCCACCACTTAATAATACTTGGGAAAGAGAAAAGTTTGATAGGATAAATGAGGGATTACATAATATACTTATAGAGAATTATTGATGAAAAGTGACCGTGATAAGGAGAAAGTTATTGTAACTGGAGATTTTTATTTTCAGTTGCAGCCTTTAAGTATATGGAAAGATGGAACACATTGCGTTTTTATTAAAAAAAAAAAAGGTGACAGGGAAGACCTTTTAAACTAAAGGCCGATTTCTTTGACAAATGTTGCTGTGAAAGTATTGGAAAAAGCCATTAGAGAAAATTGGATTCAATACTTATAGAATAATAACATATTAACTGGTAAATAATTTGGTTTTCGGTTTGCACAATAATGTATATGAAATTTGTCAAGTTATTATGACAGTTATGAAAATTGTTCAAGAAAGAAATGGATGGAAAAATTTTATTTATTTAGACGTTAAGAAACATTTTGATAGAATTCCCCATAAAAGACTAATTTGTAAACTGCAAATTATGTGAGGAATTAAAGACAAATTATTACACTGGATGAGAGACTTTTTATGTGAGAGGAAAATGAGAGAAGAAAAATTATGTGCATGGGAGGATGTTACAAGTGGGGTGCCACAAGGGTTTATACTTGCCCAATAATGTTTATAATTTATATAAATGATTTACTAGCAGGAATAAGAGAAAAATACGAATGTGTATACAGATGATGCAAAATTGTAAAGTAAAATTAATAGTAAAAATGACTGTAAATATTTACAAGAGGATCTGGACATACTGAGCACATGGAGTGATAGATGGATGATAGAATTTAATGTAGATAAATGCAATGTAATAGAAATAGGAGAAAGTGAAATAAGGTCACATGAAAAATATAGACAGACAAAATATTGAAGGTAACAGTTAGATGAAGTGATCTAGAAGTTATTATTAATAAACAATTGTCACTGGAAGATCATATGAATGAAACTGAGAAACTGACAGACTATAAAATAACTTTCAAACATATTGATGGTGAAATGTTAAGTTGTTTATATCAGAGCAAAACTGAAATATGAACAAATAGGTAATTACGCTCACGGGGCCAAGAGCTGTGAATCGACCCCTGCAACCACATTTAGATGAGAACACACTCAGATATATACATCTCTCGGTGTATATACACCGAGATACACCTGTTAGTGTATATTGTCTGATGTTCCTTTCCTTGTTAGAAAGATTCCCTTTAAACCACACTGGTTCTGAAAGGCATTCCCCTTTAATACCTACACCATGGCTGGGGCCACAACCAGTCCCCCACCGCCACACAGTCACCCCTCTACCCCTAACTATCATCATCTTACGCCCTTCTTCAGACCCCTCATTCCCACCACAAACCCCCTTCTTTCCTTCCTCCCAAACCCCTTTCCCCTCTCACCCTCCCTCTACCTCTCCCTCTCCCTTTCCCTCCCCAACGCCCATCCCATCCACATTCCTGAATCCCCTTTCTACCGACTCTCACCCTCCGCCTAAGCTATGTCGTATGGGAACCTAGTAATAATAATAATAATAATAATAATAATAATAATAATAATAATAATATCTTTATTTACTACAAGTACATGTACAAGGTATACAGGCCTAGCTGACATCAATGACACAATACTATATAGAAAGCCACTTGTTATGCTGAGCATTTCGGGCAAATTAGGTCAGTTTTACCCAGGATGCGACCCACACCAGTCAACTAACACCCAGGTACCTATTTTACACTGATGGGTGAACAGGGACAGAACGTGTCTTCTGGAAACACGTCCCTAATGTTTTCCAGCCGTACTGGGGAGATTCGAACCCCGGACCTCAGTGTGTGAGCTGAGTGCGCTAGCGATCGAGCTAGCTGGAAGGTAACCTTTGAGGCTGTCGTAGCCGATGAACACTGAATAGAACACTTGACTTTATCCTCATTGCCGTACTGAAGTCTCCCAGCTCAGAGCCAGAAACAATAAAACGCAACACCCTGACCGGAAGAAAACACAAATAACATCACATAGAAGAGAGGAGATTACCACAACGTTTCGCTCCGTTAGTAAGTTTATTTAGACAGTAACAGCCAGCAGTAACAGCCTCGTTGATCAGGCCCTGATCCATCGGGAGGCCTGGTCATAGACCGGGCCGGGAGACGTCGATCCCCGGAATGCCCTCCAGGTAGACAGGTACACATAAGCACAATTACCATACATAGTGTAAATTAGGATAAATTAAAAAAGTCCAGCACCATGTATGTAATACATCTTTTGTGATGGAATTTGACAGGGCAACACAGCTAGCTTCTGTACCCACTGTGTAACTGTCACACTGAATAGGGTAACAGCACACTGCTCATATATTAATTTTGCTAAATATAAAAATGGAAACCTTCTGAACCTACTGTAGCTTCTGAAACCCTTATTGAATGCAAGATGATATTATCAAGGCACTGTTGGAGGCTCCTTGCTCAGGCTGACACATTTCATTACCTCGTGTATGAAACTCATCCTGTGTGATGGTAGGTGGCAGTGAAAGACAGTGTTGTATCCTCCCTCTCCCATGTAACTATCATACAAGATAGTCTAGACACACACTGCAAGTGTTCCCACCATGTAACTATCATAAAGAATAGTCTAGCCACACTCTGCAAGTGTTCCCACTTTGTAACTACTACATAGATGTACTGCACCAACCCCCACACCACCACAGTCTCACCTCCATCGACCCCCTCCTCCCCACCAGTGACTCCCATCCCACACACACACCGTTAAAACACTAGAGAAGCCACACGTTGGCACTGTGACAGTGCTGCCAAAACTAACTGGACCATTATTCTTGTCACGCGTCTGTCTCATGCAATGAAGGTGGATATTACACTGTGTGGCTGAAGGATACCTGAAGACTCTTTTCTGGGATCATTGCCACAGTGGCCCGGTCGCAGACCAGGCCGAGTAGGGTAATGAGGCTAAGACCATGGGTATCTTTAAAAGATACTGGACAAATATATGAGTGAAAAGGGCTGGGTTTGATTAGTACTTGAGGTATTGAAGCAAATTGTTGAATAGCTTTGGGAAAAGGCTGGACAAATGCATAGGTGGTTTTGATAAGGACCTGCCTTGTTGCAATGTTGCAGAGTTCCTCCATTCTTATGGTCTTTTGCTCTCTCTCTCCTTTTCTTTCATTAATTCTATTTAGACATTATTATCTGTAGTTCCGCAGTGGAGGCCACTAACTGTGCCTCCAGTCCAACAAAGTTCCGAGGTGGTGGAATGTTTTTGTCATTTCTTGTCATTTTATCTGCTTCCTGTTGCTAAAAAGAAAACAATCTGGGCTTTGAATAATCGTAAATACCATGATTAGTTTCATTGGTTTGTCGAGTGCTTACTTCTCGTTGAAATCGTATGCGGGGCAGTTTCTGTTATAGCAATGTTTACGGCACTGTTTTTCGTGTACAGACGTATAATATATTTCAAGGTGAAAAAGTTTGCGTCGTTCCTTCGGTCAGGCGGATCAAGGTTTTTTTTTTTTTTGGGGGGGGGGATGGTCAAAATTGTGTCTCGTTCGTTGTTCCAGACATTAAGTATTTACAGAGAGCCTATAAAATTAGTACATTCTGGCTTTCTGTGATTCGTGGGAGCTGGGTTCCCAGCTGGTGCAGTTTCCGTACCTGTACCCGCACCATCATCAGTGCCGGCACCAGCAGAGCCAACATCATCATCTTCTCAAATACTATTTGGCATCTCTGAGTCTGCCCCTCCTAAGGTGTTCTCCACCTGTGTTTCTTTTTTCATTGTGTCTCTCTGTAGTTGTATTCCTGGCACACCAGTGTTACTATGTTGCCTTTGTGTTTCCTTTTTTTTAACCGTTTTGATTTTTGTGTTTCTGATGCGCCATCTACCGTAGTACTCTCTCTCTCTCTCTCTCTGCTCCACAGATTACATATTCAGTATTTCGTGGCATTCCAAGAAGTTTAAATGCCTCAGTGTCTCTTCATACATCACATCTTGTGCTGTATGAAGCTGTGTCTGTTGTTTTCAAAGCTATTTTGTTCCTGTTATGAGAGAAATGTTCCAGCAGTGTTAATCCCTGACTTACCTAGAGTTGTGATGCGATTTTTATCCTCATAGTATCACATGTCTAGCTGTCCCACGACACCACCCAAGAAGGAAGGAGAGATGCTGGCCTTTGTCAGGTCAGGGAGACAAAGAACAGACTCAGTAGAGAGCTATGCTGAGTGAAGAGATGGTTCTTACCTGTGGAAGCTGAACTCTGAGCTGAGGATGAGCTCTTGTATACCAGAGCTGTATGTACAACTGGAGTTGTTACTGGGTTCCACGCAACTGTAAGTGGCTATATTTTATTAGGTGTAGTGGTCCATTGTCTTATCATACAATGTAAACTCAAGTTCCATTAGTATTAACATTTCCCCTCAGTGATTTTCTAGAATTAGTGTGTTGACGAGAATTATTAAAGTGTAATTCCATGTTTATATAGTAAATATTAGATTTGTTAGGCTTGTTTACTTTAGCCCATGACTGACCTGGTATTAATAATTATTTAAAGTGGTAGACCACTTAAATGATATGTTAAGTGGTTGAAACACTAGTTATGGTATATAGTATAATATTGGGGTGTCCTGAGAAGGCTTCAGATCCTTGGTATTTATCCGTGTAAGTACTATGACTAAGTGTTCCTAAGTGGATGAGTTCTCTTAACGAGTCTTCAACGTTTGATTAATTGTGCCTTGAGAAATGGTTGAATAACCGGGCTGCACAGTTTAGTGTAACTCCTATAAGAAGCCTTCTAGAGGGTAAAGTGTAAGGAAGGGTAATTAAGTTGATAGTGAGAGTAGATGGAACACTCTTCACTAACATTATCGTATGTTATGTATTGTATCATCAAGTCCTCACAATATTTACTTCTGGTACTCTTCCAAAGCCTCCGTAATTCTTTCGTACTACCAAGTGGGAACTGTTTGTTCTGAAATCATTTTTAAACTAAAGACTAGCATTACTGTACAGTTGATTTCAATCGGACGAAATGTCTCATAACAGTTTTTCTTTCTTATGCGCGTTATTGTCTGTGTATATTTTATTTTTTTTTAATTAAAACGGTGCAGGTGAAAGCTACAACACAGAACAATAAGGGAGAAACTCCATATCACTGTGCACTACAGGTGTTTTTCACTAACAAACTGAAGCTTTTCATCAATGGAGACAAGGAACCGACGAGGATGTCTCCCGCTCTGCTATGGGAGTAACCGGGAAATGTGAACCGACCATGACTTTCAACAACAATTTTCACCAGGACGGTCCCAGGCCGGGAAAGGTCGCCACGAGGCTCCCAAGCGGGGATCCACCAAGTCCTTATCTAGAGCCCCTCTTGTTAACTTCAATAATCTCCCTCGAATTTACCCAGGCAACCAACATTAGGGAGTCTTCTCCACCCTCACAGGGAGAGTCATACTCGCTACGAGTATTCAACTCCCTTGATCATCAATTATTAGTTATCCATCATTTCACCAATATCCAATTAATCTTCCATGCTCTTGTTCAACCATGCTCCACCAATAACAAGTTTCCCCACCATTCCTACATACGATTATGACTTAACGAGTTTTCCTCGGCCACTCCCCATCATCGTTGAACCTCCCCAACATTCTCCACAACCTCCAAAGTTTCCCCAACATTCTCCACAACCTCCAGTCTCCCCAACATTCTCCACAACCTCCACAGTCTCCCCAACATTCTCCACAACCTCCACAGTCTCCCCAACATTCTCCACAACCTCCACAGTCTCCCCAACATTCTCCACAACCTCCACAGTCTCCCCAACATTCTCCACAACCTCCCCAACATTCTCCACAACCTCCCCAACATTCTCCACAACCTCCACAGTCTCCCCAACATTCATCAACAGTCTATCAAAATCATCGTCAATATTCAGGCTACATTTGATGACCAAACAACTTGTTTTAGATCGTTTAATTGAACGTAATGGCCGATAAATTATTTTAGTGTGTGTGTGTGTGTGTGTGTGTGTGTTGTTAGGGGGGGCTCACCTACAAGTGGCTGTAGGGGTCGATTCATATCTCCTGGCCCCGCCTCTTCGCTGGTCGCTACTAGGGCCACTGTCTCCCGGCTACAAGAACCTTGTCGTATCCTTTGTTAAAGCTGTGTATGTATCCCGCCTCTACCACTTCACTCTCCAGGTTCTTCCACTTCCTGACAACACTAAGGCTGAAGATATACTTCCTAACATCCCTCTGACATCTGAGTTTTTAACTTTCAGCTGTGCCCTCTTGTTACACTTTCACATTTCTATAGCATATTGTTCCTGTTCACCTTATCAATGCCTTTCAGTATTTTGTACGTCGTTACCATATATTCCCCTGGTTCTCCTGTCCTCCAGCGTAACCAGGTTGGGTTCCCTTAACTTCTCCTCACAGGACATATCCCTTTAACTCCAGTACTAGTCTTGTTGCAAACCTTTGCACTTTCTCCAATTTCTTGATGTGCTTGACCAGATGTGGGTTCCATACAAGGACGCACTCCAATATGGGCCTGTACTCCGTCTGCGGTCTTCTTTGTACTTCCCCAAGCCTCATAACTTTGCATTTGGTGGGGTTAAACTCCAGGAGCCACTTATCAGGCCAGGCCTCTAGCCTGTCCAGATTCCTTTGTAGGCTTTCCTGGTCATCGACCGCTTGTATATACATTGCGTCGGCTTTCTTCCTTCCTGTCAGGTATTCCCTGATCGATTACAGTGCTTTTCCTGTTATTCCTGTCTGCTCCTCTAGCTTTTGTACCGGTCTCTTATGCGGTGTGTGTACTCACCTATTTGTACTCACATATTTGTGGTTGCAGGGGTCGATTCATAGCTCCTGGCCCAGCCTCTTTACTGATCGCTACTAGGTCCTCTCTCTCCCTGCTCCATGAGCTTTATCAAACCTCGTCTTAAAACTATGTATGGTTCCTGCCTCCACTACGTCACTTTCTAGGCTATTCCACTTCCTGACAACTCTATGACTGAAGAAATACTTCCTAACATCCCTTTGACTTGTCGGAGTCAAAGGAATGTTAGGAGTGTACTCACCTATATGTATGTACTCACCTATAGGTGGTTGAAGGGATCGATTCATAGCTCCTGGCCCCACCTCTTCGCTGGTCGCTACTAGGTCCACTCTCTCCCTGCTCCATGAGTTTTATCGAACCTCTTCTTAAATATATATATATATATATATATATATATATATATATATATATATATATATATATAGTATGTATGTTTTTGTATGTGTGTGTGTGTACTCACCTATTTGTGGTTGCAGGGGTCGAGACTCAGCTCCTGTTCACTGATCGCTACTAGGTCCTCTCTCTCCTCTCTCCCTTGTGTGTGTGAATAGGCCTCGACCACCATAAGGGCTACCAAGGTATGTAGTTCAGGAGGATGTTGCTAGCTATTAGAATCAGATACAAGATAATCCCCGGGAACTGCTCAGGATCTTACACTCATTCCAAAAAGGGGGGTGAATTTCTGTGCATCCCACTTTGATACTGTTGTACAAGGTACTAAGGAAAGCTGGAGTGCTACCAGACAGCTGGAGCTATGAATCGACCCCTTGCACCCACATATAGGTGAGGACATACACAGACACACACACACACAACCAGGAGCTCTGTCTCGACCGCTGCAACCACACATATAGGTGAGTATAGGTTAGTACGAGTGCAGCAAGGCAACTTTCAAATTTAACCCAGTATCAGAGTATCGACCAAGATGATACCGGTTTACTCTGATACCTGCTGCTTCATGACTCGCAGCCTCCAACACATCCTTATTATTATTATTATTATTGTTATTATTACTTAACAGAAATGCAAATATTGCGACTATGATCTAATTCTGCCACTGTAATGATGGGAGGGGCGTAAGTCTGTGTTTTTGTCTGCTTAACTATGTTTACCCGATGTTTCTCAATGTTTATGTGTCTGTCAATGTTTATGTTTCTCTGTTAATAATGTTGACGTTCATGTCTATCAACTGTTATGTCTGTGTCAACGTTCATGTCTGCCAATGTCTTGCCGTGGTGGTCACTGCGTGAACGATGGTGATGATGGTGTTGGTGGTAGTGATGGAGGCCATGACGAAGATAATAATAATGATGATGATGATGATGATGCTGACGATGATAGCGATGGTGGTGTTCGTGGAGAGGGTGATAGCAATGACGACAAAGCCGATGCAACACGATACAGATACGACCCCTCACGATACCCTTCACGAGGCAATTACTGCGCGCACCCGGTCTCCTTAACAAGGTAAACATGACCTCTCAAACTAAGGCGTAATTTTGCGTGGGCTTCCTGACAAGGCACTTCCTGTCTTCCCCCCTTCCCCTACCTTCCCCTTCCCTTCCTCTGCCTCCCCTGCCCTCACACAACGTAATTATTGTGGTAATGCAACTGAAGTGTATACTCGTTGTAATTACACCCAAGTTTGCATATAAATAAAGATAACGTCTCTCATTGTATACTCAGAGATGTATCTGTGTATGCATATACTCTAACGTTTGTATGTCTGGTGTCATACCACTGAAGGTAACACAGTTGACAGTCTTAATGACCCCATATCCGCCTCACTCGGCCAGTGCGAAGTGACCTTCTGCCTCAGGCAATCCATTGTCTGCCCTGCAACCCACCCAACCCAGCGGCTTGTGCAACAACCCTAGCCGCCCACCACCACGCCCGACTTCCCACCCACTCGCCCACCACCAGCGGGGACCCCACAACTGACACCATCGCATGTCTGTAACAAAACAGAACTAGAACGGAGTGACTAAACAGCGAACCGTTAGTTAACAGAACGAACATACTAGAGGAAATACCTTCGCATCTAGAGTCTTAAGAATATAAGAAAGAAGGAACACTGCAGCAGGCCTACTGACCCATGCGAGGCAGATCCATTCCACTCCCCGGCTTAGATCTGACTACCTGGAGTTAACCCTCTCCAGGTAAACTCCAGGTAGTCAGGTCACTTCCACTTAAGGAAGGAGAACTTTTCCAACTTGAAACCATTGCTGCGAGTCCTGTCTTGGCTGGATATTTTCAGCACGCTATTTACATCCCCTTTATTTATTCCTGTTTTTCATTTATACACCTCAATCATATCCCCCTAATTCTGCGCCTTTCTAGAGAGTGCAGATTTAAGCCCTCAGTCTATCCTCATAGGGAAAATTTCTGATACATGGGATCAACTTTGTCATCCTCCTTTGTACATTTTCCAGTGCATTTATATCCATTCTGTAATACGGTGACCAGAACTGTGCAGCATAATCTAGATGAGGCCTAACCAAGGATATATAAAGCTGAAGAACAACCTGAGGACTTCTATTATTTATACTTCTTGATATGAAGCCAAGGATTCTGTTAGCTTCATTGCGAACACTTATGTACTGTTGTCTTGGTTTCAGATTACTGCTAACCAGAACTCCTAAATCCTTCTCGCAATCACAAGTATTAAGATCTACATTATTCAGTTTATATGTGGCATGGTCATTGTTCTGACCAACATTTAGAATTTTGCATTTGTCTACATTAAACTGCATCTGCCACTTCTCCGACCACTGTATCAGTCTATTTAAATCATCCTGGAGTGCTCTAATGTCCTCATTAGAATGAATTGGACGGCCTATTTTGATGTCATCAGCAAATTTGCTTATGTTGCTATTTATTCCCTCATCTATGTCGTTTATTTAAATTGTGAACAACAAGGGGCCCAAAACTGACCCTTGTGGAACACCGCTTGTGACGTGCCCCCATTCTGATTCTGAAGTTACAGTTAGGATTTGTGGGTAATCCTAGATCGTGATAGGACACAGACAAGATGCCATGTAGGAATGCGTGTGGAACGTGTGGCGAGGTCCAGGGGGGGAAACAAAACAAGAAGGGTTGGGTGTGACTTAAGCATGTTTCAACACCACGTCTTCTGTGCAGAAGTATGGACCTTTGCTCCAATTCCCTGAATTAAGCCCGTATGCCTTCCATCATCCCATAATAATAATAATAATTGTACAGCAGTAAACTCTGCTGTCATAAATAACATTAATGTAAAAAAAGGATGCTTCTGGATTTGCAACAAGGGTATTGGGCCTTTGGAGAGGATTGAGGAAAGTACTAAGGAGGATACTGAAGAGAAGTAATCAGGAGGACACAGAGCTTCTCCCTGATAGTCTACCTGGGATATATATAAAACATGGAAGAGATAAAACAAAAAAAACAGTTGCAGAAATCGGGTCAACAAAGCCAAGTGTTGACTCGCTGAGAGCTGGAATGTGAATGAGAAGCCCTTGATAACACTACTCAAAATATTCAAATTACAGCGGATGACTGATATGAATACAGACTCACAGGAAGTGGAACAGGTAACTGGAAAATCACTTCCCCCCCCTTCCCCTCCAAACAGTCTCCAGCCCTAGTGCTGATTCAGCTACAGACTCTGTCATACATCTCAATATAGTTTAAGTACTAGAGGAGTCAGTTACAATCACTAAAGGATGGGTCTCCAACCAGGACGTAATTAAACAGAGACATCAAAAGAACATTACGCTACGGCCAACCTGTAAATATAGACCAACTGGAAAAAAGAATAAGGGAGTATGTCATTCCAAGACCTACATACCCTAAAATGAGCAATGACTCAATCAGTGAGAGACATTGCTATGATGCAAACTGCCCGGCGTTCCATGTGAAGCAAACGAAGCGTATTAGGCAACATGAATTTATAATTAAACATAAAAATTACAACCGTACATGCAAAAAAAAAAAAAAATTTTTGGGTTCCAGTCCATCCTGGACCGGAAACAAAGCCAGTGGTTGGCTCACCAAATCCACAGATGTTGAACCCAAAAAAAAAAAAAAATGGCCTCTCCAACACAGCGACACACAGCATAACATCATTCGTTTTTTAAACCATTCAGGTTCTTAAACCGAGCAACAACAAAAACAAATACTGTTCATGAGCGGTCTCCTCACTGAGTCGAATGCAATGTTCGCTGCCTTTATGAAAGCCCACGTAATAGGGTACTTTGACAGTGCAATATGGATTCCTGGGTACAATCTACTCGGATGCGACCGGAAAAAACAGACAAGAGGAAGGGCTGGTCTGTATGTTAGAGTCGCTCATACGTACAGCGTTACTCAATGCCATGAATGATGTGGTCGAAGCTCTGGCGGTTAAAATCAAAGACAAGAAGATAGGTAAGGAAGGTAGTGGGTAGACAAGAAGATAGGTAAGGTAGTGGGTAGGCAAGAAGATAGGCAAGGAAGGTAGTAAGGAGAAAGGAAGAGAGAGGTGAACAAGATAGGAATAGAAAGAGTGAGAAAGGTAGTAGGTGGACTGGTGGAACGGTAAGAAGGGTTGTGGGGTAGACAGGCTGTGGGTTATACATGGAAATTATCCTCCAGATATGTTAGAACAACCTGAAGACAACTCTGGGAAAAGATGCTTCTGGCATAGGATGAAAACAGTGACTCGTAGCCTAATGACAGGGGCGAACGGCTAACAGCCGAAAAGACCCGGGTTCAATCCAGGGGATATTTGTGACGCCTGAGCATGTCTCCCTACACCTGCTGCCCCAGTTCACCTAGGAGTAACTAGTAGGTCCCTGGGTGCTAGCAGACTGTTGTGGATGGCATCCTACGCAAGGACCTCAAAGGAAATAAACACATTGCTTGAATTTCTTCAATTATTTACGTTTATGGACTTACGCGAATGTTATTAAAGCAAGGAAGAAAAAAACAGCATGTCAAAGAAGAGAGAACGTTACTATAAATAGAAAATGGGAAATAAAACACGCGACAACAACAAACGAGTGAGGGGAAAAACGAAGAATACGGTGAAAGAATAAAACAAAAAACGGCATGAAGGGAAGCAAAGACAAAGGCAGAGAAACATCTCCCAAATAAAAAACGACGGAGGTAAAAAAAAACAATAAAAGAGGGAGAGAAAGGAGAGGGATTAGAGAGGAGGTAAAGGGAAGCAGTGTTATTGCTGGGGAAGAAGAGGCGCCCCTGAAGGACACAAGGAGTGACAGCCTCAGACACACTACCACTGCCAACATGACACCTTGTTTATGTGGGAGAGGAAGGTACGAGGGAGAGAGAGAGGTGAATGGATTAAAGATGGGAGAAAGAGAAGGGGAAAGAAAAGGTGGCAAAGGAATATCCAAGGAAAAAGGAAGATGAGAGAGTGGATAAATAGAGGTAACTAAAGTACGTAGAGACTTCAGCGGCAGGAAACAGACCCAACAAACTATCTGATGGATAATTTAGACTTCCTCTTACTCGACCAAACTTGAACCAGCAACACTCGATGTGGACCTCAACCAATATCTTACACAGAAGAAACTGGGAACTTCTTGCAGTGTTTGACGTTAAAAATTATATGCACTTTCCTACTATAACCTCTGGCTCCTCTCTCCACCCAGTAGTGAGCTTCCTGAAGGAATAGTCACTTACAAATAGTCACTTGCTTATGTTGTCCCTTAAAATCACAAGGCTGCCTTTACGATAGAATGGTTCAATCCAGAATGGTTCCAACTTGGAACCATTCTGGACTGAAAATGAAGCCACTGGATACAAAGCCAGTGGCTGGCTTACCAAAGCCACGGTTACTGAATCCAATAGTAAAAAGCCTCTCCAACACAGCCACAAATACCATTACATTTGTTTTTAAAAACATTCAGGGTCTTAAACCGAGTAACAACAAAATACCGTCCATCTGTAAATGAGACATAAAACACTACAGACATCTTCCTAATTAACCTCTGATATAATTCTAACGCTAATTGACTTCGAAGAAAGCATTGATTGCATGCCCATGCACTCCGCCCCAGGGCCTTACTCGTGGAATTTGATATTCATCAAAAATTGAAAGACACTCTCATCACGTACCTTAAATATTCTATGGAGAAGAAGCCTAGACACTGGTGTCATCCCGAGGTCATTAAAAACCGCTGATAATGACACTGCACAGGATGGATATGAGGTGCACAATCAACTAATCGCTTCGGTGGCAAAACCTAAATCATTAAGTTAATACTGTATGAAGTGGATGTCCTAGTGAGAAAATAGGACTCCACAACATCAAGGAAGAAACACGAAGTAAATTTTGCCAGCAAGGCAGCCAAGAAACTAACAGCACTAAGGCATATCTCAAACTTACTCCATAGTAGAAGCTACAAAATTCTCTACGAGACATAAGTGCACTCTCGCCTTGATTATGCACCACTTTCACGGGTTGCCTGCCTCTCCTTCCTCCTCCTTCGCCCCTTCATCGTCTTATCTGCGACTCCTGGACACTTCTGAGAATCGTGCAAGTTAACTTATCTCTCAAAATGGAGACAAACGGTGCAAAGTTGACAAGAAAGGAACTTTATCGAGAAGATTTCCTGGGTATTGACTGACGAAGTATTTTCCACAGGCGAAACGTCTCAATACAGTTCTTTGCAACTAATTTTTTCCCCCAATTTATCTATCGCCTGGACCAGACCTGGATAGATGGAGCTTTCATTCCAGCAGAGCCTTTAACATCTTAAGAGACATGGGTGGCCTTACTGTTATGAACAAGGCCAATGTTTTCAAGGTCCCACACTAGGCTCTACTTCGCCGACAGCGAGAAGACAGCTTCCGTACCACAAGACGGGCAGTAAACAACGACCACACTTTGGGTGTGCCTTTCTACAGAACTTAACTTCATGTGAAATCATTCATTCGTTGAATAACTCTAGTCTGAAACATGGCCACACAAAACACAGTTATTAACGAAGTAAAAGCCAATTGGCCCCCAAAAAATCTCTGGCCCACATCTGGCTCTAACTTCATCCTGTCCTCTTACCTGGAGTTTACCTGGAGAGGTTCCGGGGTCAACGCCCCGCGGCCGTCTGTGACCAGGCTCATGGTGAATACTTCACAATATGATTAAAAACAGATTAGAGAAGGTTTTGAAATGAGCTGAGGTTAGGTAACACAGCTCTTAGATTGTTAAAGGAAGGTAGGAATTCTTACCTTAACCATGTAAAAAAAAAAACTCGTGTAAAAAAATGAAAGGAAAGGTGGGAAAGAAAGAAAAGAAAGGAAAGGGAAAGTTACCTATAGTCGCTTTCGGAACTCTCCCCCTGCTGCCAGGGCCAAGTTGAGAAACAGATGGAGATAAAAAAAGAGAGAGAAAGTGGAAGTGATGAAGGGAAGGAAAAGAGAAGGAACAACCGACAGAAGTAAAGAAATTCTTTGATGATTTTCTTCATTATTACTAATCATCGTTTTTGTCTGGGACAAATTTACTTAGATTTTTTTCACGGAATTATTTGAGCCATTAGACCACAGACCAGACTTTGTTTACTGAGGTCCTGGACACAGACCACGACTTTGTTTACTGGAGGTCTGGACCACAGACCACTTTGTTCTGAGGTCCTGGACCACAGACCACGACTTTGTTTACTGAGGACTGGACCACAGACCACTGTGTTATTTACTGAGGTTCTTGGATCACAGATCACTGTGTCTGTTTGACTTGAGGTCCTGGACCACAGACCACACAGTTGTTTTACTTGAGGATCTTGGACCACAGACCAGACTGTGTTTTTACTTGAGGTCTGGACTCACAGATCACTGATGTTGTTTACTGAGGTCCTGGACCACAGATCCACACATGTTGTTACAGAGTCTGGACCACCAGACCATGACTTCGTTACTGAGGTCCTGGACCACAGACCACTATGTTTTACCGGTCCTGGACCACAGTCACCCATCAACATAACCACCAACATACTTCATCACCACCATAACACCTTCCTCCACCCTCTCCATCAACACCTCCACCATCACCACCACAACACCCCACCATCACCACCACAACACCTCCCACCATCACACCACAACACCTTTCACCATCACCACCACCAACTCCACCATCACCACCAACAACACATCCACCACACCTCACACACCACAACACCTCCCACCATCACCACCACAACACCTTTCACTATTACACCACTACCACTAACAGCTACCACCATTACAACATCCACAGCACCCTTCACTACCCCATCGTTACGCCACCAACACCACCACAACACCCTTCACACACACCACTCCACCTCCAACAACACCACAAGGACACCTCATTACAACACACCACCTCTACAAGTAACACCACCACCACCGCCTTCCACCTGTACTACCCAGGTCATTTCATCGTAAACCTCACAATTAGGTATTTTCAACCACCGTTTTTTTGTAGAACAAACGGTATCAGTACTCCTACCTGAGTGTGATGAGTCGGTAGCTTGTTATTCCAACTCACGGAAACGCAGGATCGATCCCACAGTATTTCTGCAATTTTATAAAAACCTGCTGATGTGGACACCAGTCACTGTGTTGCAAAAATCCATTCCCTTAAAACCCACGCAAAGTGGTTAGAACACTTCTCTTATCTCCGTTTTCCTGTCTATCCACATTTTTTCTCAGTGCTCTATCCTGCCCCCAGTCCCTCCCATCCTCATTCTTGCCATCCTTCTCAAGCCTTAGAAAACACTAGCTTATCCATCTTTCCTTCCTACCCACTCTCTCTCTGTCCTCTTCCTTTCCCCTCACTTCACTCCCTGATTCCTCCCTTCTTCCCACACTCTCCCTCAATTCTTAATTCTCTCTGTCTCTTATTTTTTTACACAGGGTTTTACAAGATTAGGTTAAGGGTTCCTGACTTTATTTTCAAGCTAAGAGCTGTTACCTGCATCAGCTCGTTTTAAAGCTCTTTATCGTTATGAGACATACAAGTAGGGAACAGGATAAAGCTGGAGCCATCTGTGGGCCATCTGTGGGCCATCTGTGGGCCATCTGTGGGCCAGCGATTTCATTTGGTCGACTGACTTTTATTTTGTTAATGTCTGTATGCTGTACACGAACATGTTCAGACTTTCTCTCTCCTCTCTTTCTCTCTCCCTTGCACTCTTCCTTTTGGACTACACAGTTAAAAAACTTCAAGGTGCTTTCAATAGCCACACAAGTGGCGAAAGTTTGACGTCAGTTCAAGGGACAATTTCTTCAGACAACAGCATTGTGAAAAGTTTAAAAATACACCAATATCTTTACTTGAATACACACGAACACCTCAATATATTCGAAAATCTCAATTGTATATATATATATATATATATATATATATATATATATATATATATATATATATATATATAGGGTCCACCTCTGCGAAAATGGGGACCCTCCGGAGAAGTGGATAAAAGGCTTCAAGGAAGAATATTTAGATTTCTTTCTGAAGCCATTTGAATATTCCACTTCCCCTACCACCCCATTTTTTATATATAAACTTTATTTCAAGACAAAATACATTGACAAAAATGATATTTCGCTTGTCTGGCTGGGTATGTCCGGGTATTATAGGGTTGCCTGGGTATTACTGGGTAGTGTGCTTCAGAGGGGACAAGGGAAGCAGGAAGGTTCACACATCCGGTCGTCCATTTCACCCGGATTCAGACTAAAAGGATTCCCATGTGCGAAAAATGATGATATCAATCTTTTTTTGCCAGTGTCCATCACGATATTCAGTTTTGGCCGATACCGTCACCGTCAAAAATTATCAATAACCCTCTGATACCTATACTTTGACACTCCATTACTGGTAGTGTACACTACACACACACACACACAACAAAAAACACACACACACAAACAAAAACTCACACACAAACACACACAAAAATACAAACAACACAAACACACACACACACACAGAGTCACAGAGTTGTCAGGAAGTCGAATAGTCTGGGAGGCAGGATCCATACATAAATTTAAGAAGAGGTATGACAAAGCTCATGGAGCAGGAAGAGTGACCTAGTAGCGACCAGTGAAGAGGCGGGGCCAGGAGCTGTGACTCGACCCCTGCAACCACAGCTAGATGAATACACACACACACCGTCGTACAATTTCCTTAAATAGATGACGCCTAACAAACCAGCTGGTCCCTGAAGGTGGTCACAGACCAATACCTGGAGTCTACCTGTAGGGTGTTCCGGGGGTCAACGCCCCCACGCTGGCCGCACGCAAACCGACGTAGGAACCACAGCCCGGCTGGTCAGGTACTGACAGGCAATTTGTGTATCTCTCCAAGTTATCCGAATTTTTTCATATTTTCCTTCACAAGACAACAGTGTATATATATAACTCAACAGTGTATATAACTCAACAGTGTATATATATAACTTTACAAGATAGTTGAACAGTGTATATATATAACTTTACAAGATAGTTGAAGCTCTTTCAAAATATGTGAAGAATATATAACATTGATCAGTTCATGAAAGTCATAAATATTAAAGCAAATTAAGGGAGATGGCAATTAGTTAAAGTGAAAATATGGTTACTAAATGGTAGTTATTTTTTTTTTTTAAAGTCCCTGTACATTCAGTGAATAATAACACTTAGAATACAAGCCGGATAAAATATCCCGAAATTATTTTTTTTGGGGGAAAGCCTTTATAAAACGTAATAATGTCAGAGATTTGCATTACCTGGATTCTGTTCAGCCACTAACAATAAATACCAGAAACGCTTCAAGGGTTCTTGGAGCGTCAAGAACATAAAGTCGGATCCAATCGTCTTCGTCTTGGTTGCAAAGTGGGATCCAACCGTTTCCTCGAGCACCGTCCATCTAACACCATCCCCCTCAGCATCTCTCCTCCCTCTTTCTCCATTTCCTCTCTTCCTCTTCCCTTGCTCTCTTCTTCTGCAGGTGCTGGCGGTTAATGAGATGAAAGCGGCATTACCAACACTGGACGCCATCTACAACACCAGAAATTTTATCCGCTGTTTATGGTATACTTTGAAGGAAGTCTCCTGAGGTTTTCTTTTTTTTTTTTGGTTCCCTTAGAGCTTTTCTACCAAGTCTCCGTGCATGGTAGTGCTTTAACACTGACTCGTGCCGTCTGTGTGAGGCAGAAATAGAATTAGGAGAGAGCCTTGCACTTTTCTATCCCAGTTTTTTTTAGCAAATTTCTCGTGTTTATTAACACAAATTAACTCTTGACATACCATAACATCAACACACAGGCCAAATATCTATAAACAAGTGCCTTTGATAACTAGTACCTAACTCATCTACACACATACAGGAGCTATGTCTCGACCCCTGCAACCACAACTAGGTGAGTACAAAAAAAATCGAACACATGCAAAAAAATATATAGCCACATTGTCTTAGCCACAGTGTCTTAGCCACAGTGCCTTAGCCACAGTGTCTTAGCCACAGCGTCTTAGCCACAGCGTCTTAGCCACAGCGTCTTAGCCACAGTGTCTTAGCCACAGTGTCTTAGCCACAGCGTCTTAGCCACAGTGTCTTAGCCACAGTGTCTTAGCCACAGTGTCTTAGCCACAGTGTCTTAGCCACAGCGTCTTAGCCACATTGTCTTAGCCACATTGTCTTAGCCACAGTGTCTTAGCCACAGCGTCTTAGCCACATTGTCTTAGCCACAGTGTCTTAGCCACAGCATCTTAGCCACATTGTCTTAGCCACAGTGTCTTAGCCACAGCGTCTTAGCCACATTGTCTTAGCCACAGTGTCTTAGCCGCAGCATCTTAGCCACATTGTCTTAGCCACAGCGTCTTAGCCACAGCGTCTTAGCCACATTGTCTTAGCCACAGTGTCTTAGCCACAGCATCTTAGCCACAGCATCTTAGCCACAGCGTCTTAGCCACAGCGTCTTAGCCACAGCGTCTTAGCCACAGCGTCTTAGCCACAGCATCTTAGCCACAGCATCTTAGCCACAGCATCTTAGCCACATTGTCTTAGCCACAGTGTCTTAGCCACAGCGTCTTAGGACTTTAATTAGGAGGCTGGGCTGAGGAGATAGAGCAAGGAGTGGAGTCTCGACCCCTGCAACCACAAATAAGCGAGCACAAATAGGTGATTTCAACCAGTTGCAGTCCATCCTAATTGCACAGTTGCAGTCCATCCTAATTGCACAGTTGCAGTCCATCCTAATTGCACAGTTGCAGTCCATCCTAATTACACAGTTGCAGTCCATCCTAATTGCACAGTTGCAGTCCATCCTAATTGCACAGTTGCAGTCCATCCTAATTGCACAGTTGCAGTCCATCCTAATTGAACAGTTGCAGTCCATCCTAATTGCACAGTTGCAGTCCATCCTAATTGCACAGTTGCAGTCCATCCTAATTGCACAGTTGCAGTCCATCCTAATAAAAAAATCAGTATTTCACCGTGGCTAACACAGTCACATGTGCGACTTAACACTTAAGAAAAGTGATTATTTGACTGTTGTAGAGCTCGGTTGATCAGACCCTGATCCACCGGGAGGCCTGGTCAAGGACCGGGCCGCGGGGGCGTTGACCCCCGGAGCACCCTCCAGGTAACTTCCTGGGTCCTCATTTTTTTCCACGCTTCAAGATTTTTAACAACTCAACGTATTATTTCATCTATTAGCGTCGTGGTAAACTATCACTGTTTAATGTGTGTTATATTAAAATATTTGCTTAATTTTCCCCCCTAAACTTTCTACACAATGTAACTAACCAACTTCACCAACTCCTCTAATGGACACTATTAAGACCGGTTGTAATTATAACTTGAATTTTTAAAATGAGTGGACAGGTAAGCCAGCGGACGGCCTCGGTCAGATGACCAAAAGCTCCAGTGGCGGGTCATGATATGACTAAGACCCGCGTCAGGAAACACTTGTCCTGTTTCCTGACGAACCTTACCTAACCTATAATGGATGAGAGGACACAAGAACATTTACTTAGTTCTCTATAAAGATATCCTAAGCGAATGCACATGTATTCCAGTCCTCTTAACCAGCCGTTGACGGGTTCACTGCCTTCTAGCCCCGTAGATCCAGTCGTGCCTATTCTTAATGCTGTGTATGCAACGCAGCTTGTATGACTCACTTGAACGCTCCCGGTAGATAACCTAGACAGGCTGTCTGTTGCCAGACTGCACCCACTTCCTGTGTGTGTTGCAGTCTATACAAGCTTCATGTGGCTGTTTATAACATTAATAATAATGATAATAATAATTCTCTCTCCCTCAGACATGATCAAAGGTGCGTCTAGACACGACTCTTGTAAATAATATACGAACATTAGCACTGACTGACACGGCAAGACTGCCATGGACGTGCACTATGTGAAAGATTAGCACCGACTGATATAGTGTAATGGTACCGACTGCCACTGGAAGACTGGCACTGACTGTCACTGGAAGACTGGCACTGACTGTCACTGGAAGACTGGCACTGACTGTCACTGGAAGACTGGCACTGACTGTCACTGGAAGACTGGCACTGACTGTCACTGGAAGACTGGCACTGACTGTCACTGGAAGACTGACACTGACTGTCACTGTAAGACTGGCACTGTCACTGTAAGACTGGCACTGTCACTGGAAGACTGGCACTGTCACTAAGACTGGCACTGACTGTCACTGGAAGACTGGCACTTTCACTGGAAGACTGGCACTGTCACTGGAAGACTGGCACTGACTGTCACTGGAAGACTGGCACCGACTGCCACTGGAAGACTGGCACCGACTGTCACTGAAAGACTGGCACTGACTGCAAGAGGGGCACTGTCAGTGCGTAGTGACATTAAGCAAACTGGTTCTCAGGGATTGTCATCTAATCTGTAGGAAAGTCCCACTCACACGAGCCAGGCGCAGAGACTCATAAAAATAGATTGGTTTCAGGATCGCTAGATGTGTGTTGCTTTCCTCTGATTTTAGCCCTTCGGTAGCCGAAGCACTTACCGCAAGATCTATGATACGCTCACAATGAACAAGTAGCAGGCCTACCAGGAACAACGGCGGTGTTTGGCAAATTATTTACATGACGAAAAAGGTACGTAATGTGTGTCTTTTTGTGTGGGTGTAAGGTGCTGACATCTAGTGTGGAGTCGAGGCAGTCTGTGACCTGGGCGAGGGAGAGAGTACCACAAGTCAAGGCATAACACACACACACACACACACACACAGGGAGGCAAAAAGTAAGTGTAACAGAGAATGGAAAAAGTACAGAAGACAAAGGACCCAGGAAAATAAAGAGATTAGCCGAAGAGCCAGAAACGAATATGCACAGGTAAGAAGGGAGGCTCAGCGACAATATGAAAATGATATAGCATCAAAAGTCAAGTCTGACCCGAAGCTGATGTATAGCCACATCAGGAGGAAAACAACAGTCAAGGACCAGGTAATCAGGCTGAGAAAGGAAGGTGGGGAGTTCACAATAAACGACCAAGAGGTATGTGAGGAGCTCAACATGAGATTTAAAGAAGTATTTACACAGGAGACAGGAAGGACTCCAGGAATTCAGAATAGGGAGGTATACCAACAAGTGCTGGATGAAATACACACAACCGAGGAGGAGGTGAAGAAGCTGCTATGTGAACTCGATACCTCAAAAGCGGTGGGACCGGACAACATTTCTCCGTGGGTCCTTAGAGAGGGAGCAGAGATGTTGTGTGTGCCACTAACACAAATCTTCAACACATCCATTGAAACTGGGCAACTACCTGAGGCGTGGAAGATGGCAAATGTAGTCCCAATTTTTAAGAAAGGAGACAGACACGAGGCATTAAACTACAGACCTGTGTCACTGACGTGTATAGTATGCAAAGTCATGGAGAAGATCATCAGGAGGAGAGTGGTGGAGCACCTAGAAAGACACAAGCTTATAAACGACAACCAGCACGGCTTCAGGGAAGGAAAATCCTGTGTCACAAACCTACTGGAGTTTTATGACAAGGTAACAGAAGTAAGACACGAGAGAGAGGGTGGATAGACTTCATTTTTGGACTGCAAGAAGGCGTTCGACACAGTTCCTCACAAGAGGTTAATGCAAAAGCTAGAGGATCAGGCACACGTAACAGGAAAAGCATTGCAATGGATCAGAGAATATCTGACAGGGAGGCAACAACGAGTCATGGTACGTGACGATGTGTCAGAGTGGGCACCTGTGACGAGTGGAGTTCCACAAGGGTCAGTCCTAGGACCTGTACTGTTTTTGGTATATGTGAATGACATAACGGAAGGGATAGACTCAGAAGTGTCCCTGTTTGCAGATGATGTGAAGTTAATGAGAAGAATCAAATCAGTCGAGGATCAGGCAGGACTACAAAGAGACCTGGACAGGCTGCAAGCCTGGTCCAGTAACTGGCTCCTTGAATTTAACCCTGCCAAATGTAAAGTCATGAATATCGGGGAAGGGCAAAGAAGACCGCAGACAGAGTATAGTCTAGGTGGCCAAAGACTGCAAACCTCACTCAAAGAAAAAGATCTTGGGGTGAGTATAATACCGAGCACATCTCCTGAGGCACACATCAATCAGATAACTGCTGCAGCATACGGGCGGCTGGCAAACCTAAGAATAGCTTTCCAATACCTCACTAAGGAATCATTCAAGACTCTGTATACCATATACGTCAGGCCCATACTGGAGTATGCAGCACCAGTTTGGAACCCACACCTGGTCAAGCACGTCAAGAAATTAGAGAAAGTGCAAAGGTTTGCAACAAGACTAGTCCCAGAGCTAAGGGGATTGTCCTACGAAGAAAGGTTAAGGAAATCGGCCTGACGACACTAGAGGACAGGAGGGTTAGGGGAGACATGATAACGACATATAAAATACTGCGAGGAATAGATAAGGTGGACAGAGACAAGATGTTCCAGAGAGGGGACACAGAAACAAGGGGTCACAATTGGAAGTTGAAGACTCCTATGAGTCAAAGGGATGTTAGGAAGTATTTCTTCAGTCATAGAGTTGTCAGGAAGTGGAATAGCTTAGAAAGCGACATAATGGAGGCAGGAATCATACATAGTTTTAAGACTAGGTTTGATAAAGCTCATGGAGCAGGGAGAGAGAGGACCTAGTAGCAATCAGTGAAGAGGCGGGGCCAGGAGCTATGCCTCGACCCCTGCAACCACAAATAGGTGAGTACAGTGGATGGTTACGGGGATGATTATCTCCGTCTTCACATCCTTGTATATCAGTGACATATACTGACAGATACGTATATGTTTTTCAATATCGACAGGCATGCCGTTTATGGAATTTTCCCAACTGCTATAAACCGTAAACTGCCTTATTAACATACTCCCGATAATTGCTAGCGTCATGATCATTCAGGCTGTTTGTGTGTACTGTACACAGGTCGAAGTCAGTACCAGAGTACCTCTGGCCAAGGACCTTCCCGACTGCCTGACACAGTCCTCACCGTCCCAGCCGATGGGCTGGAATCACTGACCCTCAACCATTCATATTCAAATTTTTATTTCGTCTTATGCTGTACAAAGATAATGTAGTTTACATGTAACGATACACAAAAGAAAACCACTAGTTTGCAAATGTATTTCGGGCAACCATAGGAGCCAGGTACCTCCGCTTTCAAATGTACGACTCCTCCAAGACAGCCACTGAGTGGGTCGTCGTATAAGACGAAAAAAGAAAGTCCGAAAGAAGCGTGGAGACCCCAAGACCCAGCACACTGATACTCAGCAGTTACAGAAGAGGCTACAAAATCTGTCTTACGGAGCAACAGGTAAAGTATGGGTAGTTACCTCTGCCGGACACTCGCGGCGCGTTCTGACTCCTCGCTAACACTGATATATCGCGAGACTTCGAAGCGCTAGAGGAGGTTAATTTTTAAAGGGGTCGACCGGTAAACGAGCGGAAGGCCTCGCTTCAGCTGCGGGTCAACATATGACTAAGACCCCGCGTCAGGAAACATCTGTCTAGTTTCCTGACGAACCTTACCTAACCTAACCTAGAGCGAGAAAAATTGCACAAGTGAATTCCAAGTGTGGCAACAATTCTGCTTACAGATCGCCGTGAATATCAGTGTTTTTCTTTTAAAGACAAACTATAGGACATGGTGCCTAGCACCGTAACCCAAGGCGGGGTACGAGTCGTAACCCAAGGCGGGGTACGAGTCGTAACCCAAGGCGGGGTACGAGTCGCCAGTTAAAAATGTTCAACACAATCGCTCAGTATTTCACTTTGATAGTTATACATAAAACTAAAAAAACATGAATAAAGTAACGTAATAAAGAGTAAAATAGTCCTCAGGAGGAGTTACATCTTTGAACTTTAAAGTTAAAGCAAAATACAATAATACATTACTTTGAAGAGATGGGAACAGGGACGCACCCCATTCCTCCTCAGGCCTTAATTAACAGTCCCGAGGGGAAAATAAGGTGATGGATAGTGAACAAACCATTCCCCATTATACAGAAATGAGCATACGAACAAATTCACAGTAAAGACTGGAAAGGAAGCTATAAAGAAGAAATAAATGCAAGGTAGAACAGAAGACTAAGATAGTGAGAAGCAGTTGATAACACAATTTACAAAATCTCTCAGTCGTTCAGTGATAGAAATTAATAGAAAACTTTTGTAAGGGAAAAAAATATAACTATTGTCTTTATGAAGAAAATCCTTTGAGTAGATCTGGACTATGTGAAAGAAAGATCACAGCATCACACTCAGCTGACACAAGTGTACCAGATTCAGGGATCACAGCATCACACTCAGCTGACACAAGTGTACCAGATTCAGGGATCACAGCATCACACTCAGATGACACCAGTGTACCAGATTCAGGGATCACAGCATCACACTCAGATGACACCAGTGTACCAGATTCAGGGATCACATCATCACACTCGGATGACACCAGTGTACCAGATTCAGGGATCACAGCATCACACTCAGATGACACCAGTGTACCAGATTCAGGGATCACATCATCACACTCAGATGACACCAGTGTACCAGATTTAGATATCACAGCATTAGACTAAGATCACACTAGTGTACCACATTCAGAATTCACAGCATTGCACTCTGATCACAGTAGCGGTCAAGGGTCTAACTCCAGACTCGCTCAGATGCTAGAAATCTTCCCCGCTAAGTCTAAATCCAAGCCTAAGTTTAAATCAAGTCCAGATTAAACTGAAAAGTGTTAGTCCTTAACTAATACAACAAAACAAACTTAGATACATCTACTCTCTGTGCTATTAGACTCTAACTAAGGTCAGCTGATCAAAACATTTACACCAGATAAGTCTGCATACTAGGAATTGTTAAACCAATCTGTGTTATGGGGAATTCCAACTAAACAAAAACAAAGATTAAACACCAGCTGGTAAGCAAGTCTTTTATTTAAAATAAATGATAAAAGACCAGCTTATGTACTGATAAATAATAAAGGGCCAGCTTCCCAGCTGATAAATGATAAATGGCCAGCTTGCCTGTTGATAAGACACCAATTTTATCACTTATATTTTTTATAAGGCACAGCAAGCCTTAATGGATGAACAAATATCAATTATGAATAGAATCTGTGGGAAGTGTGAAGGAGAAATTGAGCACTGAGACATACACTGTGATATGCATACCAAGTTACACGTAGCTTCTGCTGGTATAAATACATCTGCCAGCAGTGAGATGGAACAAGGTGAGCGTTATTAAATTTGTTGGAATATGGTTCTGAACACACTTCTATTCCAGTCAGGATACTAAGACCAAAAGAGACATCATCAGATTTCCCCTAAGAGCTTAATACTGAATTTAAAGTCCAGAGTCCTTCCTTTTTCATCAAAGACTGCAAGCAAAGAGCCCTTCAGATCATTAATTCTCGACGCACTAACACCACTCCTAACAAAGTTATAATCCTTCCCAACAGCCAGGTTGCATTGAACGTTTCTAAAGTACTCTCTAGCTAACACTAGAGGCGCCATCTCATCCAGCACTTCCATAAGGGATCTAACCAGGGCAAAACTGAACTACCTTGAGCCAGTCAATGTTTACACTATACCTTGTGGAGGCTGTGACAGAATATACGTAGGTGAAACAGCAATAAATCTCGAAACACGTCTCAGTGAACACATTAATGCATGTAAGGTAAGATTTCATTCGAATTTTTAACCCCGGAGGGTTAGCCACCCAGGGCAACCCAAGAAAGTCAGTGCGTCATCGAGGACTGTCTGTCTTATTTCCATTGTGAACCTCAATCTTGTCCCCCAGGATGCGACCCACACCAATCGACTAACACCCAGGTACTTATTTGCTGCTAGGTGAACAGGACAACAGGTGTAAGGAAACGCATCGAAATGTTTCCACCCCGCCGGGAATCGAACATGGGTCCTCCGCGTGTGAAGCGAGAGCTTTGCCAGCCAGGCCACGGCAACGATAGCTTGAACAACGCCTGCGTACAACACCGGAATTCCGCCAATCACCTCATGAAATTCAACGACGCCCGACTAGTGATAAAAGAACCTAATTTCCGTAGACGTAAATACCCTGGAGCATCATCAATCGCTACTTCTAACACAAAGACAACTTCATCATTTCTGAAGTATTAGCAAGAATTCTCCTCAAAACAATAAACCCCGCCATCACATAGCTGCTGCTGCTGATACTACTACGACTACTACCACAATTATTACTACTACGACTACTACCACAATTATTACTACTACTACCACCACAATTATAACAACTACTACTACCACTACTTCTAGTATTACTAATACGATTATATTGTACCTTACACCTCACTCTAAAGCCTAGATATACCCTGTGCGTCCATGTATTGTTTTAAAGGCTTGACAAAGCTCCTGGAGAGCGAAACGTTGCCACAATAAAATGTCACATTAGTTGCATCTGTGTCCTTTTACTTAACAGAGGATGATATTATTGACCACTAATATTTCTAGCAAGATGAGCCTTGTATTTGCCGTTGCAGCATCACGTGCAGCATTACGTGCAACAGGTTCTGGCTGGTTCTCCTGCACGCTCTCTGAAAACGTTGTGTCACCTTTGGAGCTTAACTCAGCTCATGAGCTGATTCTGTGTCGCAAGAATTTTTATGTTGATTGTGTGTTTGTGTACTCTCCTAATTGTGGTTGCAGGGGTCGATTCACAGCTCCTGGCCCCGCCTCTTCACTGTGTGTGTGTGGTCACCTAATTGTGGTTGCAGGGGTCGACCCATAGCTCCTGGTCCCGCCTCTTCACTGTGTGTGTGTGTGTGTGTGTGTGTGTGTGGGGTCACCTAATTGTGGTTGCAGGTGTCGACTCATAGCTCCTGGCCCCGATTCTTCACTGTGTGTGAGAGAGAAAGACAGATAGATAGATAGAGAGAGAGAGAGAGAGAGAGAGAGAGAGAGAGAGAGAGAGAGAGAGAGAGAGAGGGCAGCCAAGGGCAGACTGGAAGGCAGAATACAGAGACGTTGTAAATGGACAGATATGGTATCAAATGTCCACACGGTGGAAAAAAATAAAGAACACAAATGCCGTGTAATCCGATCCTTTATTGACAACGTTTCGCCCACTCAGTGGGTTTCACCAAGTCAAAACGGATCCCCAAACAATAAAAATATCGTCAGTAGCATGGTGGCCCCAACATGCTGTGGACAACGACACTTACTGAAGCTCATTTATTGAACGAAACGTTTCGCCACTGATGAACTGAAGACTTATGAAGACACTCGTGGCGAAACGTTTTCTTTAACGAATGTCCTAAACTGTCAATAAGTGACCTAACCCACACACAACAGCAACGAGAAGAACAATACCAAGACGTTCACGAGACGCTCCATTACAAAACTTTTCTCTCAAAGACGAGTTTTCTAGTCTTGTAAAAACTCACATCTGAGCGAAACATGGTGTGATCAAGCCTCTCTTTATTATAGGTGACTTGTATCACTAACACTGGGGTCTACGTACAGTATTAGTCACCCCGGGGTGACTATTTTTCACCCGGGGTCTACTATTTTTCACCCGGGGTCTATGTATAGTACTAGTCACCCCGGGGTCTACTATTTTTCACCCGGGGTCTATGTATAGTACTAGTCACCCCGGGGTCTACTATTTTTCACTCTATTTCGTCCTCTCCTGACTTCCACTCTTGTGTAATTAAATCTGACGAGGTAAGACAGACAGCTTCTGTCCCCGGGTATACCTCTCCGGGTATACAGTGTAACTCGCTTAAGCGCAGCGTAGAGGCACTCTCTGGTTTTAAGTAATCTTGTTAAACTACAAACTGTATGTACACCGTGATGGCGTGTGCATTATTATTATTATTACTATTATTATTATTATTATTATTATTATTATTATTATTACTATTATCATTATAATTACTATTATTAGTATTATTGCTGTTATTCCTATTATATTATTATTATTATTATTGATATTATTATTATTATTATTATTGTTGATATTATTATTATTATTATTACTATAATATTCACTGATAGTTGCTAAAGTCAGTGTCTGGGGAGTGGGCGGCATATCAGGTTTGACTTTAGAAAGAGAGGGGTCGATTCGATTGCTTGTATCAAGGATCCACCAGCGGCATCAAGGCATCGTTCACGGCGCCCCGACGCGCGGCACATCCTGCGCAGTATTGCTAGAGGCGGCGGATTCATCTGGTAACTCTGAAGGTTCCAATTCGCACCCTGTGACAGTTTTGTGTGTGGGGAGCGAGGGTGCAAACCGGCTTACACTGGGCGGTACAGCGGTCAGAGATGTCATTCACTGCTGTAAGATGGTGTTGGTGAGGAGGAATGAGGACTCGTATAGGTAAATACGAGGAATGAGGACGTGCTTCTATAAGACACCTGCTGTCCATGTTCCCCATCAGTAAAATAGGTACCTGGGTGTTAGTCGACTGGTGTGGGTCGTATCCTGGGGACAAAATTGACCTAATTTTCCAGAAATGCTCAGCATAACAAGGGGCTTTCTATATAGTAGTATGTCATTGTTGTCAGTTACGCCTGTATACCTTGTACATGTAGAAATAAAAATATTATTATTATTATTATTATTATTATTATTATTGTTATTATTATCCAAAGCAAGCCCTGAACCCGAACGAATAATACAACGATGTTGATGAGAAACACTATTATAATTATTAAGTTTCTTGAAGAAATCTTCTCATTTCTCCTGAGAAAAAATCATTATTAAGAGAATCAATGGAAGGAAGGGTGAACACAGAGTATGACTGGGGAAAAACAAGGTGGATTTGCAGAAGAGAAGGGTAGATTATTATTATAATCAAATAGAAGCGCTAAACCACAGGGGTTATAGAGAAGGGTAGAGAGCTCTTTACTGCGCTTACGGGTTTGGAAAAGCCATGAGATGAGGTGGAGAGGGGATCCAGTGTGACTGATATTGTATATGACTGAAATGTGTGGCACATGATGGCTTTCCTGTCTTTTCAGACATGTCGTGGCAAGCCTAGAGTTTACTACACAGCAACACAAGCGCTGTTTCTAAGGCACAGCAACACAAGCGCTGTTTCTAAGGCACAGCAACACAAGCGCTGTTTCAAGTACACAACTCAGTACGTGTTTATATCCCTAACAAATGTCGTGCTGATACTTCCTTTACCTTGTCGTATTCATCTTCGTAACCTGACCAGGATAGACAGGAGGGTCAGGAAGGTCAGGACAGTCAGGAAGGTCAGGATAATCAGGACACTCAGGGCAGTCATGACGATCAGAATATCATCAAGGATTTCCCCTCTAGCGCGAAACGTTATCTGCGGATCCTTCTTCGTCCTCGCAGTCATTATCTCTTCATTAGCTTCAACTCCGTAATTGTTATCTTCCTCTTTGGCAATCGCCATCTTCCGTGTTGCTGTGTTCGTCGTGGTGTTGCTAGCTGCTGCATAGCGGCGCATACCAATACCACGCCCAACCTGTAGTACCAATGCCACAAGGCACGCAGTACCCGAAATACCAGCGTGCAACTCTAACATCTATTTTTTATGCACAGAGCCAAGGCAGTCAGTGGCGAGGCCTGATTCCTGGAGGGGGCGCTGACGTCTCCTCCAGGAATCAACAACAAACCACGGAACGGGTGGTGTTTTGAGAAAATGGGGAGTGAGTCCTTAAACTCCAGCCAAGTACGTAAACCACTGGAGTTTTACTACTCACTCGCCATGAGTTCAAACCCCACCCGTTCCGTGGTTTGTTTACACTCGTCATCTCGAAGTGGCGGAGGATGCTACGTAAGGGAATCTCGTTTAAGTCTCGGGTTCTGAGTCCTTAATACTACGAGGTGAGGAACGTAATGTCAAAGAAATGACTTCCAACACGGGGTAAATTTAAAGTTTAAGCTCCCTTTTAATGAGGGATTAGAACGTGAAATTTTGAACGTATCGAAATCTATTGGGCATCGTGTCTTCCTTATTTCTTCCTTTCTTCTCTTTTTCTCCATCACCATTCCTTCCCTCCTTTTTCTTTTTCATTCATTCCAGTCTTCGTCCTTTCTTCCCTCTCTCTCCCTTCTATTGTAATCTCCCTCTCGACTTTCTTCTCTCTCTCTCCCCCTTCTATTGTAATCGCCCTCTCAACTTTCGTACCTCTCTCCCTTGTTTATTTCTTAGCCTCCCCTCATTCCCTTCTTTATTCCTATTCCTTCTATTCAAGCCTCCCTCCTTTCATCATTAACTTTATTCATTTTTCCTTATTTCCCCCCTTTCTCCCCTCTTCCCTTCCACCTTTCCTTTTCTTATTCCCCATCTCCCTCCCTCTTCCCTTCATATTGCATACTTTGCAATTATGCATTCCTGGAGAAAGTGGGTGACGTAGAAAGTTGAAAAGAGAGCCTCGGGGGATGGATGGGATTAAGACCGAAATTCTAAAAGCCGGTGGGAACACAGTGTTGGAACTGTTGGTGCGTCTATACAATGAAGACGAGAAGCTACCAAAGGTCTGTGATATAAATGAAGAATTAAGACACATGGGCAACATCTGGGTATCTTTAGTGTAGACGTGTCGCCATCCAGTGGCTTTATCAATACCAATTCAAGGACGTAATTGGAAGACAGTGGAACTACATACAAAATATGAGGTAATGAGTCCCTCGGTCTTGGAGTTGGTGAAGAGCAGCGTAGTCTTGAAGACTCTAAAGCACAGACGTGAAGGTTGAGGCGCAAGGCGACGGATGCCACAGTGGGAGCGGAAGCTGGACTTATCTTTATATAACGCTGTCCGCTGGGAACGCTGTGCTTATACTGTGCTCTTGTGCCCACACTGTGTTTATACTGTCTCCATACTGCAATGCTGCGATACAGATTTCACTCTTAATGTGTTTTTATAGCATCTCGATACCCAGGAAGTTGTCCCATCGTTCACAACAACCCCTCTCAAGGATGACTGATGTGACTACTAGCACTGTAACCTCTGTGTTAGCAGCAGTACTCGCAGCAGCAGCAGTAGCACTAGTAGTAGTAGCAGCAGAAGTGAGTGGTCTTTTAGACGCAAATGCTGCGTCTTGAAGACGCAAGTGCTGCGTCTTGAAGATGCAGGTGCTTTACAAATTCCTCTGCTACACACAGAATTATCAACATCGAGGAAAAGCGCTAAATGCCTAAGGGTCACACAGCGCTCGGTGAATAGGAGGATGTAAGGTTTGATTTTTTTTATTAACACATCTTCCGATTCCCACCAAGGCAGGGTGGCCCGAAAAGAAAAACTTTCATCATCATTCACTCCATCACTGTCTTGCCAGAGGGTGCTTACACTACAGTTATAAAACTGCAACATTAACACCCTCCTTCAGAGTGCCGGCACTGTACTTCCCATCTCCAGAACTCAAGTCCGGCCTGCCGGTTTCCTGAATCCTTCATAAATGTTACTTTGCTCACACTCCAACAGCACGTCAAGTATTAAAACCATATGCCTCATTCACTCCTATCAAATACGCTCACACATGCTTGCTGGAAGTCCAAGCCCTCGCACACAAAACTTCCTTACCCTCCTCCAACCTTCCTAGGCCGACCCTACCCCGCCTTCCCTCCACTACAGATTTATACACTCTGAAGTCACTCTGTCTCGTTCCATTCTCTCTACATGTCCAAACCACCTCAACAACCCCTCCTCAGCTCTCTGGACAATCGTTTTGGTAATCCCCACCTCCTCCTAATTTCCAAACTCCGAATTCTCTGCATTATATTCACACCACACATTGACCTCAGACATGACATCTCCACTGCCTCCAGCCTTCTCCTCGTTGCAACATTCATCACCCATGCTTCACACCCATATAAGAGCGTTGGTATAACTATAACAACCTCCTTGAAGGCGCTATGTAACAGGTGTTGCGTTGACGGTGTGACAGGTGTTCCCTTTGTGCGACAGGTGTTACCTTGACTGTGTGACAGATGTTGACAGTGTGACAGGTGTTACCTTACACAGGAAAGTCTATCACAAGTTCACCTTCTGATAAAGGTTATCTATCTCTGTGTTTACACGCTGTTATCAGCTGTGTCTCCCTTCCGTTTTTATCTTGTCTAGATTTTTTTTTTCATTTTCTGGGTCTCTGAGAGTTTGCTACTTGGGTCCAGCTGATAAATGGATGAAATCTTGTTGTCTGCCTACCTGTCTGCCTACCTGTCTGTGTACCTGTCTGCCTACCTGTCTGTGTACCTGTCTGCCTACCTGTCTGTGTACCTGTCTGCCTACCTGTCTGTGTACCTGTCTGCCTACCTGTCTGTGTACCTGTCTGCCTATCTGTCTGCCTACCTGTCTGTGTACCTGTCTGCGTACCTGTCTGTGTACCTGTCTGTGTACCTGTCTGTGTACCTGTTTGTGTACCTGTCTGCCTACCTGTCTGTGTACCTGTCTGCGTACCTGTCTGTGTACCTGTCTGCCTACCTGTCTGTGTACCTGTCTGCCTACCTGTCTGTGTACCTGTCTGCCTACCTGTCTGTGTACCTGTCTGCCTACCTGTCTGTGTACCTGTCTGCCTACCAGTCTGCCTACCTGTCTGCCTACTGTCTGTTGTTACCTGTCTGTGTACCTGTCTGCTACCTGTCTGTGTACCTGTCTTGTACCTGTCTGCCTACCTGTCTGTGTACCTGTCTGCCTACCTGTCCTGTGTACCTGTCTGCCTACCTGTCTGTGTACCTGTCTGCCTACCTGTCTGTGTACCTGTCTGCCTACCTGTCGCCTACCTGTCTGCCTTAATTTCAATTTAGAAACAAGCAGCTCGTTATGAGAACTGTCTTTAATGATGATGATAATAATAATAATAATAATAATAATAATAATAATAATAATAATAATAATAATAATAATAGGAAACATCCAAAATAAAACACTCGAGACAAAGCAAAAAAAAAAAATCAGTGTACATATTGGTTAAATGTCCAACTTGCAACTTTCAACAATCTGCAACTCCGTGCAACAACAGCGACATTTACTGACCACTTCTAAACCGGCACTTACCTGAGTGTATCTTCAAGAGCTAATTTCTAAATTGCATTGAAAAATTACGTCAATGATCCTCTCCTTGTTCCGGTTGTCAACGCTCTCGCCTCACACACTGAGTGTGGGTTCAATCCCCGGCACGGGTGGAAATGTTGGTCATGTTTCCTTGCACTTGCTGTCCCTGTTCACCTAGAAGTAAGTAGGTACCTGGGTGTTAGTCGACTAGTGTGGGTGGCATCCTGAGGGACAGGATTGAAGGACCTCAATGGAAATAAGACAGACAGTCCTCGATGACGCACTGACTTTCTTGATTATCCTGGATGGCTAACCCTCCTGGTTAAAAATCCCAATGAATCTTAACACAAGGGTAACTGCAGTAGACGTGTGGACATTCCGCAGGTTAATCCAAGCTTATCTACTACCATAGTTCAGTAGATAAAGGGAGAGCTTGACCAGAGATACGGACACTCAGCTCTAACACCAAAGTTAGGTTACGTATGAATGATTAAGCATCTGCCATACAACGTAGGTATTGGTATTCGTGGGGAGGAAAAGCTGACAGGGACATAATAGTAGGCAGGTGGCAGCACCTGTGCCAAACAGACTTCGAGTCACTCCTACAACAGTCGTCAGCAAACAACTGCGTAATGCTGAAAGTAAACAAAGCGTTGTTGGTATGCGTTCATTACAGAGTGCGGTGTTCCAGACAAATTAGCTTAAAATATAACATATGACCGTAGATATAGCTGTAACTATGTTGTAGATAGGCTAGAAAAGCTATGACATCATGTTGGGTTGGATGTACCAATACAACATGATGCAGATATACGTCTCACTGACTGTTCAAGACAAGCTAGCCAAACACAGGATAATGTTTACAGTCATACACTGTAACTTCGTTGATTCTCTCGCTCATTTCTTTGTTGTTATCAGCGTGAGTTTGTTTCCGTTAAACAAGGCATTTTTGCATGTGCGGAAAAGGATTTCGGATTTCTTTCACTTTCTTAGTTTCTCGTTGACTCAGTGATGACTTTACTCTCAGCTTCGCTTGGTTCATTTATTTAACCAGTACTTCTTTTCGTTCCTGAGAAAATCTGAAACCTTGGAGAATTATTATTATTATTTATCAGGAATGCGAGGCAATCAGGTTCGATTCAAGGAAGAAGGATGGCAGGTTCGGTTCCTTAGATCAAGAGCCCTTCACTGGCATCAAGGAACCTTCTCTAAGGGGAAAACCTTTGATATAAGTTCTGTGATTCTTCGTCGTCGCCTTTACAGGGGGCGTCTCTCTTCTCTCTCTCTCTTTCTAATTTGCCATTCCTCTTTGTTTTCCAAACAGTGTCTGAATCATATACCAAGTGCCGTTGAACTCATCCTTTGGAGACACTGGTAAAAATCCACGTAACTCATTCTGTCTTCCCAGCGTATTTAAGTAAATTTATGATTCGTAGACTCCCGGTTAATATATTTAATGTTGTGAAATAATTTGTTGAACACACCCTCCAGCGTGTGTGTGTTGACCTTCTCAGATCCAGAGCCTGAACTTCAGATAGTTTGTGGCTGCTTGCTGTGTCCGACACCCTCATGTTCAATAAGATCATTATTATTTACAAACATTACCTCGGGAGTATTATTAATCTGGTCGGTTTCACTAACTTTTGACAGAGGCGAATTTAATATTCGTAAGAGTTAATTCCTTATATTCTTCCACTTTAGGTGTCTTAAATTGAAATTAGCAAGAAGCGGAATGAGTGAGACAGCGTGAAAGAAGTGTGTGTAAAATTATTGTTGAGATATCTTAGCGAAAATCAGTGGGCTTAATTGTTTGCTGGCTGGCTTGCCTGCCTGCCTGCCCTGCCTGCTTGCCTACTTGCCTGCCTGTTTGCCTGCCTGCCTATATGTTTCTGTGTGTCCTCGTATATGCCTGTCTGAATGTTTACATGCCTTCCCTGCTGTCTTCCTGAATACTTACCTGCCTGCCTGCCTCTGCCTGCGTCTGCGTCTCTCAGCATGCTCCTCTTGTCTTGCATGCATGCATTTCTGTCTGCCTACATTTCTGCCTGCCTGCCTGTCCGCCTGCCTCTCGTGAATCTCTGTCCGTCTACATGTCGACAGTGAGTCTTATTCTTGTCTATTCTCGTCTCCACCTTAGTCATATGTTCCTGTCTGCTGGTTTGTCACATCGACAGGTTACATACCTCTGCTCTCTTCCTGAATGCACTCATGTATACACCTGGCTTGTACTCTTGTGCGTCCAGCTTTCAGTCGTGTACACTTGGCGCATACTCGTTTATACCTGGTATGCACTATACACCGACACTAGCAAATCAGTCGTCAGAGAAAGCGACTAGCACCGCAGGAGCTGTTTACAATCTGCTCTTATCGTGACTACCAATACCATCATGCAAAATTATAGCAGTGCAATAATTTCAGGGGTTTCTGCCAGTTACACACACACACACACACACACACACACACACACACACACACACACACACACACACAACACACAAAATGTCAGATTTTGGTGAACTTCAGTATGTGATTAGACGACATATATATAAAATCTCTTGCATTGTCTTCAAGGAAAAGACCACCTGCCAGCTGGGTATTACTGCCTCACACACCTCTCACTCGCTCACAAACCTTCTCTCAACAAGATGTATCTTTGCAAAGCAAAGGCTTATCCAGTTATTTCAATACGCTAATATCATTTCGATTTAGTATCAAAATATAAGAAACTGGAAAGAAATGTTGAAGAAAGTGGTAAGAGTATGAGCAGTAGCGATACACGTATACCGCAGCAAGACAAAGCTTCCAGAGAGCGAAACGTTGCCACAATAAACTCCTTGTTAGTTACGCCTGTGAGTCTTTACCTAACAGGTAAGAATGTTGTTGTTGTTTTCTAAGGGCTGTCACGGCTTGTACCACTGACATGAAGACGCTTCTAGCAACAACAAAAACCTTATATTTACGCAAGATTTCATCCACTTGGTGCTGCTTCACCTAGTGGGCGAGACATTTATAAGTGAAAGGTTCATCTTCGCTATGTCTTTACACCATCATCAGTCAGTCTACTTACATCCACATATCAGCCTGAGCTGATACCACCAGCAACGTATCAACTGTTTGCCCCGTCAACCATTTATGAGGGTATGTTGACTCACGCGAGGACTGCCACTGCACAGTAAACTGACAAACTGCGTAATAAACTGCACAATAAACTCGCAGAAAAAAATTGAGAGAGGTGGACACAGCAGCAAGAGCCACCGCTGGTCTCAGAGTAGTGTCCTCCTGGCGGCCAGCGTGACAGGCTCAGTAGTCAGTCTTGTTCTTTTGTGGACTAACATAATTACGCACCTGCGCTCATATACGCCTGCATAGATACACGCTAGAAAGCTGGACCGAATAGCAGGGGATGTACTGGATTGGATAAAGGAGTATCTGAAAGATGAAGGATCGAAAAACCAGTGGAGACAAACACAATTTAGATACTCAGAAAACCCAGACATTTGGAAGAATATTTCACACAGAACATGGGCATGTGGCAGAGTCCTTCCAGTCTAAGAGTCATGAGCAAAGTGGCGGACACTAGCGTCAAAACTACACATAATACTCTCAGGGAGGGCAGCAAAGCGCATCGTTTAGTCGATAGCAAAAGGCAGGAACCAATGGCTGGAGGTGAACGCTTGCATGCACGCACACAGTCACACACACACACACACAGTACACAAAGGAAGACACCATACTTGAAGAAACTTCACTCGCATGACAAAATTCTTAAATAGTGCTGTGAGAAAGGGACCTTGAAGGCAGCGATTGAAATGATGGAGTGCGTAGCTGGAAAGTGCCGGGCTGGGACGCAAAGGAGAAATGCATACCAGCAGAAAGAACAACACAAGCAGAAACAGAGCCCATGGTTCACCCAGAGGTGAGAAAAGGTCAACGCTAAAAGTGCAAATGCTTGGAAAAACAATAAAGAAAGCAAGGAACGCAGGTGAAGAGTTGAAGAAACTGCTGAGGTAGCTAGATACCTCGAAGGCAATGTAACCTGATAATATCTCTTCGTGCGCTCTGTAACAGAGAGAGGAGGAGGTCATTGTAAAACATTGGTCACTGTCTTAAAGTCAGTGGATACAGAACAACTGCCAGAGGTGGGAAGACACCAAATGTAGTCCCATTATTTAAGAAAAAAAAGACAGACTGGCAGCATTATACTACTTGGCAGTGTCACTGATATGATTCATGTGTAAGGCTGTGGAGTAGACAGTCAAGAAAAAATGGTGGTGGAGCACTTAGCAAGAAGTGGATTCATAAACAACCAGCACAGTTTGAGCGACGGTAAATCCTGCCTCACAAGTCTGTTTAATAGGAAACAGACGTGAGGCAAGAGAGGGGTGGATGTTCTGCATATTTTTGGACTGTACGGAGGCTTTTGAAACAGTAATGCACAAAAGACTGGGAAAAAGCTCGAGGAGACGAGAATAACAGAGAAGGCGCTATAATGCACCAAAGAATACTTAACAGGAAGGAACCTAGCGATTGTCTGGGAAGAGGCATCAGAATAGGCAAGCGTGACGAGTTGGGTCCCACAATGGTCAGTACTAGACCAATATTTAATTTGCACGTGAACGACATGACGAAAAAGACTCAGAAGCATCCCAGTTTGTAAATGAGAAAGAAATGAGGAAAAAAGAGGGAAAACCAGGAAAGACTACACAAGGAGCGGGACAAGCTACAGGACTGGTGCGGTAAGTGGCTATTAGAATTTAACCTCAACAAACGTATTTATAAAATATGGGAAAGGGTAAAGAAGATCAAAAACGGAGCGCAGGCACGGAGGATAAAGGTTGCAAACCTCACTCAAGAAGGACCTCTGGGTGAGCATAGTACCGAGCTAAACACTTCTGTAGCATATAGAGTTTCAGGAATCTCAGCAGGGACTCAATCGCGACACCATACATGTCATATGTCAGGTCCATTTTGGAGGACGCAGCACCAGAGTGAAACCCACACCTGATCAAATACGTCAGAAAACTGGAAAAAGGGTAGAGGTTTGCAACGAGATAAAACGTGAGCTAAGAGCTATGAGAGAGCTAAAAAAAAAAAATTAAACTTGGTGACACTAGAGGACATACATACACACACACACACACATAGTGTATTAGTGATGTAGTGGAGGCAGGAACCGCACATAGTTTTAAGACGAGGTATGATAAAGCTCATGGAGCAGGGAAAGACAGGACCTAGTAGCGGTCAGTGAAGAGCGGGGCCAGGAGCTATGCATCGACCCTGCAACCACAAATAGGTGAATACATACACACACACACGTGGGAGCCAGAACACACTGTACACAAAACAGTCTCAAGGTCAAGCCGGTGTTATGGCTAAAGCCCCCTCCCCCCCCTCCCCCTCCCCTTCCTCACCCAGTCTCTGGAGGTAAACATCACAGTCGGCATCGTGTAAACAATCCAGTCAGCCTGACGTAAATATAGACGTCACCGTGACAATAATGGGCGTCGACAAGTTAAACAAATTCCAACAGCCTTCAAAATGTGTGGACACAATGCTGTCAGCGTCCGTCCTGAAGCTTGAGCTGTCACAAGACTGTCAGGTGGAAGGTTGACTTATCAATGGAATTCTCACCCTACACTTGCTCACCCATGTGAGTCCCTCCCTAGAGTGTCTCCCTAGAGTGTCTCCCTCGAGTGTCTCCCTCGAGTGTCTCCCTCAAGTGTCTCCCTAGAGTGTCTCCCTAGAGTGTCTCCCTAGAGTGTCTCCCTAGAGTGCCTCCCTAGAGTGTCTCCCTAGAGTGTCTCCCTTGAGTGTCTCCCTAGAGTGTCTCCCTCGAGTGCCTTCCTCACCCTCTCCCCGAGATGGATACCATACTCACTAGACCATCCCTACCTAACCTGGAGTCTACCTGGAGGGCATTCCGGGGATCAACGCCCCCGCGGCCCGGTCCACGATCCAGGCCTCCCGGTGGATCAGGGCCTGATCAATGAGGCTGTTACTGCTGGCCCGCGTAGTCCAATGCACGAACCACAGCCCGGCTGATCCGGCACCGACTTAGGTATCTGTCCAGCTCCCTCTTGAAGACAACCAGATGTCTTTTGGTAATGCCCCTTATGGCTGTGGGAGGCTGTTGAACAGTCTTGGGCCCTGGACACTTATTGTGTTTTCTCTTAGTGTACCAGTGGCGTTCCTACTTTTCACTGGGGGTATGTTGCATCGCCTGCCAAGTCATTTGCTTTTGTATGGAGTGATTTCTGTGTGCAGATTAGGAACCAGTCCCTCCAGAATCTTCCAGGTGTAGATTATGATACATCTCTCTCGCCTGCGCTCCAGTGAGTACAAGTCAAGTCCTTCCAGGCGTTCCCAATAGTTAAGGTGTTTGACGGAACTTATACGTGCAGTAAAGGTTCTCTGTACATTCTCTAGATCTGCAATTTCACCTGCCTTGAATGGGGATGTTAATGAACAGCAGTATTCCAGCCTAGAGAGAACAAGTCATTTAAAAAGGATCATCACTGGCTTAGCATCTCTTGTCTTGAATGTTCTCATTATCCATCCTGTCAGTTTCCTCGCAGATGTGATAGTGGCATTGTCGTGGTCCTTGAAGGTGAGATCTTCGGACATTACCACACCCAGGTTCTTCACATTACTTTTCCGCTCTATTGTGTGATTAGAGTTTGTAGTATACTCAGTCCTAGCTATTATTTCCTCCAGTTTTCCATAACGGAGTAGTTGGAATTTGTCTTCATTGAACATCATATTGTTCTCGTTGCCCATTGGAAAACTTGGTTTATATCTTCTTGGAGATTTGCCGTGTCCTCAATGAATGACACTTTCATGCAGATCCTAGTATCGTCTGCAAGGATGATACGGTGCTATGGTTTACATCTCTGTTTATGTCTGATATAAGAATGAGGAACAGGATAGGGGCGAGTACTGTGCCTTGTGGAAAAGAGCTCTTCACTATGGCAGCTTCCGATTTAACTGTTTACCACTACTCTTTGTGTTCGATTGGTTAGAAAGTTGAAGATCCATCTGCCTACTTTGCCAGTTATCCCTTTAGTACGCATTTTGTGTGCTATTACACCATGATCGCACTTGTCAAAGGCTTTTGTTGCAATATCTGTGTATACTACATCTGCATTCTGTTTGTTTTCCAGTGCATCTAAGACCACATCATAGTGGTCCAATAGTTGCGAGAGGCAGGAGAGACCTGCTCTGAAACCATGTTGCTCTGGGTTGTGCAATTTTTGAGAGTCCAAGTGGTTTGCTATCCTGCTTCTTAGAACTCTATCAAAGATTTTTATAATGTGTGACTTTAAAGCTATTGGTCTATAGTTCTTAGCTACTGCTTTGCTGCCACCTTTGTGGAGTTGGGCTATATCCGTTGATTTTAGTGACTGTGGAATCTCACCTGTGTTTATGCGCCTTCTCCATAGCATACTTACCCGTGAGAGGGGTTTCTTGCAGTTCTTAATGAACACAGAGTTCCACGAGTCTGAGCCTGGGGCTGAGTGCATGGGCATGTCGTCGATGGCTTTCTCAAAGTCTAATGGAATTAGGGCTATGTCAGAAATTTGGCATACATTGGCAGGTTTGAGGCTCATTCATGAAAATATTGTTTGGATTTTCTATCTTTAGACGGATTAGTGGCTCGCTGAACACAGTCATATTGAGATTTCAGTATCTCACTCATTTCTTTGTTGTCATCTTGTCTGAGCAGGGCCCTATACTAGAAGTGGTTTTTGCCTTGTTTTTGACATATGAAATGAAATATTTCGAATTTCTTTAAATTTCACTAATTGATTTTAGCAACTCTTGTCTCTCCTGGATCCTGTATGAGTCCTTTAACTTTAGCTCAATATTTTCCACTTCCCTGGTTAGCGCTTCCTTCCGTGAATCAGATAATCAGTGATTCTTCGTCTTCTCCTGTAGAGGGAGCGTCTCTCTCTCCAGTTTACATTTTCTCTTTTTTTTTCTTAGGGGAATATGCCTTGAACATACTTCAGCTACCAGGAGGTTGATATTTTCAAAGCACTGGTTAGGGTCCATGTAATTTAAGATATCTTCTCAACATGTTTCATTTAGGACATAGTTTACCTGATCCCAGTTGATGTTCTTGTTGTTGAAGTTGAATTTGGTGAAGGTACCCTCATAGCTGTATGCATTTTGCTGATCAGGACTCCTGTGCATGTAAGTCTGGACTCCGATTAGACTGTGATCAGAATTAGTTGTTTTTGATATTATGTTTCTTACCAGGTCCTCATTATTTGTGAAAATAAGGTCTAGTGTGTTCTCCAGTCTTGTTGGCTCCACTATCTGCTGACTTAGGGTGTGTTTATTGCAGAAATTCAGCAGCAGCTCATGTGTGTGTGTGAATTTTTATCTTACCACTTACCAAGGCCGGAATGCATTCGAACACAATAAGTGTCCGGGGCCCAGAACTGTTCAACAGCCTCCCAAGCATAAGGAAAGGCTGCCTTCAAGAGTGAGCTGGACAGATACCTAAAGTCAGTACCCGATCAGCCGGGCTGTGGTTCGTAAGATGGACTACTGGCGGCCAGCAGTAACGGCCTGGTTGATCAGGCCCTGATCCACTGGGAAGCCTGGTCAAGGACTGGGCCGCGGGGGTGTTGACCCCCGGAGCGCCCTCCAGGGAGACACCTGGTTATTTCAGCTCATGCAAGCTTTGGAAAGCAAGTAAGATTATTAACCCGGGTTAGTAAGCCAGGCTAACGCAGGAAAGCCAATCAATGTGGCTTATTTTCATTGGGAGTCCTTTGATCCTCTTCCTCAGGATGCGGCTCACAACCGACGGCTAACACACAGGTACTCACCTACTGTGGGTACCTGTGTGTGGCGACAGGTGTGAGAAAACGTGCTCAACGTTTCCGCTCGTCTCTGGTTCAAATCCAGGTCCTTCGATTGTGAGATGTTTTTGGTCGCATTGGCTGCAAGACACACACAAGTACAAGACTGAGTCCTTGAAACCACTGGTAACAATTTTCAGACCACTGATATACAATTTTCAGACTACTGATATCATTTTTCATTCCACTGGTAACAATTGTCAGCCACTGGTAACAATTGTCAGACCTGGAAGCTGCTTCTTTCACACATATATAAAAGCAACTGCACATGTAAATACAGAAGCCTTCAGTCTGTTATGATTGCTTTACGACACAGTCTGTAACATGTCACAAGGCCAGTAGAAACCTGATGCTGTAACTATCCTCCTCCTGTAATCACTGTTTCCTGCCAGAGTTTTGTTTTCCTGCACCAAACTTATGTATCTGTCAATAGAGATTGTTGCTTTTATCATATCCCTTTCAGTCACTAATTTATTAGCATCTATACACACACATACACATAATTAAATATATATATTGAAAAGAAGCCACGAGGGAGGGAATTTTTAGCTCGTACTTTCACACTTCTCAGTGCGTCATCAGGAGCTGTGCAATGTTGCAAGGGCAGCAACAGCAGAAAATTAGGGGAAGTTTTTCAGAGTATACTAACGTGGGTGGCACCCGCAATGACCACTCTCTGGACTGCCAACCACCACCGGTACCCCCACACCCCACCCCATAGGGGGTCGGGCCGACAGTTTGTAGATAGCGTAAAATAGAGTAACTAGGAGATAGTTAATAGCCAGCCCTAAGTTTCTAGCCGCTGGGAACAGGTCATGTGACGTAAGAAGTTACACTACAAAGTGTATCATCCACGTACAGAATGTAGCTATTGTGTACAATCTTCTAACTAATGAAATAGAAGGAATAAATGGTCTCTTTTTAGTTAGAAGATTGTACACAATAACTACACTCTATGTGGATGAACACAATAAGTGTCAGTTGCCCAAGACTGTTCAACTGACTCCCAGCATACATAAGGGGGATTACCAATAGATCCCTGGCTGTCTTCAAGAGAGCATTGGACAGGCACCTAAAGTCAGTGCCTGACGAGCCGGGCTGTGGTTCGTACGTCGGGTTGCGTGCGGCCAACAGTAACAGCCTGGTTGATCAGGCCCTGATCCACCATTAGGCCTGGTCACAGACCGGCTACCCTGGTAAACATCACTTTAGGAAGTGTTTACATCAGTGGGTTATAATTAAGTTGTATGACGTAGACCAAATCTGACAGCAGGTGAAGGGGGTGAGGGGGGGGTCAGGAGAGAGAGACAGAGGTGGTGGGGGGATGGGATGTGGGGAACGATAAAGCTATCAGAATAAGGAAGGTGGCAATTGTCTCTGAGGAACACTGTCTGACCCCTCCCAAACATCTCAACTCCTCCCCTTACCTCTCTCTCTCTCTCTCTCTCTCTCTCTCTCTCTCACACACACACCCCACATCGCTGGACAAAAAAGTCATGCTCTTTTTAAACCGCCAGTAAAGCTATAAATAAAGTGCGATAATATTTTAATAGAAACATCACACCACGAAGCTGACTACGGCCGCCGCTAGTGCAGTGTTTGTTGCCCTGGATAACACACACACACACAAAGTGCAAAGGCTTGCAACAAGATTAGTCCCAGAGCTCAGGGGCATGTCTTACGAGGAGAGGTTAAGGGAAATCTATCTGTCGAGACTGCAGGACAGGAGGGATAGGGGAGACATAATAACGACATATAAAATACTGAGAGGAATTGACAAGGTGAATAGACAGGATGTTTCAGAAATGGGACACAGCAACAAGGGGTCACAACTGGAAGTTGAAGACTCAGATGAGTCAAAGGGATGTTAGAGTTGTCAAGAAGTGTAACAGTCTGGAGAGTGATGTAGTGGAGGCAGGATCCATACGTAGCTTTAAGAAGAGGTATGATAAAGCTCATGGAGCAGGGATAGAGTGGACCTAGTAGTGACCAGCGAAGAGGCGGGCCAGGAACTGCGACTCTACCCATATAACCACAAACAGGTAAGTACAAATAGGTGAGTACACACACAGTCAAAAAGGCAGACATACACATGTATATAAGAGTGAGAGAAGCAGTAAAGTTGTGTGGCCACACATGGTGCTGGGCTGGCTGGTGTGGCCACACATGGTGCTGGCTGGTGTGGGCACACTTGGTGCTGGCTGGTGTGGGCACACTTGGTGCTGGCTGGTGTGGCCACACTTGGTGCTGGCTGGTGTGGCCACACTTGGTGCTGGCTGGTGTGGCCACACTTGGTGCTGGCTGGTGTGGCCACACTTGGTGCTGGCTGGTGTGGCCACACTTGGTGCTGGCTGGTGTGGCCACACTTGGTGCTGGCTGGTGTGGCCACACTTGGTGCTGGCTGGTGTGGCCACACTTGGTGCTGGCTGGTGTGGCCACACTTGGTGCTGGCTGGTGTGGCCACACTTGATGCTGGCTGGTGTGGCCACACTTGGTGCTGGCTGGTGTGGCCACACTTGGTGCTGGCTGGTGTGGCCACACTTGGTGCTGGCTGGTGTAGCCACACTTAGGTAGGTACCTGGGTGTTAGCCGATTGGTGTGGGTCGCATCGCAGCCCAGCACCATGTGTGGCCACACATGGTGCTGGGCTGGCTGGATGCGACCCACACCAATCGGCTAACACCCAGGTACCTAATTACTGCTAAGTGAACAATGACAGCAGGTGTCTTAAGAACAACCCCCCAATGTTTCCACCAGTACCTGAGATCGAACCACGGACTTCAGTGTGTGAGCTGAGTGCGCTACCAACCGAGCTACGGGACTCAGTGTCCTCACTAATACACTTAACCCCAACCAAATTCGTCAACTCAGGCACCCCATCTCATTTTTTACATCAAAACAATGGTTGTATTTCCATCCAAAGTGCATTAGCTGATGATACAGTATACTGTATCTTGCCAGTGTTATCAGTGCACAGGTCCCGCAGTGTAACTTTAATATATAGCAGTGCATCAGTACACTGCGGTCGTTCCCAGGTCCTACAACCACAGTGTCGTGGGAGTTGCATTCGTCACTGCAGTGGCCTCCTGGTGGCACTGTGGTGGCCAAGCTCCAGCCATCTGTAGCCACCTGCGACAGGTAAACGCCTGGTTATTTTTCCTCGCATTTCAAGTTGAGCCAGAGTGCCAGGTGTCATCTGGCAGCAGTGGTTAATCTACACTGAGAGTAGAGATGTGCGTCAAGTGTGTGACCTGCTACATTGAGAGTAGAGATGTGCGTCAAGTGTGTGACCTGCTACATTGAGAGTAGAGATGTGCGTCAAGTGTGACCTGCTACACTGAGGGTCGAGATGTGCGTCAAGTGTGTGACCTACAGTGAGAGTAGAGATGTGCGTCAAGTGTGACCTGCTACACTGAGGGTCGAGATGTGCGTCAAGTGTGTGACCTGCTACACTGAGGGTAGAGATGTGCGTCAAGTGTGTGACCTGCTACACTGAGAGTAGAGATGTGCGTCAAGTGTGTGACCTGCTACACTGAGAGTAGAGATGTGCGTCAAGTGTGTGACCTGCTACATTGAGAGTAGAGATGTGCGTCAAATGTGACCTGCTACACTGAGGGTCGAGATGTGCGTCAAGTGTGTGACCTGCTACACTGAGAGTAGAGATGTGCGTCAAGTGTGACCTGCTACACTGAGGTCGAGATGTGCGTCAAGTGTGTGACCTGCTACATTGAGAGTAGAGATGTGCGTCAAGTGTGACCTGCTACAGTGAGGGTCGAGATGTGCGTCAAGTGTGTGACCTGCTACATTGAGAGTAGAGATGTGCGTCAAGTGTGACCTGCTACACTGAGAGTAGAGATGTGCGTCAAGTGTGTGACCTGCTACATTGAGAGTAGAGATGTGCGTCAAGTGTGACCTGATACACTGAGGGTAGAGATGTGCGTCAAGTGTGTGACCTGCTACATTGAGAGTAGAGATGTGCGTCAAGTGTGACCTGCTACACTGAGGGTCGAGATGTGCGTCAAGTGTGTGACCTGCTACACTGAGGGTAGAGATGTGCGTCAAGTGTGTGACCTGCTACACTGAGGGTAGATATGTGCGTCAAGTGTGTGACCTGCTACACTGAGGGTAGAGATGTGCGTCAAGTGTGTGACCTGCTACAATGAGAGTAGAGATGTGCGTCAAGTGTGTAACCTGCTACACTGAGGGTCGAGATGTCCGTCAAGTGTGACCTGCTACACTGAGGGTAGAGATGTCCGTCAAGTGTGTGACCTGCTACACTGAGGGTAGAGATGTGCGTCAAGTGTGTGACCTGCTACACTGAGAGTAGAGATGTCCGTCAAGTGTGTGACCTGCTACACTGAGAGTAGAGATGTCCGTCAAGTGTGTGACCTGCTACACTGAGGGTAGAAATGAGCGTAAAGTGTTGACCTGCACACTGAGGTAGAGATGTCCGTCAAGTGTGTGACCTGCTACACTGAGAGTAGAGATGTCCGTCAAGTGTGTGACCTGCTACACTGAGGGTAGAGATGTGCGTCAAGTGTGTGACCTGCTACACTGAGGGTAGAGATGTGCGTCAAGTGTGTGACCTGCTACACTGAGGGTAGAGATGTGCGTCAAGTGTGTGACCTGCTACACTGAGGGTAGAGATGTGCGTCAAGTGTGTGACCTGCTACACTGAGGGTAGAGATGTGCGTCAAGTGTGTGACCTGCTACACTGAGGGTAGAGATGTGCGTCAAGTGTCTGACCTGCTACACTGAGAGTAGAGATGTGCGTCAAGTGTGTGACCTGCTACACTGAGGGTAGGGATGTGCGTCAAGTGTGTGACCTGCTACACTGAGAGTAGAGAATGTCTAATACTTTTTGTTTTGGTTTAACCACGCAGCTGCTACCGTGACTGTCTGGATGCTGAGCTACAGCGGTTGACTTAGGTATCTCCTACAGCGGTTGACTTAGGTATCTCCTACAACGGTTGACTTAGGTATCTCCTACAACGGTTGACTTAGGTATCTCCTACAGCGGTTGACTTAGGTATCTCCTACAGCGGTTGACTTAGGTATCTCCTACAGCGGTTGACTTAGGTATCTCCTACAGCGGTTGACTTAGGTATCTCCTACAGCGGTTGACTTAGGTATCTCCTACAGGACGCACGACATAGTCTGCTCTATTACCTAACAAAATATTTCAGACTCTGGTCTGGCAGGTCAACAAATTACGCCTTCGTTGATCGCCTTAACAACCGCAGTTTTTTCAGAGATAGGAGATAAGTCGGTAATGGCCTGAGAAATTACCTACCATCACATATAAATGCTTATTTCCCAGATTCGAAGTTTGGAAATTTATCACCTGGTCGATACACACTCTTGCCTAAGATTTACTAGTATTTGTATTTACCTAAATTGGATTAGATCAACCTACATTTTCCCTTGTAATGCATACGCTTCTTGCATGTCTGAATGCACTCAGGGATACCAATTGCTATATGAAGCCAATAGTTCTTCAACCTAGCCTCCCTGATAGATCAATTCTTGCCAGGATGTGCAAACACCTAGGACATTATACATGCAGAGCTATATTTACGATAGACCTAGAGTTAAATAAGTGATGAATTACACATCTAAGCTTAGGTACCAAGCTTCGCCAGTTGGTACAACAACTGCCGACTCAACAGAGTTGCTTACTGGCACCGGAGACTTCGCAGACAAGGTAGCATCTTCTTTGCTCAGGAGCCTATTCTCACTTGACCAAATCGGATCAGCTCGCTGAGTTCTTTCTTCTCCCCCACCGAGAGGGAGTTCATTAACGATAGTACCTACATGCATTCACAAGGCATAACCGACAACATTTTGTTTTTCAGGCAGGTGCTCAAAGGTAGGATTTAATTAACCTTGTTAAGTAAAAGGACACAAATGCAACTAATGTGACATTTTATTGTGGCAACGTTTCGCTCTCTAAGAGCTTTGTCAAGTCGGTACAAACAATACATGGACAGTATATATATAGGCTTTGAGTGATGTGTAGTATAAGTAGAGATAGTAGTAGTAGTTATACAACACCTTACTCAAAGCCATATATACCCTCTGTGTCCATGTATTGTTTGTAAGGGGATTGACAAAGCTCCTGGAGAGCGAAATGTTGCCACAATGTCACATTAGTTGCACTTGTGTCCTTTTACTTAACATATTGTCGTAGTTCTACCAACATAAATACACAATTAACCTTATTCTGAAATACAGGGATGAGAGGTACATTATCTGTCAAGATATGTGCTGGATATTATTAGTCTACAATTCTGACATGTTGATGAATTAGCCACATGTGCAACACCTGGTATCTTTATTCCGTCTTTCTCAATACATGCAGAGATATATGCAACAAGCTCTCGAAGACGAGGTGATGAATCCCTCAGACATGCAGAAATATGTACAGATACCCAGGTGTTGCACACGCTGTATGTGTAATTCATGTGTACATGTCATTTATATCAGGGGAAGACCTGAACTTAAACAATAACTGATGTTTCTTGAACACAGTGTTTAGCGCTTCTCAGCTGAACTCTCTAACAAATACTAATGAATTAGATTTCCCTCTATCTTTTGTGCTAGAGTTGGGTCTAAGGAAACGAGGTTTGGCATCAGTTGTTAAAATGAAAGGCTTCGTTAATTCAGGATATTTCAGAACACGAGAGTAAGTTAACTTTCTAAGTATTTGAAATGCAATGAATGAAACTCCAAAATAGCCGAGCATCTTATGTAAACAATTTTAGTCAATAGGCCTACGGAAGGAAATTATGAAAATTCTAAAGAGTGATTTACAAATAGGATGGCCCGTCTGTCAGGCGCTCAGCAGACGGAGGATCAAGCCTCCATCACGTCTTGCGCTGAATGACCCACTTGGGTTTAGCGCTTAACATAATTTTTTTTTTGATAGAGTGATTTGCTAAGCTAACAAATAATGTTTCAGCATCAGCAGTCTGTGGGGTTGAGAGGTTCTAAGTAGCTGTCATTGTACTGTGATCAGCCGTAATCCTTCTAGGGGCCAACTACGTGGCCACGAAATTTTTATTTCTCAATTTGACACCAAAATCTTTTATTATTTTTCGTATGATCTTGAACTAATCAAGTTAGTGCCATATAAAATACCTCAAGATGTGAGTGCACATCTCGTGACATGATTAAATCGTCCAAGTACACCTGTAACCCTGCTGAAGATATTTGACATGAGCCCAGAAATCATTTTGAGGAAGTGGTAATGACTCGTAGAGGGTCGAGAATTATTATTATTATAATCAAAAGAAGCGCTAAACCACAAGGGTTATACAGCGCGGCCGAGGGTCGATAAACCTGCTAACATTTGGTTGTCCTCGTGAAGTGTGCCCTGACAAAAACCCTGAAGCAAATCAATACTGAGAAGGCTTTATTATTGCCTAAGTAAGTATTTAAGCACTGCGAATTTGAACCGATACATAATTACCATAGCATCCAGCTTATGAAAATCATTAACTGGGCACCAGGTACCGTTTTTCCTAAGCACCAAGATGAATGACGCATTCCGCAGTGAATTATTACTTTACGACACAGTAATAACGAATACCATGTCCGTACCTCAATAGGGGTTAGCCTACATTTAACGGCCAGCCAAAGCAAGACATATCCTAGCTGCGGCTCGTTGATAAAAGGAGAACCCTGTTGACATAATGTCAAGGAAAGTTGTGTATATTAAGCAGGTGAACCTGCTACACTGAGGTGGAAATGCTAAGCAAAAGTGTGACGTACAGTGCAACCTGGACACTGATGCCAGTACTAGTTAACACTCCTACAGCTGGTCGATGACTGAGTTGCTGCAGACCTGACCTTGAGACTTCAAATCCAATAGCACCTTCCACACACACACAGGGGGTTGGGGGACATGATGACGACATTTAAAATACTGAGTGGAATTGATAAGGTGGATAGAGACAGGATGTTTCAGAGATGGTACACCGCAACAAGGGGTCACAGCTGGATGTTGGAGACTCAGATGAATCACAGGGATGTTAGAAAGTATTTCTTCAGTCATAGTCAGGAAGTGGAACAATCTGGAGAGTGACGTAGTGGAGGCAGGATCCATACATAGCTCATGGAGCAAGGAGAGTGGACTTAGTAGCGACCAGCCAGGAGCTGTGAATCGACCCTTGCAACCACATATAGGTGAGTACACACACCTGCAGCAGCAGACACTGATAATTCTTCCCGAGCAGGCACTAACAACCTCACAGCAGGCAGTGACCTCACAGAGAGCAGTGACCTCACAGAGAGCAGTGACCTCACAGAGAGCAGTGACCTCACAGAGAGCAGTGACCTCACAGAGAGCAGTGACCTCACAGAGAGCAGTGACCTCACAGAGAGCAGTGACCTCACAGAGAGCAGTGACAACATCATTGCTAACAGCCTCATCAACACCTGTTACTCTCACGTTATTGCAGAGTTTCAGTGCCAATACAACAGTGCTGCACACGTGAACTATAAGATTACCTGGCACCCCTTTGAAGATATACCCGTGTCATTTATAAGGTTACCCGGCATCCTGTGTCATTTATGACATTACCTGGCACCCCGTATTATTTATAAGGTTACCTGGCACCTTATGTTATTTATAAGATTACCTGGCAATGTTGTGGAGTTTGTGGTTCGAAACGTTGTAGGAGCGTTGGGAAAAATACATAACTATTCTGCACGATGTTCATTAGGAAGATGGGTCGTGTCGTTTGCCAGCATATCCTCAGTGTATAAAGGGAATGTTGTTCAACATGAAAAACACAACATACTCGTAAATTATTGAAGAAAAACACATCATGTTTGTACATTATACAAGAAAAACATAACATACTCATACAATAGAGCCAGATAAATTTGAGAACATCGTAGTGGGACTCAGCGGAGATCGATCTCTATTCATGAAAACCTACCAACGTACCTCGAACTGTCTCCAATAATAAACCTCACAAGTTCCTCCAAGCAACAGTTCTTGATCAGCTGAGCCGATCAAGGCCTCCTAGCTGACGGCTAGGAGGCCTAGTCTAACACAGGACCCCGAGGGAGATAATATACGAACTACTACTACACACACACACACACACACACTAGAAGCCCTCCCATACAAGTACTAGGTCTGCTTACCTACTAGAATCCCTCCCACTCCCACACCGGTGTCAGGTGTGTTCAGCCACTGACCTGAGTCTCCCGCATCACGCGACCTAAAACAACTTTTCAGACTTTCTCCGGAAAGCTTGTTCTGGCAGAGGCTGGAGGTGGAGAGCAAATGCCCTCACAGTTACATTGTCGCTGCTGGGAGTATTCCCGATACACAACTGCCTCACACCCTAGGAAAAACCCTGTAACACTTGCAATACCAGCCCCACCAGCAACAACAAAGCACCATCAACATCAACAACACCAGCAACACTGATATCAACAACATCAGCAACACCGCCATCAAAACATCAACATCAACAACACCAGCAGTACTGGCAACATCAACAACACCACTAGCAACAACACTGACATCAACATCAGTACTGGCAACATCAACACCACTATCAACAACACTGACCTCAACAACATCAACAGTTCTGGCAACATCAACAACACCAGCAACACCGCCATCAAAACATCAACAACACCAGCAACATTAACAACACATGAATCGTTCCTAGTCTACTGCAGTAGGTACAGGATGTCTATCACAGCAGTGGCATACAATAGACCTGCTGGGGATACAGCAGGAGGAAGTCTAGACCACGTCTCTTCTCAGGATGGTCTCCTGAAGAAACAGGATAAGAGAGAAGAAGAGATACGATAAGGAGGAGGAGAGGAGAGAGAAAATGAGGAAGATGCTGCTCGTAGAGTGACAGCTCAACCAGAAAGCAGGTTTCCAGAGTCCCCCAATACCTGGGGATCCAGGTCCCTGGGGGTAACCTCGGTGCCTGAGTCCCCGGGTGCTGCTGACAGTTGTTGGACACTTGGAATATGTGGACGTCTAGTGAGCGTGAGACCCTCAGTGAGTGTCTGCTTAGTTCCTCAGTTAGTGTGTCTGGGGAGGGCCTCAGCGAGTGTCTGCTGAGAGCCTCGGTGAGTGTGTCTGCTGAGGGCCTCAGTAAACGTAGGATGGGATCCAGAAACCTGAATGATGGTTTCTTAAAATCAATTCACGACGTATTATTGGCAAGTTGTCGTGTAAGCAACACAACCAGCAACACAACACACCTCTCAGGAAAATTCCGAGGTGTGTCTCGAAACTGGTACTGCAAGTGCAAGACAAGAGCCATGAACAGAGTGCGAGAACAAGAGATATGACCAGGGCATACAAGATACTTGACAAATTATGGGAGTCCAAGGGAAAGCAACATGTGCGGGTCTCTGCTATCAAAGACTTCGTTAATCACATGACATACAGATGTTATCATAGATGTCAACCAGCTTTTGTTGAAAAGTAAGACAGGTGTACAACAGCTGGGTATCTTTGTTGTTGATTGAACAACAAAGATACCAGATACCCAAGTGCTTGCTTGTTTCAACTATAGTTGATATGAGCTTATTTTAATCCCAATACAAATGACTCTTCACAAAAGTTTAACGTACACAGCAGGGGTCGTTCTCCTCCCTACAATTGTACTGCGTGGGACCCCCTGATGTGTGGTGACCACTAGGGCAAGTCCCCCTGGGTCTTCCCCAAACCCCACAACCCTTCCACTTAACTGGGCACTACTCAGGTACATACATAGGGCAGATACAATCATTTTTTTTTATATGAATGGTGTAAAACGAGACAAGACACACAAAGCATCGTAAGAATCAGTGACAATTCTCAGTGTTTACAAACGATCGGTGTGTCATTGCTGGACATAACTTTATTTCTCCCCCCCGTATCATCTTATTCATCAACTTTATCTAAGATATTTAGGTTAGGTTGGGTTAGGATATATTATCATATATTAATAAAAAAAAAAATAAAAACATATATAACATGGATAAATCTACAACGCTCAATAAACATATTGAACATGTATGGTTCTGTCTACAAAGTAATGGGCTGATAAACTCCATACAAAAATAAGCCATGAAGCTATTTGGAGGCACAGTATTTTTACAGCACAAGTCGACAGCATGTTAATACTACCACAAGAACACCTAGGTAAGGCGAATAATTAGGCACATGTGCAACATCTGGGTATCTTTATTGAAGACGTTTCGCCACCCAGTGGCTTTATCAATACAATTTCAAGGACATATCTTGAAGAATCTACGACTCTTCAAGACTACGGTGCTCTTGAAGAGTCTACGGTGCTACGGTGCTCTTGAAGAGTCTACGGTGCTACGGTGCTCTTGAAGAGTCTACGGTGCTACGGTGTTCTTGAAGAGTCTACGGTGCTACGGTGCTCTTGAAGAGTCTACGGTGCTACGGTGCTCTTGAGTCTACGGTGCTACGGTGTTCTTGAAGAGTCTACGGTGCTACGGTGCTCTTGAAGAGTCTACGGTGCTCTTGAAGAGTCTACGGTGCTACGGTGCTCTTGAAGAGTCTACGGTGCTACGGTGCTCTTGAAGAGTCTACGGTGCTACGGTGCTCTTGAAGAGTCTACGGTGCTACGGTGCTCTTGAAGAGTCTACGGTGCTACGATGCTCTTGAAGAGTCTACGGTGCTCTGATGAGTCTACGGTGCTACGGTGCTCTTGAAGAGTCTACGGTGCTACGGTGCTCTTGAAGAGTCTACGGTGCTACGGTGCTCTTGAAGAGTCTACGGTGCTACGGTGCTCTTGAAGAGTCTACGGTGCTACGGTGCTCTTGAAGAGTCTACGGTGCTACGGTGCTCTTGAAGAGTCTACGGTGCTACGGTGCTCTTGAAGAGTCTACGGTGCTACGGTGCTCTTGAAGAGTCTACGGTGCTACGGTGCTCTTGAAGAGTCTACGGTGCTACGGTGCTCTTGAAGAGTCTACGGTGCTACGGTGCTCTTGAAGAGTCTACGGTGCTACGGTGCTCTTGAAGAGTCTACGGTGCTACGGTGCTCTTGAAGAGTCTACGGTGCTACGGTGCTCTTGAAGAGTCTACGGTGCTACGGTGCTCTTCAACTCCAAGGCTGAGGGACTGATTATCTCATCTTTTGTATATACATAGTTCTACTGTCTTCCAGTTATGTCCTTGAATCTGTATTTATAAAGCCACTGGAGGGCGAAACGTCTACAATAAAGTTACCTAGATGTTGCACGTGTCTAATTCTTCACCTTGTCGGTCCTGTATACCATACATATGCACCAAGGTAAGTTATACCTGGAGTATACCTGAGAGGTAAACTCCAGAGGGTTTCAGGAGTCAACGCCCCCGCGGCTCGGTCTGAGACCTGGCCTCGTGGTGGATCAGGGGCTGATCAACCAGGCTGTTACTGCTGGCCGCAAGCAAACTGGCGTACGAACCACAGCCCGGCTGGTCAGGTACTGACTTTAGGTGCCTGTCCAGTGCCTTCTTGAAAACAACCAGGGGTCTATTGGTAATCCCTCCTTATGTACGCTGGGAGGCAGTTGAACAGTCTTGGGCCCCTGACACTTATTGTGTTGTCTATTATCGTGCTCGTGGCGCCCCTGCTTTTCATTGGGGGGATGTTGCATCTCCTGCCGAGTCTTTTGCTTTCATAGGGAGTGATTTTGTGTGGAAGTTTGGTACTAATCCATCTAGGATTTTCTAAGTATATATTATCACGTATCTCCCTCGCCTGCATTATTAACTCCCACAAGATGGACTAGAGATACACAGGAAATACTTAAAAAGAATAATATTGGCAAAAAATACTCTAATATATCCAAAATAATTTGAAAAATCTTAGTGTAAGCATCACAAGATCAAGATGACCGACCCATACTCGTAAGTTCATACTGCCCAGTGTTTAGTAAGAGGAGAGAATATAATATCTTTTGAGAAAAATAGTCATTTATTTATATAAATAGAGGAATTACGCAAATAATGCTAATATACCGTATTTTCCGACATATAAGGCGATCTTCTCGACAACTCTTGGAAAATCAGCCTGCGTCTTATATGCTCAAGGTCAGGGTCAAGGGTAGGATTTGTGTTACTAGTTAGTGATGGTGTTTGTAAATGGACATGTAGTACATTATAGAAATAAAGTTGTAAAACTCGTAATGCTCGTGCGTCTTATATGCCGGAAAATGTTGTATTCTTTATACATCTCTCTCTCTCTCTCTCTCTCTCTCTCTCTCTCTCTCTCTCTCTCAGGCTGTGCTGTCTCTGTATCCGTCTATCAGGCTGTGTGTTTCTCTGTCTCTGTGCTTGCTTGCAGGTCTGTGTCTGAGTGTGCAGTCTAGCGTTGAAAACTTTGGAGGTATTCCTCTGAAACTTTGGGGATTGAATTTCCAAAGTCAGTAGCTAGTATTCCACTGGCTCTGGTTAGTGTCAGCAACACTGCCAGTCTCAGCAACAACGTCAGAATCATTTCATATCGAGTATAATTAAATATGTGAGTGACAGACGAGTGAGGGAAGCGATTTGCACAAGGGGATGATTTACAGCACCAGGTACCGAGTACCATGACAGGGAAAATCTCAGTCTTGCCACACAGTGACTCTCTCTCTCTCTTTTTAACAAACAGAGAAGCTTGGAGCTAATAGTGCTACCAAATGACGGCTTAAAAACAGGGCCAGGAGCTGAGCCTCATACTTCATAAATGCAGCCTTGTTCTCAAACAAATACAAAGAAAATAGTGATATGTACATATGATGTATATATGAAAATATATACAATTATCTCAGGCCAACAGAGGGTACGACCCCAACACCTCGCCTTCCTAGAGTGGGTCGTGCTCTCAAAGCTCAGAACATGACACATCACACACACACACATGTGGTTATTTGTGCCATGAATGTTAGATAGCAGTGCTGTAGTGATATACAGCATACAACACGGTGAATCAAGACTGGCTGATCACCTATAAACTGTATATCTCCCAAAGATTATACAGTATATTACCAGCTAAATTTGCTGGCAATTTTCTGCCTCACAGTATTATGATCTAACCTTGAACACAACATTTTATGTTCATCTCAACGATAGTTTTGGAGATTTACACTTCCCTTTTAGAGATTTATCTTTTCTTTTTCAAAATGTTGTATCTTCCTAGTTTTTGCATATCGTGCCGAAAAAGTAAAATTGGTCAATTATTAAGAACTCATTTAAAATTAAGTCCTTTCTAAAATTTTCTCTTATACGTTTAAAGATATATATTTTTTTCATTTATGTTAATGTAAACATTAATAATTTTGTACCAAAAGAACCTTAGAAAATTTACCTAACCTTATTATAATAAGCGCAATTTAATTTAGCCTAATCCAACTAAATATATTTAAAATAAGTTTACAATAATTTAATAATAAACAAACACAATGAAATATATTTTTTTTCGTTAGGTTCTGAATGATTTTTGCGGAATTATTGCATACACAAATTTTCTCTTGCCTTATTCGGCAAGAAGAGCGTTGCTATTTAAGCCAAAATCGCAAGTTTTACCTATTCGGCACGACATATACATACTATATAACAAGATCACAGTAAACAGTGACATCACAATATACAGAACAACCACTGTGAAAAAAACAGTGAACTTCCAAGCCCTTTCGTGATGTCTCACATTATATACACAATGATATTCACTAAATGTATAATAGTTTTCAGAAAAAATATATATGCATGGAAAGAATTTACTTGGCAAATACAGACCTTATTTAGTAAACACATCTTTGCCAAATAGAAGGCTGCATCAACATCCTTGTTAGTATATGCTCGTATGTTTGTACATGTACATAAGTGCTCGTGGGCACACACATGCGCATATCTTCCTGCGCGAGCCATAAATTAGCAAATCAGATGAGTGGTTGGAAATGAGGGGTGAAGCGGCATGAGGCAGTGGATAGCATCATGGAAGCAACAAGAGAGAGCCTGGAGAACCAACTGAGGGAGCAAGGTGAAGATAACCTCAATTCCTAAGGGGCGAAACTGTGGCAGGATGCAACAAAGCAAGGGGAGAGGTTGCAGAGGCAAACTGAGCAATTATGGTGGAAAACTTGAAGTTGGAACAGGAAATGAAAAGACTGAAATAGACTACGCAGGAACACTGAGGGAAGAGTCTGAAGGGAGGTTTGACTCTCCAAAAGGATAATTTGGCAATAACCAACAAGGCAAGGTAGAGGAACAGGTTAATAGGGCCCTATTAACCCTGTTAAGCAGGAAAACGAAATGAAAAGAAAACTGAAGGACAAAACAGAGGAATGTATTTCTAAAGGGGTGGAGGGGTAAGCCAGCGGAAGGCCTCGGCCAGATGACCAAAAGTTCCAGCTTCGGGTCATCATATGACTACGACCCGCGTTAGGAAACACTTGTTTCCTGACAAACCTTCCTAACCTAAGAGGGATGGTAGCAGGGGCAGGAACAATGAAGGAGAGTGAACCGAAGCATCCCAAAAGGACGAAGAAGGAAAGGCACCAGCGGATATGTTCTCCGAGGATGTGGAGGCCAAGGTGTTAAGGGACACATGTGCAAAAGTTAGGTATCTTTATTCCGGAATGTTTCACTTACACAGTAGACTTCTTCAGTCCAGTACAGAGGAGTCAGTAGAAGCAGTAAACATGATGTAATCAGTCCATCACACTGGAACACATAGATTTCAGGTGGTCAGTCCCTTAGCCTCCAGGTAGAGGGACTGACCACCTAAATATGTGTGTGTGTGACACAATCACACACACATACACACACACATACACACACACACACACACACACACACACACACGACTGGTGTCTGGACTACAAAAGACAATTAGCTGTTTCTTCGTTTCATTGTCATGCATCAATGTTTGGTCCCTTGAGACGAATATGACAAGCAGGAAGAAGGAAGAAGGAAGCAGGCAGCAGGAACTCAGCCTTAAAACAGATGTTGAATCACAGAATGAGTGGGACTCGAACCCATGGCAGGCGAGTCCTGAAACTCATTGTGTGTGTTGCTTACAATGGTGTTATTACGATTTAGTGAATTCATGTGTGTGTCACTTACAACATACTGCACCACTATGCAACACATTGCAACACTCTGCAGCACTTTGCAACACACTGAAACACAATGCAACTCTGTGTTTGCAACACACTGAAACAATGCAAAATACTGTAACACATTGAAACACAATGAAACACTTTGCAAAACTTTGCAACACATTGTAACACTGCAACACTCTGCAAAACATTGCTTATTCTCTTCTTTTATAAAAAAAATCTATATTGCCTCATTTTTATTGTTTACATTGGGAAGCGCTAAACCGGAAAGGGGCAAGAGCGCCTGAGGAGCCGGTAATATTCAGACTTGGTCCAAGTAGAAGGTCGGCTCGACCAGAGCTCCGGTATCTACCTGAATAAGTGGATTCAGAACAACAAGACCACACCGTGCTGAAATACAAATAACCTCTGGATGAAGAGCTGACTGATAGTCTGAGTCACAATGAGACTAAGCTGAGACAACACCCCGGTTGGACTTTTTGAACAATGAGCACAAATAACCCGCTCATGGATGAGGGAGCTGCTAATGTCTGAGCTCCCTAAGGTCTGAGCCACTAATAGTCTGAGCTCCACTAATGGTCTGAGCTCCACTAATGGTCTGAGCTCCACTAATGGTCTGAGCTCCACTAATGGTCTGAGCTCCACTAATGGTCTGAGCTCCACTAATGGTCTGAGCTCCACTAATGGTCTGAGCTCCACTAATGGTCTGAGCTCCACTAATGGTCTGAGCTCCGCTAATGGTCTGAGCTCCACTAATGGTCTGAGCTCCGCTAATGGTCGTAAGCTCCACTAATGGTCTGCCCACTAATGGTCTGGAAAGTCTCTCCACTAATGGTCTGAGCTCCACTAATGGTCTGAGCTCCACTAATGGTCTAAGCTCCGCTAATGGTCTGAGCTCCATCACACTGGTGCTGAAAAAGTTCTGCAGCTCCACTAATGGTCTGAGCTCCACTAATGGTCGTAAGCTCCACTAAGCGCCACTGTGTGGCGAAACGTTTTCTCAGACACCCAAGTTTTGCATACGTGTCTAATTTATCAAACTGTCGGTTCTGTGACCCATCTATCTACACGTGTGTGCGGGTTATTTGTGTACACCAGATATCATTATTAATCAGCTGGCATCACTGCTAAAGCTGAGTTATCTCACCAACTTGCTGCTATCAACACAAGTTATCATCAAGTTACTGTCATTTTACAGATAGCCTTATCACAGTATAATCAAACACATCTATGTTCGTTAATCGGTATCCAAAACTGCATCCGTAGTTCCCTCTATACACAGTATGAGCTCAGTCGACAAGTCACAGCAAATTTTGGTGAAAGGGGAAATCTCCCAGTATTTTATGCCGAAAAACTGCTAAGGTGACCTAGCACTGGGGTCACAAACTAAGTGGAGCGGTGTTACGGGGGATCTGGTCCGCGCAGGAGGATCTGAGTGTCTCACGAAGGGATACCAAAGGAAGGGGTACCAGAGAAAGGGACACCAGAGGAAGGGGCACCAGAGGAAGGGGCACCAGAGGAAGGGGCACCAGAGGAAGGGACACCAGAGGAAGGGACAAAAGAGGAAGGGACACCAGAGGAAGGGACACCAGTGTAAGGGACACCAGAGGAAGAAGCACCAAAGGAAGGGGCACCAGAGGGAAACCAGAGGAAGGGACACCAGAGGAAGGGGCACAAAGGAAGGGGCACCAGAAGGACACCAGAGGAAGGGCACCAGAGGAAGGGGCAACTAGAAGGAAAGGGGCACCAGAAAGGCACCAGAGGAAGGGCACCAGAGGAAGGGGCAACAGAGGGACACCAAGGAAGGGGAAACCAGAGGAAGGGCACAGAGGAAGGGACACCAAAGGAAGGGGCAACAGGAAGGGGACCAGAGGAAGGGGCACAGAGGAAGGGGCACCAGAGAAGGGGCACACGAGGAAGGGACACCAGAGGAAGGGCACCGAGGAAGGGACACCAGAGGAAGGGGCAACCGAGGAAGGGACACCAGAGGAAGGGGCAACCGAGGAAGGGACACCAGAGGAAGGGGCAACCGAGGAAGGGACACCAGAGGAAGGGACACCAGAGGAAGGGACACCAGAGGAAGGGACACCAGAGGAAGGGGCAACAGAGGGACACCACAGGAAGGGGCACCAGAGGAAATGACACCAGAGGAAGGGGCAAAGAGGAATTGGCACCCTAGAGCTAGAGAGAGAGAGAGAGAGAGAGAGAGAGAGAGAGAGAGAGAGAGAAGAGAGAGAGAGAGAAACGGGTATTCTCTGAGGTCAACTTGTATAATTATAGTACGTTAAGTAGATATCTTGTAAGGGACGCGAGGATATCGCCCCGCGGCTCGCTCTCATACTAGACCTCCCCAGTTTGATGCTAAACTTTACTAAATAATAACTGAAGCAAGGACAAGTACACAGTGAATGCTAGTTGAATTTCGCAAGACTTGTTTGCCACCTCTTAAGTTCAGCAGACACAAGACCCCAGCAACCCTGCCACAGTCTTATTTATGTATTTTCACTGGTAAGCGCTGAACCCCCATGGCTGGGAAATCAGCGGTAATCAGTCGTGATCAGAGGAAGGGTAATGTAACTCCAGTTCCTTGGATCAAGAGTCTTTTACTCTCCTTTATGCGTCCCATCTCATTGAAAGGAACACTTTTGGGGAGATATTGTGTTCGTCCGAGTACAATAAACAACACGAGTCAGAATTTTTACCATTCTCATTAAAACACACACACACACACACACACACACACACACACACACACACACACACACACGTCGGGAAGTGGAATAGTTTGGGAAGCGATGTAGTGGAGGCAGGTTCCATACATAGCTTTAAGAAGAGGTATGATAAAGCTCATGGCGCAGGGAGTGACCCAGTAGCGGCCAGTGAAGAGGCGGGGCCAGGAGCTATGACTCGACCCCTGCAACCACAACTAGGTGAGTACACACACACAACACTTAACGTTCCTCGTATATAAATTCATGAAACACTGGAGGAACATTTATGTGGACGAGGTGGTGAGGAAAGTGTGCTCCGCAGCCAGTCTTTGTTGACACATTACCCGCTTGAGAACCTCAATATTACCCTCTGGGAAGAGATTGCATTCCCCCACCACCACCGCCCCACAATCCCCTTACTCATTTCCTCCCTCCTTCCAGCCATACTTCCTTCCCTCCTTGTCTCCTTCGCTTCTTCCTTCCCTTCCACAGCAAGTGTTCCATCCCGTATTAAAATTTGGAGTCTTCCTTGTATGTGTATTTGTGTGTGTGTGTGTGTGTGTTGATATTTATAATGACTGAAATAACCAAAGTAATACTTGTGGACAAACACAGTGGCCACTTCATTAGACACACCTGAACACCTGCTCCTTAATGCAAATATGTAATATCCAATCACGTGGCTGCGCCTCAACGCCTAAAGCATGCAAACATAAGAACATAAGAAAGAAGAAACACTGCAGCAGGCATATTGACCTATGCGAGGCAGGTCCATGTCACTCCCCGGCTTAGACCTAACTACCTGGAGTTAAGCTTCTCCAGGTAAACTCCAGATAGTCAGATCACTTCCACTTAAGGAAGGAGTACGGCATCTGACTTAGTAGCACAAGCTAGTCAGGTCTAACTCACACCCACCCACACCCACTCATGTATTTATCTAACCTATTTTTAAAACTACACAACGTCTTAGCTTCTATGACGGTACTCGGGAGTTTGTTCCACTCATCCACAACTCTATTACCAAACCAGTGCTTTCCTATTTCCTTCCTGAATCTGAACTTTTCCAACTTGAAACTCTGTTCCACAAGGCACAGTACTCGCCCCCATTCTTTTCCTCATCCTCAAATCTGAATTAGACAGATATATAAGCCATAACACCGTGTCTTCTTTTGCTGACGATAATAGAATTTGCTTGACAGTATCATCCATTGGGGACACTGTAAATCTCCAAGCGGATATAAACCAAGTCTTCAAATGGGCCACAGAAAGCAAAATGAAATTCAATAAGGACAAATTTCAATTATTATGCCATGAAAAACTTGAGGAAATAAAAACTAGATCGGAATATAAAACAAATTCTAACTATACAATAGAGCGAAAAACTAATGTAAAGGACTTCGGAATGATAATGTCAGAGAATCTCATCTTCAAAGTTTACAATAATGTCTCTAACGTATCTGCTAGGAAAATGATAGGACGGATAATGAGAACCTTTAAAAACGAGGGATGCCAAGCCAATGATGATTCTCTTTAAATCACTTGTTTTCTCAAGGCTGGAATATTGCTGTACACTAACGGCCCCTTTCAAGGCAGGCGAAATTTGAGATCTGGAGAATATACAGAAAACTTTCACTACACGTATAAGTACAATCAAGCACCTCAGTTACTGGGAACGTTTAAAGTCCCATGACCTGTACTCTTTGGAACGCAGGCAAGAAAGATACATCATAATTTACACCCGGAAAATCCTAAAGGGACTAGTTTCTAACCTGCACATGAAAATCACTCCCTACGAAAGCAAGACCCGGCAGGCGGTGCAACATCCCCCTAATAAAACGCAGGGGTGCCGTGGGTACACTAAGAGATAACACAATAAGTATCAGGGGCCCAAGACTGCTCAACTGCCTCCCAGCATATATAAGGGGGATTACCAATATACCCTTGGCGTAGGATTGCGTGCGGCCAGCAATAACAGCCTGATGATCAGGCCCTGATCCACCTCGAGGCCTGATCTTGGAGTGAGCCTCGGGGGCGTTGACCCCCGGAACACCCTCCAGATAGGTCATGCAAATTCTAGTATCGTCAGTAAGGGAAGACTCAGTGCTATGGTGTACGCCTCTGTCTACGTCAGATATGAGGATGAGGAGCAGGATGGGAGCGAATACTGTGCCTTGTGGAACAGCTTTTCACTGTAGCCGCCTCTGACTTAACAGTACATATCAAGTGAGCACTATCCCAGTACATATCAAGTGTCCACTATCCCAGTACATATCAAGTGTCCACTATCCCAGTACATATCAAGTGTCCACTATCCCAGTACATATCAAGTGTCCACTATCCCAGTACATATCAAGTGAGCACTATCCCAGTACATATCAAGTGTCCACTATCCCAGTACATATCAAGTGTCCACTATCCCAGTACATATCAAGTGTCCACTATCCCAGTACATATCAAGTGTCCACTATCCCAGTACATATCAAGTGTCCACTATCCCAGTACATATCAAGTGCCCACTATACCAGTACATATCAAGTGCCCACTATACCAGTACATATCAAGTGAGCACTATCCCAGTACATATCAAGTGTCCACTATACCAGTACATATCAAGTGAGCACTATCCCAGTACATATCAAGTGTCCACTATCCCAGTACATATCAAGTGTCCACTATCCCAGTACATATCAAGTGTCCACTATCCCAGTACATATCAAGTGCCCACTATACCAGTACATATCAAGTGCCCACTATACCAGTACATATCAAGTGAGCACTATCCCAGTACATATCAAGTGTCCACTATACAGTACATATCAAGTGAGCACTATCCCAGTACATATCAAGTGTCCACTATCCCAGTACATATCAAGTGTCCACTATCCCAGTACATATCAAGTGTCCACTATCCCAGTATATATCAAGTGTCCACTATACCAGTACATATCAAGTGTCCACTATACCAGTACATATCAAGTGTCCACTATACCAGTAAATATCAAGTGTCCACTATACCAGTACATATCAAGTGTCCACTATCCCAGTACATATCAAGTGTCCACTATCCCAGTACATATCAAGTGTCCACTATCCCAGTACATATCAAGTGTCCACTATCCCAGTACATATTAAATGTCTCCCATCCCAGAATATCCCAGCGAGAGACCATTACGAGTTGGTCCTACGTACAATTCTCTCCCTTTTTATTTCTCTTCTTTTCCTTCACTTTCCCCTACACTCTTATCTCCCCCACCTTCCTTTCCCTCTTTTTAGTTCTTCACCAGTATTAAGGAAATAATTTGTATAACAAACTCATATTTTGCCAACGAATTGAGGAATGTGGCAGACTGAGAGTTAGCAAGCATCCAGGGAGGCACCAGCAGCTTCTTACGAATGCGCAACGGAAGCCTGGTAAACGTTCTGCACTCTGGCAGGATTTCTGTCATATAGAATACGCAAGATGACTTGTAAATCTTACGAACTTTCATTTATATTCATTAAACACCTGTCTTTACTTCTATGTGTCTTTACTTCTCCGTGTCTTTACTTCTCCGTGTCTTTACTTCTCCGTGTCTTTACTTCTCCGTGTCTTTACTTCTCCGTGTCTTTACTTCTCCGTGTCTTTACTTCTCTGTGTCTTTACTTCTCTGTGTCTTTACTTCTCTGTGTCTTTACTTCTCTGTGTCTTTACTTCTCTGTGTCTTTACTTCTCTGTGTCTTTACTTCTCTGTGTCTTTACTTCTCTGTGTACTCACCTAGTTGTACTCACCTAGTTGTGGTTGCAGGGGTCGATTCATAGCTCCTGGCCCCGCCTGGGTCACTCTCCCTGCGCCATGAGTTTTATCATACCTCTTCTTAAAGCTATGTATGGAGCCTGCCTCCACTACATCACTTCCTAAACTATTCCACTTCCCGACCACTCTGTGACTGAAGAAATACTTCCTAACATCTCTGTGATTCGTCTGAGTCTTCAACTTCCAACTGTGTCCCCTTGTTGCTGTGTCCCATCTCTGGAACATTCTGTCTCTATCTGTGTCTTTACTTCTCCGTGTCTTTACTTCTCCGTGTCTTTACTTCTCCGTGTCTTTACTTCTCCGTGTCTTTACTTCTCCGTGTCTTTACCAGATATTTATTATTCCTGCAGTAGTTTTTAGTGGATGAGGCTGGTCTGAGACCGGGCCGTTGGGCGATCATCCACATCACCATACCTTCGACATAACTTTGATGAGTTTCGAGTTTTTATACTCCTGGAGCCCGGCCATGGGCCAGGCTCGTCTGGTGCTCGCCTGGTCAACCAAGCTGTTGCTGTTAATGGCCCGCTGCTGCACATATCCATCACAACCTGGTTGATCTGCCACTTGGTGAAGATACTTGTCCAGTTTCCTCTTGAAGACTTCTACACTTGTTCCAGCAGTGTTTCCGATATCTTCAAGTAAGATGCTGAATAATCTGGGACCACGGATGTTGATACAGTGTTCCCTTATTGTGCAAACTGTACCCCTGCTTTTCATCAACACATAACACCTTATTATCACCTTCACGCCATTTTCTTACGGTTAATTATACATACATTTATCACATAAAGTGCAGGATTTTTACACCTGCTCTGTCATAAATACATTTATCAAAACAAATCTTAAGAGAAAAAATATATTATTTCCACATCAAGTCCGATATTAATTCAGCTTGAAGTGTTTACCTGGAGAGAATGGAATAAACCGCCAAGTGATGGTATTTACAAACTTCTCGTGCAGGGAATTTAACAAGGCTGTTAGCAGGTAACCTTGTTATATGCTTTATATGAGGTGTGGTGCGCAGTACTGAACACAGCAGGTAAGCAAATACTAGGACATATTTATTAGAAAACGTCCTGGTGTTTGTTTACGTGTCTTTATAAACCCATTTGTCGGTATCAATTACCAAGGTTTATGCCACTATATATTCACAGTAGCTAGTAGGTAAGCTCCGCGGCGTCGGAGCTCTTATTCCCAGAAATTAAACCTCTTATATCCCCTGCCTCGGATTGAATCTAAATACTCCTAACCTACCCTAATCTCAGTTTGGTCTCATTAGTGGGGAAAATTTCCTCCCGAGATGGGGTGGGAAAAAGAGGGTTAGCTAACAGTCCAGGTTCTGCTGTGGTAGTCGTGTTTCTCCTCAGGTCGCGTGTTGCACGTAAGGGCAAGGCAGGTGACCTCCCCTAACCCCCCCCCTGGCAAAACATCAGGTAGGTGTCTGGTAGAACCCGTGATGAAGGTAATACTGGAGGTTGCCTGCGGATCCAGGAATGGCAAGTGAAGCTGTATGTCGTGGGGGGTTCGGAGGAGATACTGGTGTAAGAAATACACACGTTGGATGTCTGGAGGCATATAATTAATGTGAGTTAAGGGGAGACCCAGAGCCTCCCTGTCTCGTCCATGTCTAGTCTTGAACTGAGGGTGAGGCCTTATGAAGGCGGTTCAAATGAACGGGACTCGTGACGTCATAGCTAGCCAGGGAGCGTCTCTATAAAGTAACTGGATTTATCTAAGTATACTACACAAGTACACATTAACACTACTGACATGTATAATGACTCAGGGTGTTCCTTCAGGTTAGTATTAGTGTCTAATGAGGGAGTTCCACTAAGCATGGCTTCAGCTCATTCTGGAGGTGCCATCCTGGAACCGTCGCTATCTGTCACAGTGGTGACCGTGGTTCACGATAGGTGCGTCGTGGGTTCCAGAAAATGGGCACTACCTCTCGAACTGACGACCCTGGTTTCTTTTAATTTATTCTTGGAACTGACCCCCCCCCTCTTTTTTTTTCTCAAGTATTATAACCAGAGAACTTAATTCTACTGAAATTCTGGTGACATCGACACACTCTACTAACCCCTGGGCACCCATGAACCCCATTAAGATCCTGGAACCTCTTACAGACTATAATTTGATGCATTTGCGGTTGATGGCATTTGACTGGGAAGACGTTTCGCCCACTAAGGGACTATCAATTCGTGAAATGATGAAGTCCCTATATTGCGTCGTATTTAAATACCTGACGGTATGCTCTACCCCTGATATACAGAGTGGCTCTGACATCTACCAAGAGACTACGAAAACACTGACATACCACACATACCTCGATCACCTTTGATATACCTTTGATGAGTTCCGAGAATTTTCTACTCCCGGAGGCCGGCCATGGGCCAGGCTCTTCTGGTGCTTGCCTGGTCAACCAGGCTGCTACTGCAGCTGGTCCGCTGACCCACATCACACCAAGTAACACACACCACTTGGTAACCTTTCCCAGTGACAGAAATCTTCCAAACACGACATACGACAAGATTTTTTTTTCACTGCAAACAACGAATTCTGAAGCACACCTGAATGCCCACATACTCGTACAAGGGCTCTTGATACCTATTTAATGTTCCCGAACAGGTCAAAAAAACAAACGATACTAACACAGCTCCGCACCACTGGCAGGCGACTGTACAGTCACTCCACACTCAATTCCTGCAGTGGAATGCTTGTCACCCTTCATGTTGTCTTGAGAGATTTCACAGACTGTGCTTTTGACATACAAAATAAACATTAAAACCAATTAAAATTGGAGACGAAATAGGGATTTTAAAAGTAACGTCTCAGTATATACCCCCAGAGATACACACCTCGAGGTATATATGTCGTGCCTAACATGTAGAGTTGGTCACTTAGGCAGAACTGCATTAAATTAGATTTTTTTCCCCAAAACGTTATCTTAAGCGTTTATTGACATAACAGCATTTAAAACAGCATTAAAAAAAATATATTTTGCACCAAAACTAACTTAAGACACCGTCTCACTTTACCTTGCAAAGACGAACCTTATTTATGTAAGCCAAAGTTACTGAACGTGATCTCAGATCACTTTAAATCTATACAGTACTAATTAAGATGATGTTCTTTTTTTTTTTTTTTTATGTTTAGAATATTTTTCAAGAACTGAGTAACGAAATTTTAGTACTTAGTGGGCAAGTCGACTGTTTTTCATAAGCCACGATCGTCGATTGTCTGCATACCTGCCGGTATCTAGCCATATCCAACCGGATCTAGTTATTTCGCCGGATTAGCCATATCCAGCCGGTATCTAGCTAATCCAGCCGTATCCCGAGAGGAGGTACAAGTACCTCCTCATCTTCTGGGAGCAACTGTCCTCAGCCCTAGCCACATTCCCTTCCCTAACGGGGCTCGTAGCGGGTTGCTGCTTCTTTCAGTTTATATAACTACTTAGATGAGGCATATGTACTGTAGCATCCTGAATAAACAGAAGAATGGACTGGGATCGAATGGTAGTCTTGGCAGCAGCAGGTCCATCGCTGTACCACTGAACCACAAAACTTACAAACATGTCACGGTACTTCTGCGACATGTTTGTATAGCGGCACCAAGTGTAACCTAACGTCTCTTCCCACATCCCCGAAGTGATCAAGGTCCCAGGACCGAAACGCTTTCTAATAAATATGTCCTAGTATTTGATTACGTGTTTTTCTAGACCAACTTGTCGGTATCTATTACCAAGGTCTGTACCATCTATTCTCACATTCCTCAAAGCAAAATAGTCCATAAAACCCAGTCGTAATAAACGACCTTTTAACGTTTATTTATTCACAGTCGTTTATTACGACTTGAGAGTTTCCGTAGCATCACATGTGCGCCTTCCATGCATAGAGTGACAAATTCTAAGAACGATATAAAGGAGCTTCAACTGACTTCGATAAAATGTCGTAGCCAGATAGGTGGCAGATCTAACTTAACGTAGATCAATGTGAGAGACGAAGAGTGAAAGGAGAATGATCATGGCACTATTAAAATAAAAAATTTTTTTATCGAAGTGAAAAAAAGATTTAGATGTTGTTGTTTGCATAAATCTAAAGCCATGACACCATTTTAGAGTTCATAATAACGCTGAATATATTTCGCCTAACTGCATGATAAAGTTAATTCCCAGGTATCATATCTTTCTAACACAGACAGGATGGAACTGACGTGTTGTCCACAACAGTGTACAAACGACACATTGCCGAGCAGGCTTTTACTGGGACAACGTTTCGTTATGTTAAGCTCTTGGTGAAGGTCGAAACGTGCTGCTAATAATAGCTTATTATTCAGTGTGTCTTTGCTTCACATCACATTAACTGTTCAAGAACAATGATATGAAGAATTAGTCATGTTGCATACGTGTCTGATTTTTCATCTCGTCGGTACTGAATGAATACCATTGAATACCAATGAATACCACTGAATACCATTGAATACCAATGAATACCATTGAATACCATTTATGTACAACGGTGACGTTACACTCGCCTCAAAGGCATGGAATAAAAAATAATACGACTGAAGCATGTGATATAAACCTTGGTAATAAATACCGACAAATTTACTTAGAAAGACATGTAAGTAAACACTAGGACACGTTTATTAGAAAACGTTTAGGTCCGAACGTTTAGGTCCTGAGACCCTCTGATCATGTCTCTGCTCAGGTATCTTTCTAAACTGAATCATATACACATGCATGGAAGACTTAAAAGGGATGCAAATGCCAATAAACATCGAATTTCATACAATTCTTAGCAATTAAATAACATTTTAAGGCAAAAGCGACCGAAAAGAAGCCCAGCCGGAGAAGACAAGAGCAAGGTGACAAGCAGCGCCACTCCAGCAAATACTTTTGGAAAGTTGCAGAGACAGACACACACACTTAAGTTAGGTACGAGTAACAATAACTGGGAGTGAAGACTGCCTTACTTCTGTGACACACGTGTAGCACAGCCAGCTTTATATATATATATATATATATATATATATATATATATATATATATATATATATATATATAATATATATATATATATATATATATATATGATATATAATATATATATATATATATATATATATATATATATATATATATATATAAGGTGTATTCATCCTTGGGAGAGCCATTCACATGAACGGACCTTCCTGCATTTCCTACTCTATTTCTGCAACATTGCAAGATCCTGATGATGTGCTGATTGCAACACGAAAGGCCTAGAGCTACGAATCACCTTTCCCTGTGGCTGTTTTGCATACAAGGTGTATATGTGTTCAGATTCTAAGACACATGAGCGCAATAAAGATATTAATGGAGACATTTCACCACTGGTGGCTTTACTAATCAGGGTTGATAAAGCCACCAGTGGTGAAACGTCTTCGATGTTTTCAATGTTTATACGTGCCTTATTCTCACAGTGAGAGGGTGCTAACATACCTGTACTTGTTCTGATTCTCTGTCAACTTAAAATAGTTCTGTTTAGGGCAAAAAGGTTATACAATAAACACAGTTAGTGTAGCGACTCCAGATAAAACGATGCAATAATTTTTTGTATATTTCTTCCTTCGTCTAATATTGCATTGCTAATTGTTATTATCGTTAATAGCTAAAGCGAAAACATCACGCTTTTTATTAGTTGTCACATATCTTTAATTTCGGTTTATAGGTACGATGTAATAACTATACTCTTGTGTTCACTAAGTCTAAACTGGCTACCAGCGCTGATAGACTGCTTGCTCGCTTGTTTGCTGGGGCGTGTGGTAAGGTGTTATCTTGCTCTGCGAGTTCCTTCACTCTTCTCTCTGGCTGGATATCATCGAGGCAACACCTCTCCTCTCTGCTCTGGCAGAACGTCGTCCTCCCTGCTCGTGTTCCGCTAGTATGTTTCCGTTGGTGACCCGGAAGACTCATCTCGTTATTCTGTACAACTCTGTACGTAGAGCATTTTTAGAGTTTGACATTTCTGACATTTTCTGAGGTTGTGTCGTGACCCTCACTATGCTTCAGGTCTAAATCTAGAACTACCTTGATCTGACTGGCATCTATGCATTGTCGTAGCCGGGGTTTGCAACTTGCTAAACTCAGTAATTTTTTTTTTTACTTACCCCAGTTAGGGTCGTTTTGTCGCCTTCCTTGCCTGACGCTGTGCTTTTCTCGGCTACTTTGTGCGTTTTGCTGTTTGGTGAACTGGTCGTCTCACTGTTCAAGCTGTTTTATTGCCTCTAAGGGTCAAGTTAGTTTATTTTAAGGACCTGTTTTGTCAGTCACGTTTTAAGTCGAGTATAGTCGAGCACACTACACACACACACACATTACTTTTGTACTTATGAGTACAATTCAGTGAAGTACAGGATGGTACTCTTTAAGACTATTGTACAATCATTAGTGCTAAAAACACATTTCACATTCAATGTATAGATCTTTGAATACTCCATCACAGGTTACAGAAACTATACACCAAGTGATGTGTAGGAACTTATTTCCTTATTTCTAAGTTTACGCTCCATTGTAAATATTATTAAACTTTGACATCTTTTTATTAAAGTCCTCAGATTTTATTTTGTTGACATTTAACCCGATGAAATGCAGTTCCCTTAACACAAAAGTTGACCCTTGTAGGTTTAGCCCCTGGTTCTAATTATGATGATAATTAACCCAAAAGTGTTCAGAGAAACTCAATGTACCAGATAATTGGTCTAGAATTCTTACTAGCGAACTGTTTCTAAACCAGAAACATGCTAGATGCTTGAGGGGGATCAATAAGCTAGGCCTAGTATTCTCTGCTAGATGTCTATATACTAATAGATGTCTCATTTTGCAACAGTTACGTACGTTTCACATTCCCAATATGTCTGCCAGTCACTACGTGAACTGGTTTTACATGGACCATTAAGAGTCAAAAATGTTTCTTTAGTTTTAAAATTTTCCATATTCCTATATTTTTTTCGTAAGTAGCTGCAGTCTGAGTTGTGTGAAAACTACGAACGGAAGATCATAGAACCGGCTCTTATAGACACTGTCTCACTAGGACAATTGAAAGCCAGATGTTTAAAAATTCACCCTAAAATTATATAACACCAAACTTGAATCAGAATGCCAGAGTAGTTTCAAATTACATCAGGCGATCTGACAAAACAGTGCAGACCTCGTTGGGCAGTTAATACTCTTCTGACATTACACTAGTTCAACCTTTTATTTCGTCTCCATGAAGCTATCAGGGAGTTGGTTCCATTTAGGTTAGGTAAGGTTTGTCAGGAAACAGGACAAGTGTTTCCTGACGCGGGTCTTAGCCATATGACGACCCATCACTGGAGCCTTTGGTTTTCTGACAAAGGCCTTCCACTGGCTTACCGGTCCACCTCTTTAAAAATTAATGGTTATTATTATAACCATTTTTGGTTATTGGTTCCACTCCCTGCACTCTATACCTGACACTCAACCTGGTGTTGCTCTCACCTCAAGTGTTTAACCTATGTAAACATACTCCCAGCTCACATTTTCCATCTGAAGATAACCCCAGCTGGGTGTCGAAATATACAGACCCACTTTATATTCCATGTAGCATACACAAGTAAATTTTAATACTGTTAAATTAGGTTGTCTCGTCTTAGTTTTGGGCAAAAAAAAAAAAGATTATCATATGTAAAATTGACACAAGTTCACTTATCTGTTTTCCTTTGGGAGATCTGGAGAATGAGGGTGACCCTCAGCGAGCCATTTTTTTTGTGCGTGTGTTCTTCCTCATTTATATCTTTTGTAGTCTGGCTGTACCCATTTTTTTTCTGTGCAACTACAGGATGTTGGTAGCAATACTTATTTGCACTTTGTGTTGGTAAAACTACCTCTCGCGTATTGCTAAACTTTGCAAATTACTTCTTTGAAACATTTCCCAGCAGTTCAGCGACACTAATTTCGTCGTTTTCTAAGTTAAAAAAATCGTTAGGTCCGTTAGAACTAAGTTTCCCAAGTTCTATACTAGTACAGTATATTTTATTTTTTAAGTCTTTGAGAAACAGAGTAAATGATTCTTGTGTAGTTTGTTTGGCAATGTTTTATACAATTAGAGGTGTACGTGCTTGTGTATATAACGGCATGTTGAGGGCGTAATATTAAATAGGAAGAAAAACCAAGCTCCCCTAAACTAACACGTGTACATAGCACTGGTGAGACAGCAGATGATTAACCACGTGTACATAGCATTGGTAAGACAGCAGATGCTTAACCACGTGTACATAGCATTGGTAAGACAGCAGATGCTTAACCAGGTATACACCAGTGGTTACTTGATTACTGATACCCCATACTTGTGCACTAGTTGTTGATCGGATATGCAACACCAGACAAGTGTATATCTCGGTGCATATACACCATGTTTATTTCTTCGTGTATATATATGGAGAAAAGTATTTCGGTGCATATACCTCAAGTGTATCTGTGTACATAAACCAAGAAGTGTATCTCTCAGTGTATATGCATCTCAAAGTATACATATGCCAACAGGTGTGTCTTTCAGGTTATGTATAAGAGTTTTATTCTGATCTCAGTTTGAAGTATCTTGTTTGTTAGTGTGTGGGATGGAATGTAGCCTTGGTGATCCCTCTGGTAGTTGATAGACCACATACACTAATTAACTCTGGTCAATTTCTTGGCCATCTCTCAAGACTCTTCACCACCAAGTCTTGCGTTTCTCAGTGCATGGGAGCTATTATATTCCTGGTGTGGGGAAACGCCAAACTCGTTGGGGCAACAGAGCTTGCGGGTGGGGGTAAATGAAAGTAAAATAAAGTTGATCTTATAAGGAAGGTCAGAGCCAGTTCCTTGCATCAAGCACCTCTTACCAGCATCAAATCATCTTCGCCTAAAGCCCCCGCCCACCCCTTCATTCCTTCCTGCTGGAACCGCGAGGTGGACCAGGCACTGGATGCCTCGTCCCAGGTGAAATCCATTTATCTTGATTAGCAGGGTGGATAAAGACCTAAGTTCTACTTCAACTGTTTGTAACTGTTCACTCTGACCACACAACTTGTGTTCCACTGTAATGGCATCTCCTAAATTGTCTCGCTTATACTGCTTGTCTGAGAATAATTTTTCCCTCTTCCAAATTATGTGTACAGTAGCTTCAGAATGGTTTTTTGCTCTGCTTCAAACTTTCATTGCTGACCTATCATAGAGGAAGGTTTGGATTATTATTTAATTGTGTAGGTGCAAGCAATAATTTGTATCTGCAATAATTTCGCAAAAATCTTTCTGAACCTAACGAAAAAATATATTTCATTTGGTTTCTTTATTATTAAATTATTATAAACATATCTTTATTATTATAAACATATCTTCTGCGCTTGTTAGGTTAATTAAATTTTCTAAAGTTCTTTGGGTACAAAATTATTTTTACATTAACATAAATGAAAAAAAACATATCTTTAAACGTATAAGAGAAAATTTTAGAAAGGACTTAATTTTAAATGAGTTCTTGCTAATTGACCAATTTTACCTATTCGGCACGACATTATATACAGTACAGTGCCGGCACTCTGAAGGAGGGGTGTGAATGTTGCAATTTTGTAACTGTAGTGTAAGCACCCCTCTGACAAGACAGTGATGGAGTGAATGATGAAAGTTTTTCTTTGTCGGGCCACCCTACCTTGGTGGGAAACGGCCTATGTGTTAATAAATAAATAAATAAAATATATATATATATATATATATATATATATATATATATATATATATATATAATATATATATATGTCGTGCCGATTAGGTAAAACTTGCGATTTTGGCTTAAATAGCAACGCTCACCTTGCCATATAAGACAAGTGAAAATTGTGTATGCAATAATTTAGCCAAAATCATTCTAAACATAACGAAAAATATATTTCATTGTGTTTGTTTATTATTAAATTAATGTTAACGTATCTAAAATATATTTAGTTGGGTTAGCTAAATTAAATTGCGCTTGTTGTAATAAGGTTAGGTAGGTTTTCAAAGTTTCTCTTGGTACAAAATTATAAATTCTTACATTAACATAAATGAAAAAATATATCTTTAAACGTATAAGAGAAAATTTTAGAAAGGACTTAATTTTAGATGAGTTCTTGCTAATTGACCAGTTTTACCTAATCAGCACGACTATATATATATATATATATATATATATATATATATATATATATATATATATATTACATAGAATTTATATTAACATTATTTTATTAATGTGTACATAATGTTGATCTTGGGCACAAGATACTCTTATATTTTACCTAATATCATAAACTTAGTTATTATGTGGAGAAATGCCAAGAATAATAACGAGATACATTGGTTGTGTGAGTGTAACAAATGCCAGTTTTGTGGGTGGTCCATCTTACAAGTTCTAGCTGTCAGTCTCGACTGGTGCCGAGTAGGAGGCGTGACCTCCTCACGTGTATCACTATTGAGTCATTACCTGTTATGTTTAATATTTACCTGTGCTCACCTAATTGTGGTTGCAGGGGTCGAGTCATAGCTCCTGGCCGAAGCTTCTTCACTGGTCGCTACTAGATGTGTGTGAACAATGTTTTTGTTATTCACCCGTGCCAACATCTTAGAATCTTCTGCAAGACACCCGTAGTGAAGGGCTGCATACAGCACCTTGCTGAGTGTGGACACGATGCTGCTATCCTCGGCTGATTCTTAAATTCCTTTCTTTGTTTATTTTATTGCGAGTCAGTGTGTGTAATTTGTGTTCTTGTGGTTTTACTTCGCAAGGATCTTATTTAGGATGTACTCAGCTGTCTCTTGATTGTTGCAGTATGTCTGTCTTGATAACTTGGTGCTCACAGTTTGGCTCTAGATATTCTACATGGTTGGATCTCTGTGTAATGTCACCTGGGCAACTAGTAATTACGCTGCCAATCATTGTAATTGGACCTTGTATGATCACCTTAGGGTGTTTAATGGTTGCTAATGCTGCTTCATGTGGATCAAATAGTGGCAGTGGGTACCTGATGTTTGTAGCATTGATGACTCGGTAATTAAAGGCGTCTCGGAATTTTAGCGGGATTTTCGGAAAGAGTTGTAAAACATGGGGAGAGGGAGGTTCGATCCCCGGCTAGTCGGGGGTAAATCAGATAAAAGAAAATGAATTAAACGAGTGTTGAAAAAAATAATCAGTTAAATATAATATTTAGGCGCTGCATAATCCTACGGGTTTAGCTCTTCCCCCTTGATTATAATAATATTTAGGCGAATGTTAACAATACAAATAATCACTTTCCTCCCTCTCTCTAGCTTTGTTCACTAGTTACATATTTTTTTTAGCTCTCTCCCTAAACTGGTTTATAGAAAGCCTAGCCTTGACCTGATCAGGCAACCAGTTCCACTCCTTTATTGCTATGTAGTCACTCGAGGTCTGGTCGCCTACTACACATGCTAAAAAACTGTTCACTCTCCTGAGAATCATCCTGGATTTGCTTCCTAACCTTGACGACATTTGCTGTAAGATATTCTGGACACTTGTTAACAATTTTGCATACATAAGCGAGCTTCAGCTGCTTTGCAGTAATCTAGTTAATCTATGTCGTTTATTTAACAATTTTTTAAAATAGCACCGAATCTAAGCAGAGCATCCTAGTCTACAACCTTGCTAAAATTAACCGCGGAATTTAGGCTAGGTTGTGGTGGGTGGGGTTGTGTAGGGAGGTGGTAAGGGGCAGCAGGGAGGAGGTAAGGGGCACAGGGAGGAGGTAAGGGGCAACAGGGAGGAGGTAAGGGGCAGCAGGGAGGAGGAAGGCATCTTGATGCGAGGCTGGCTGCCTTTTTAAAGCATTATATTAACTCATTTAAGTTCACATTTACTTCCTACTGCCGTGTCATGGGTGTTCGTCCCGAGTCTCCGCTCTGTTTCTGGGTTGGACGTCCTCAGTTCGTTACGTTGGTGGGGAGGCGCTGAACCCGATGGGGTCATAAGGCGACTGGAGCAATGGGAAGTAGTCGGGTTGGATCCGAGGAACGGGAGAATGGATCTAACTCCTTGGATTAAGGCTGGTGGTTCCAATTAATTGGATAATGACGGCTACTCTCCCGACGCTGGCCAGGTAGGTGGTGTGTTGTAGGAACCTCACCCACTACACTTCACCTAACCTAACCCACTTCACCTCACCCACCTCACCCCCTCACCTACCACCACTTCTCACCCACTAAACTCTCCACCTCACCTCAACTCACTTCACCTCACACTCACTTCACACTTCACCTCACCCACTACACTTCACCTCACCCACTACACTTCACCTCACCCAACTTCACCTCAACCACTCACTTCACCTCACCCACTACACTTCACCTCACCCACTACACTTCACCTCACCCACTACACTTCACCCACTACACTTCACCTCAATCACTTCACCCACTTCACCTCACCCACTTCACCTCACCCACTACACTTCACCTCACACTCACTTCACCCTACACTTCACCTCACCCACTACACCTCACCCACTACACTTCACCTCACCACACACTCACCCACTACTTCACCTCACCCACTACACTTCACCTCACCCACTACACTTCACCCACTACACTTCACCTCACCCACTACACTTCACCTCACCACTCACCACTTCACCTCACCCACTACACTTCACCTCACCCACTACACTTCACCCACTACACTTCACCCACCACACTTCACCTCACCCACTATTCTTCACTTCACCCACTACACTTCACCTCACCCACTTCACTTCACCCACTACACTTCACCTCAACCACTATTTCACCTCACCCACTACACTTCACACTTTCTCTCCCATTCACCCTGAAGAGGAAGGGTTCTTTATCCACTGAATTGGAGTTAACCTCCTCTTTCTTGGACCAAACGTGTTTGCCTCCCATTCCACAGGCGCTGCACGATCCCCTACGAGTTTAACGCTTCCCTATAAATATAAATTTTATCTCACACACACACACACACACACGTCTTCAGGTCATGTCTGAGGCAGTGCCAACTTACACTTCCTCCTTCACAACCAAACGCTTGAACTCACCTACTTCTGGCTGCTAGGGGGATGGGTCCGAATGACCGCTCCTACCCCATGACCATGTCTTTTTCTATTTCCTGCCCTTTTGGGTTTAGCGCTTAGTTTTGACTAATAATTTTCTACTAAAAACAATAACTTCCCCCTTTTTGAACAGTTCCTAAACATATACATCACCGTGATGTATATGTTGATGTATACGCCTGGGTTCACACGACACAGTACATGTACATGTTCAAGGTATACAGACCATAGCTGACATCAATGACATACTACTATATAGAAAGCATTTCGGTAAATTAGGTCAGTTTTGTCCCAGGATGCGACCCACACCAGTCGACTAACACCAGGTACCTATTTTACTGATGGGTGAACATGGACAGCAGGTGTCTTAGGAAACACGTCCTAATGTTTCCACCCGTACCAGGGATCGATCCACGGACCTCAGTGTGTGAGCTGAGTGCGCTACCAATCGAGCTACGGGACACATGTAATGTCTCTACTCTGTCTTTAAGCTATCTCTACAAGACACATGTAACCTCTCTTAAGCTCACTGTCTCACAAGACACATGTAACCTCTCTTAAGCTCACTGTCTCACAAGACACATGTAACCTCTCTTAAGCTCACTGTCTCACAAGACACATGTAACTCTCTTAAGCTTACTGTCTCACAAGACACATGTAACTCTCTTAAGCTCACTGTCTCACAAGACACATGTAACCTCTCTTAAGCTCACTGTCTCACAAGACACATGTAACCTCTCTTAAGCTTACTGTCTCACAAGACACATGTAACCTCTCTTAAGCTCACTGTCTCACAAGACACATGTAACCTCTCTTAAGCTCACTGTCTCACAAGACACATGTATCTTCTCTTAAGCTTACTGTCTCACAAGACACATGTAACCTCTCTTAAGCTTACTGTCTCACAAGACACATGTAACTTCTCTTAAGCTTACTGTCTCACAAGACACATGTAACTTCTCTTAAGCTTACTGTCTCACAAGACACATGTAACCTCTCTTAAGCTTACTGTCTCACAAGACACATGTAACTTCTCTTAAGCTTACTGTCTCACAAGACACATGTCGTGTCAGTATATATATATACACTTGTGTGGTATATCTTTATAAAGCTGGTCCCTTTGCGTGTGACGTCACGGTACCCGCTGACGTCAGAGGCTCAGGCATGTGCACAGCCTATCATAGGCAGACGGCCTCACTAACGTTACACCTAAGGCGAGACAGACGGTGTGCAGACTCTCTCTACATACTGTAAATATACGAACATCCAACAAGGAGTATCTTTGACCTCCTATATATCTCTCTCAGAACCCCTACGACACACATGTAACTTCTCTTAAGCTTACTGTCTCACAAGACACATGTAACTTCTCTTAAGCTTACTGTCTCACAAGACACATGTAACCTCTCTTAAGCTTACTGTCTCACAAGACACATGTAACCTCTCTTAAGCTCACTGTCTCACAAGACACATGTAACCTCTCTTAAGTTCACTGTCTCACAAGACACATGTAACTTCTCTTAAGCTCACTGTCTCACAAGACACATGTAACTTCTCTTAAGCTCACTGTCTCACAAGACACATGTAACTTCTCTTAAGCTTACTGTCTCACAAGACACATGTAACCTCTCTTAAGCTTACTGTCTCACAAGACACATGTAACCTCTCTTAAGCTCACTGTCTCACAAGACACATGTAACCTCTCTTAAGCTCACTGTCTCACAAGACACATGTAACCTCTCTTAAGCTTACTGTCTCACAAGACACATGTAACCTCTCTTAAGCTCACTGTCTCACAAGACACATGTAACTTCTCTTAAGCTCACTGTCTCACAAGACACATGTAACCTCTCTTAAGCTCACTGTCTCACAAGACACATGTAACCTCTCTTAAGCTCACTGTCTCACAAGACACATGTAACCTCTCTCAAGCTCACTATCACATAAAACCCTCAACACTTCCCGATTTGGTGGTTTAAGGTAGGAAGGGAGAGACTTTAGACCAACGTACACTTTATCACGCACTTACCAGAGTGCAAGGTTGATCTATCAGTCACTCCTGACAGTCGTCCGTGTAAAAAGAGTTTTCCCCTGAGCAGCGACACTAACCCACACGGCCGGGGTAAAGATTACAACTGCTGCCAGCAGCTCCAGCTGCTGAAATATTCCCCACCAATATCAGCTGTTCTGGCACCATACTACCAGGCCAAACTCTCGTACCGCGCACCTCTCTATAATAATAATAACCACCCAAGGAGGTACTTCCGTCTTTTAGGCAGAAGAATTAACAACTGGGCCTCTACACTGCTGAATTGTTTGCCATCCTAATGGCACTAAGGTTAAGTCATGGCACTGAACTTACCGATTCTGCGTCATGACTGCAGTCTCTTGACTCACATAATGACTTAACAACATGCTCATTGGAGAAGCCAGGTACAGATATTAAAAAAATCAAAGAAAGATGAATTAATGTACATCTTCTTTTAATGGATTCCATCACATATTAAATTACTCCATCATGATAAAGTTAGCGGAGTACCCTGAAGGATAATGTAGAATATAACTTTGGTGCGTCTGTGTCTAGCATTAGGAATATTATTAGGAGAGAAGTAAATAATGAAAGTGTTTTAAGAATGCAGTTAGAAGCCTGAATAATGTATCACTCGCTATAATAATATGAACGTAGATAAGTACACTTACAAAGCAACTGATGTTGTAGTGGCCAGACTTAGTCTTGGTTACAAGTACTTCTGGCAGTTTGGCAGACACACAGACGATCATCATACTAAATGCAGAATATATGGTCAGCCCTGTGGTCACTATCTTGAACTCTTGTGTGCTTTTTGTCCTCTTGTCTATGAATATAAAGACAGTATAATAACCTATGTGATATGCCAAGATATCTTGTTAATGAAAATAAGATACCAGACACATCAAGCAAATATCCTAAATTTCCTTTCAACAAATAAATCAATTGTATATATAAATTCAGATGTGCTCCTGTTAACTTTTTTTTTCTGAGGCCTAGTTCCTAGGCCTTTTGTGTATCCACACGCTCTTGAGCTACTGTCCACAGGATATATATGGGGTGCACAATAAACACGCCATTTCGGCCGCAAAATCTAATCTAAAAAACTGTCTCACAAACGCGTAGGATGGCAGATACATCTTGCTACTTCTACTTACATCTAGTTCATGTTTCACGTGCAGTTGTACATATATGTGTGTACACGTGACTCGTCTGAGTTATCTTCTAAACCCTTAACGTTTCTTGTTAATCTACTGTGGTGGGTTGCATCCTGGGGAAGAGCCTAAAACAATGGCCTCCCCTCATTGGTAATAAGCCACACTGCATGACTTTCTTGGGATAACCCCTAGTGGTAACCCTCTGAGGTTATTATTGATAGTTTTACTCCCGTTTACACTGCCACACAATAATAGGGCAAAGAAAACGGCGCGAGTTGTGAAAGAAAACATGACGTGGAACTTGTTGGGTCATGTTACAGGCGGATGACCCCGTGTTGTGACCCACAACCACCTGCGTTGTGTTTGGCATACCTCTGATATAGCTACCTTTGATGGGGTTCGAGAGCTTTTCTACTTCCGCAGCCCAGCCCTAGGCCAGGCTTGTTTGGTGCTTGCCTGGTCAACCAGGTTGTTGTTGCAGGTAGTCTGCTTGTCCACATATCCCTCATAGCCTGGTTGATGTGGCACATGGAGAGGAAATTGTCGGGTTTCCTGTTAAAGATTACTTCAATTTTCCAGCAGTGTTTTGATATCTTCTGGCAAGATATTAACAAGTCTGGGACTTTGGATGTTGATAGAATGTTCTCTTATTGTGCATACGGCTCCCCTGCCCTTCACTGGATTTTTTCTTTACATTCTCCTATATCTCTCTCACCCCAGTATGTTATGGCAATGTGTACATGTGGGAAGAGGCTCTCAAGTATCTTCCAGGATGACCAGGATGAGGCCTGGTCACAGACCAGGCCGCAGGGGCGTTGACCCCTGGAACTCTCTCCAGGTCTCTCCAGGTATATATCATGTACCTCTCCTCCACTCAAGTGAGTATATATTTAGGACTCTGAGGCATTCCCAGTAATTTAAATATTTTATTTGGCTCTGTGTGAGATGTCTGTACTTCAGTGTTTCAAGTATTATCTTCTTTTGTGAGATCAGTGATAACTGCCTTATTTCAGTTCCCAGTAATGTCCTCCTCCTCCCTTCAAAGAAGGTTCATTGACGCTGGTGAGGGCTCTTGATCTAGGGAATTGGATCTGTTCTCCAGTTCCTTGAATTAAGCCTGAATACCTTCCACATCCCCCATCCCCAGGCGCTGTATAATCATACGGGTTTAGTGTTTCTCTTTAATAATAATAATAATAATAATGAGTCCCTGGATCGTTTGCATGGTGGAGAACAATCAGCCACCAGGTCATTCTCGCCTTCCCAGAAAATATAAAATACAGGTAAATTGTTTCTCTTGATACTGTGTGTATTTGCTAGTGTGTTGGTGTAACACACTTGATGGAGTAGTATTTTTCACGCACTCATTACTTCTGTTATTTTACATCTGGATATATTCTTCCTTCACCAAGTTTCTCTGTTCAGTATTTGCAAATGCGCTAGATTTTTCAACACCGGCTAAATTAATAATTAACAGTGACAGCTCTGTATGATGCTAGTGCGTTTCTTGCTTAGTTATGATTGTAATAATAATAATCATAAACAGTAAAGGCAAAATTATCACAAAAAACAGAGGTAATAATGGGACATATGCCAACTAATTGCCTGAATGAGTTGGCTGGAACAGTTATCACAAAGTAGTAATGCCATCCCCCAACTCTTCCCTGACAAAGTCAGAAGGCCACAGCACACATAATGCTCACCAGACGATCTAGGGTTGTATATTACCTCTGCATGGCTCTTGTGATCATGCTTACAGCTGACAAAGATGACTTCAGGAAAGTGGTTCTTTTGAGCACAGAATAAATACAAATGTACTAAGTGTACTCAACACCCCCATGCCCAGAGCACTGTTTTGCAATTGAATAGAAACACTAATGAGACAGTCTTCCTCATCTCTACTAGTGATGTATTGGATATCCGCATCCACATCCACGGAACATCCGCACAATTTCTTGCATTCGCATCCGCAGAATGAGCAAGATATCCGTATACACATCCGCATCCATGAATATCTAATTTTCACATCCGATACATCCCTAATCTCTACCCACCGCAGGTTGCACTGCTTGACACAAGATAAAAATAAAGATATAATCAGGTAGAGATACTGCAGATGGAAGCAAAATATTCCCTCCACAGAAAAAAATGGTGAAAAAAGTGTGTACATACCCATTTTCCATAAATATAATAAACATACATTCGACATCTAGTTAACTTCAAAAGAGGGCATCAGCAACATCAATGTCATTCCCGCAGAAATATAAAAATATGCATAAATTATGTGGCTGCATAATTTATAATTGTGGCCCATAATTTGTTTCACATGCTGTTTATGAAGGTCAGTGAGTTGTGGTCATTGCAGACTTTATCATGTGAGGCGAGGATAAAAGGTAGACTTTCTCCATCCCCTTAATAATAGTATGAATGAGACGTTGGAATGTGGCTGGCACAGTGTACATCCCAAAAGAGGTTACACAGCATTCATAGTGGCTTCATGGTGTAATAAATGCAAAAATTTATTTTGCTCTGTCACTTTGGATATGTAATATTAACTCTTCAGTAAACCGAGCTGTAATTTCTGGTGAAGTGTAATTGCATCATAAAGTAAGTTTATTCAGGTACACACAAATAAAGTTACATAGATTATCATACATAGCAGCATATGTGTAGAAAACCTAGGATAACAAAAAGATGGTGACTTATTTCCATTGGGGTCCATTTAAGTGAATAAGTATCAGACTAAGTTACCTTGTTAACCTGTCTATAGTCTGTACACATTTTCGCACCTGGAGTATACCTGGAGAGGGTTTCAGGGGTCAACGCCCTGCGGCTCGGTCTGAGACCAGGCCACGTGGTGGATCAGAGCCTGATCAGACAGGCTGTTACTGCTGGTCACACGCAAACTGATGAACGAACCTCCATCTGGATTATTTAATAGCATGTTGGTTGAAGCTCAGGGACAGAAAGACTCTTCAGCCTCCCCCAAAAAAAAAAATCTCTTTCTGAATCAATTTTAGCTTTGCCAGTTGTGCTCTGTAGGGAGATAATGGTTTTAACATGAACATTGACGTTATGCACTCCAATGGTGTATAATTTAGGAACGTCAGAGTATAATTGTTTATACGTGGGTGATGCCGGTTATTATGTACTGAGCGTGGGTGTTGCCGGTTATTATATAAGCATTGAGGGTTCTGAGGTGACTGTGAAATTTGTCAGTCATACCTCCATGCCACTGGTTTCTTCCAATGTATTCTGCTCAGGTGTCAGATCTGAGGAAATATTTGGAAACGAGGACTTTAATAGAGAATGATTATTGTGATATTTGACCTGATCGATATGCCTCATCCACAGAGCAGATAGGTAGTTAAAATTGAAGATATTCCCCACCACCTTCATAGGTCCCACATGCTTTCAAGACGTGTTCAGTCTGTTTCCTGGTTTGAAAGAACTAGTATTATTAGGTTCATAACTTTCTTTCATTTTCCCATGTGCTGTCTTTAGGTTTATCAAGCGATTTGTCGTATCATCTTAAGTCTTACCATAATATATTTTTAGTACCATTACCACTGAGTTAACTCTTTCCATAGGTGACTATATATCAGTTCAAAAGGACTAAGACTAACAGCTTCTTGTACAGTTTCTCGTCTCAGTCTGTGAGAAAACTCACAGCAATAAATTATCATAGCTTTTTAAGTTTGGCGGAAGAACATTCCAAAGCTTGTGACTGAAGATATGTTAATTAAAAACTCTTATATCTTAAGATTAATCAAGACTTCACTGTAGACATTGCCTTAACATTGGAGTCCTGGGAAGATTATATAGACCACGAGAGCTCCCAGTCTTACTATGGTGTTTACATTCTCAAAGGTGCTGCCTCAGGGTGTCTTGTGGCTTTCCACATCACTGTACATATACATTTATTACCTTTCCTTGACATAGCGGGTTAAAAAAAATCATTTTTAATTCAGCAAATGAGTTCAAAAGCAGGAATTAAGCCCAATTATGCTGGCTTCATGAAATGTCTGTGTTTTGTCTGAGATGTGACGATCACACGTTGGGGATTCACAACGTGACATGAGGTTAAATATATAAATAACTGCACACGCACACACACAGACGAAAGATAAGTGAGAATACCAAAAATAGAAGATAGCTTTAATGAGATACAAGAGATGAGAGAGATAGAGCAGAGAGCAGACCTGGATAGACAGGATGAACGTGCTCAACAAACAGAAGTCTGGCATCAAGCAGAAGAACTGAAAGCAAAGATAAAAATACATGAGATAAAAAAAAATGAGTTATCTTTAAAAGGATTCTGAATACCGTGGAATAACAAGTGCAATAAATGATGCGTAAGACAGCCAGAGACAAGGAGGAAAAAGTAGAGAAGGAAGAGAATGAATAAGAGGCGAAGATAGAGTAAGTAAACCTGCAACAAGAGTTTGTGCACAGAGAAACATTCCCACTGTATGTACCGGGCAAGTTATGGAAAAAGAAAAAAATCTAATGCAAAGTTTACAAGAGGCAGCAGGAATGAATTACCTGGAGTTTACCTGGAGAGAGTTCCAGGGGTCAACGCCCCCGCGGCCCGGTCTGTGGCCAGGCCGAAAGTTAAACATAAGAACATAAGAAAGGAGGAACACTGCAACAGGCCTACTGGCCCATACTAGGCAGGTCCATGTCAAAACCAACCCACCAACAAAAATATTTGCCCATCCCATCCCCAGCGGCACCCAAGCAACCTTCACAACCCTCCAAGTCCCGCTCAAATCTAACCCCTCTCTCATATGATTACAGAAGAAAGTAACACTGCAGCAGGCCAACCGGTCCACACTAGGCAGGTCCCCCTCAAACCCTAAACCAATCCCACAAACAAAAACACCTTTCCAACCCAACTTCTACTCCATCCATGGAACAAGCTCCTATAATCAGGGCACTACCAAAGAGCGAACTGAAGGAGCTGAAGCACCCGGTCCATCACCAGAGCACTGAAGGAGCCGAAGCACCTGGTCCATCACCAGGGCACTGAAGGAGCCGAAGCACCTGGTCCATCACCAGGGCACTGAAGGAGCTGAAGCACCCGGTCCATCACCAGGGCACTGAAGGAGCCGAAGCACCCGGTCCATCACCAGGGCACTGAAGGAGCCGAAGCACCTGGTCCATCACCAGGGCACTGAAGGAGCCGAAGCACCTGGTCCATCACAAGGGCACTGAAGGAGCCGAAGCACCTGGTCCATCACCAGGGCACTGAAGGAGAAGTAAACTAAAATAACAAAAAGGTACAATACCGTGACTGGAACAATACACAACCCGTACGTAGGAGAGAGGAGCTTACGACGACGTTTCAGTCCGACCATTTACAAAGTCACACTGACAGAAATGAGAGAAGGAGGCAGTATAAAAAAAGAAGAAATACTTCCTCAACTTAAAGGAACAGGTGAAGAAATCTAACAAAATCAACAAGGTTTTTCTAGAAAGAAATTCGGACAGGAGTGAAGACCTATAAATATATATATATATATATATATATATATATATATATATATATATATATATATATATATATATATATATATATATATATATATATATATATATATATATATATATGAGAGAGAGAGAGAGAGAGAGAGAGAGTTGGGAATGAGTCAGAATGCCACACAAAATAAACAAACTCACTCCTACTCTCCCACATTCCTCATTTTTAACCTAGTGACTAACCCAGGCTACCAAATTCCTTACACATCCGGTCAGCATGTACATCACCCATCCTATTTTCATACAATCCAAACTCCCTCACCATTACACACACACATACCATAGACAACCCCAGATATAGCTTTCACAGTAAAAAAGCTGAGATGATAACAGATGAAATATTCCCAGCAGGATATCAGGCACTGAGGCAAGAAAGAGAAAACACAGGAGGTGGATGAGAGGCATTGTTAATCAGACACCAGTGAAAGTTGAGGTAAGAGTATAAACATTGTTGAGCTAACTACTTAGTAAGCAGACACACGACTAGAAATCTCAAAGTAGTAGTGATAATAGCAGTGACGAATGTCACAATACCGTGAATGGAACAATTCATCAATAGCCCCACACTATGGAGAGGAAACTTCAGACAATATTTCAGTCTGTTCTGGACCATTGTCAGGTTGTGACTAAGTTGTGACTTGACTGATCCAGGATAACCCATAATCTAAAATGTCCTCGCCCTACTGTGGTGGCGAGCAATAATATACAACCCTCCACCAAACAGCAGCAGATCTAGACAAGAGGTATGAAGACAAAAAAAAAATCATAACTATCCACAAGAAAATTAGCAATATCAAGAGAGATTATTCGAAAAGAAACAGACTACGAGAAATGTAAACAGTAATGACTGAACACACACACACACACACACACACACACACACACAAACACAAACACACACACACACAAACACACACATTAATCATAGAGCCACAACTTTGTTTTTCATGCTTCTCAAATTGGTGAGCAGACTTACTGCACCCAGTGCTCCCTCGCCTCGCTTACCCTTTAATCTTGCTAGAATTATGTCAGGTTTTCTCCTGATAGAAAAATGCGTTCGTGTGCATGTGTGTTGGCAGTGCTGGAGGTGGGAAGGATGGAGAGAGTGTTGGAGGTGGGAAGGAAGGTGGAGAGTGTTGGAGGTGGGAAGGAAGGGGGAGAGTGTTGGAGGTGGGAAGTAAGGGGACGAATGTTGGAGGTGGGAAGGATGGGGAGAGTGTTGGAGGTGGGAAGTAAGGGGAAGAATGTTGGAGGTGGGAAGGATGGGGAGTGTTGGAGGTGGGAAGGAAGGTGGACAGTGTTGGAGGTGGGAAGGAGAGTAAATATTGGAGAGAGAATGTCAGAGGTGATAATGGGGGAGTGTTGGAGGGAGAGAAAAGTGCTGAAAAAGGAGGGGTAACGGTGGAGGAGGTGAGAAGTGAGTTATTAGAGGAGATGAGGAGGAGAGAGTGTAAAAAGAAGACTCAAAGAGAAGAAGAGGTATTGGAAGAGGGAGCTAAGAGGGAAAAATGTTGGAGATTAAGAGGCTATTTGCGTAAGTAACTGTAAGTAACCGAAAGTAACTATATGTAACAAAGTAACTGAAACTATAAGGAAGTTAACAGAAGCAAACTGTAAAAGAGATGGTACTTCCGCGTTAAGGTGAGTGTCAGGTGACCGTGGCATCGTGTGGCAGTGTGTGGCACCGTGTGGCACAGTGTATCACCGAGTGGCACCGTATGGCACTGTGTGGCACCGAGTGGCACCGTGTGGTACCGTGTGGCACTGTGTAGCATAAGAGGGAAGACACTCCTTCAAAGTGATCTCTGCTTGTCTGGGAGCAGAGATCACGTACAATCTGTATCATGTACTTGTAGAAATAAAGATTATTATTATTATTATTATTATTATTATTATTATTATTATTATTATTATTATTATTATTATTGTGTGGTATAAGCCGACATAGTCCTTAAAAAGCAACAAATACAATAACATCAACAATAATAACAACAACAATAACATCAATAATAACATAAATAATAACGCCAATAACATCAACAATAATAAATGCAACAACGACGACAACAATAATAACAAAAAATCCCTCTTTTTTTATTGTGTATCTGTGTACTCACCTATATGTGGTTGCAGGGGTCAAATAGCAGCTCTTGGCCCCGCTTCTTCACTGATCGCTACTAGGTCCTCTCTCTCCCTGCTCCATGAGCTTCATCATACCTCTTCTTAAAACTATGTATGGTTCCTGCCTCCACTACATCACTTGCCAGACTATTCCACTTCCTGACAACTCTATGACTGAAGAAATACTTCCTAACATCTCTTTGACTCATCTGAGTCTTCAACTTCGAATTGTGGCCCCTTGTTGATGTGTCCCCTCTCTGGAACATCCTATCCTTGTCCACCTTGTCAATTCATCACGTACCATGACTCGTTGTTGCCTCCATGTCAGGTATTCTCTGATCCATTGCAGTGCCCTTCCTGTTATACGTGCCTGATCCTCTAGCTTCTGCACTAATCTCTTGTGAGGAACTGTGTCGAAGGCCTTTTTGCAGTCCAAGAAAATGCAATCAACCCACCCTTCTCTCTCGTGTCTTACTTCTGTTACTTTGTCATAAAACTCCAGAAGGTTTGTGACACATTATTTGCCTTCCATGAATCCGTGCTGGTTGTCGTTTATAATCTTGTTCCGTTCCAGGTGCTCCACCATTCTCCTGATAATCTTCTCCATGATTCTGCATACTATACACGTCAGTGAGACTGGTATATAGTTTAGTACCTCTTTTCTGTCTCTTTTTTTTTTAAATTGGAATTACATTTGCTGTCGTCCATACCTCAGGTAGTTGCCCAGTTTCAAGGGATGTGTTGAATATTGTGGTTAGTGGCACACACAGCGTCTCTGCTCCCTCTCTAAGGACCCACGGGGAGATGTCTGGTCCCATCGCCTTTGAGGTATCAAGGTCACTTAGCAGATTCTTCACCTCCTCCTCAGTTGTGTGTATGTTATCCAACTCTTGTTGGTATATTCCTTGTTGGTGTCTCCCTCTGTTCTGTCTTCCCAGAGTCCTTCCTGTCTCCACTGTAAATACTTCCTTAAATCTCGTGTTGAGCTCCTCACATACCTCTTGATCGTTTCTTGTGAGTTCCCCACCTTCTTTCCTCAGCCTGATCACCTGGTCTTTGACTGTTGTCTTCCTCCTAATGTGGCTATACAGCAGTTTCGGGTCAGTCTTGACTTTCGATGCTATGTTGTTTTCGTACTGTCGCTGGACCTCCCTCCTTATCTGTGCATACTCGTTTCTGGCTCTTCGACTGTGTGTGTGTGTGTGTGTTTTGGTTGTGTGTGTTTTAGTTGTGTTAGTTACCATTGTGTGTGTGTGTACTCACCTAGTGTGTGTGTGTGTGTGTGTGTGTGTGTTACCATTTGTTCAAGGTACATGTCGATTAGACAAGTGTGTGTGTTTGTTATTAACCACAATGAATATACATCAAGAGGATAAATGATGTATGCAGTACGCGTGGAGCAATAATTAAAATTCTTCTCACTTGTGTTGTAATTCTTGTGCTGGTGGAAACGTGAACATTAATATTAAATAAGTATTACACAATATACAGTATATGACTGAAGGTTACTCTTGTTAGCGAGTTGATGGTGGTGGGTTGTGATTGGTGGTGGTGGTGGGTTGTGATTGGTGGTGGTGGTGGGTTGTGATTGGTGGTGGTGGTGGGTTGTGATTGTTGGTGGTGGTGGGTTGTGATTGGTGGTGGTGGTGGGTTGTGATTGGTGGTGGTGGTGGGTTGTGATTGGTGGTGGTGGTGGGTTGTGATTGGTGGTGGTGGTGGGTTGTGATTGGTGGTGGTGGTGGGTTGTGGTTGGTGGTGGTGGTGGGTTGTGATTGGTGTGGTGGTGGGTTGTGGTTGGTGGTGGTGGTGGGTTGTGATTGTTGGTGGTGGTGGTTGTGGTTTGGTGGTGGTGGTGGGTTGTGATTGGTGGTGGTGGTGGGTTGTGGTTGGTGGTGGTGGTGGGTTGTGATTGTTGGTGGTGGTGGGTTGTGGTTGGTGGTGGTGGGTTGTGGTTGGTGGTGGTGGTGGGTTGTGGTTGGTGGTGGTGGTGGGTTGTGATTGTTGGTGGTGGTGGGTTGTGGTTGATGGTGGTGGGTTGTGGTTGGTGGTGGTGGTGGGTTGTGATTGTTGGTGGTGGTGGGTTGTGGTTGGTGGTGGTGGTGGGTTGTGATTGTTGGTGGTGGTGGGTTGTGATTGGTGGTGGTGGTGGGTTGTGATTGGTGGTGGTGGTGGGTTGTGGTTGGTGGTGGTGGTGGGTTGTGATTGTTGGTGGTGGTGGGTTGTGGTTGGTGTGGTGGTGGGTTGTGGTTGGTGGTGGTGGTGGGTTGTGGTTGTTGGTGGTGGTGGGTTGTGGTTGTTGATCATGGGTTGTGGTTATGATGTACACTGATATTTCTGTAGTAACTCTTCCTCAAGACAGTCACGGAAGGTCTAACCTGTCTGACTACGTTTGGTCGTAAGTGGCCGTTCTCAAAAATACCTACTTTTAACAAAGAATAGTATTCTGTTACACTATACACAATACTGTGTGAAATTGTTCATAAATAAACTTACATTGGGGACACACACACACACATTATATACATACATACATGAAGACATATTAATGGACCTAGGAGTAGCAATGTTTGGTTTTCCATGACTTATTCCCAGAGTTTTAGGTTCAGCTATTGAAACCCACAGAGTTAGTGTAAGTAAGTTTATTCACGTATACATAAATACAGTTACAAAAATTATCATACATATCAGCATATATGTAGAGAGCCTAAGATAACCCAAAAAAGTCAGATTGACTTATTTCCATTGGGGTGAACGTAATGATTTTTGCTATCGTACTCCTTATTCATACTCAGGTTATATTTTGTCGCTCAAGCGATAAAATAGATAAGGTTTTATGTTTTAAACTGACTTATCTGTTGCAAGCAAATTTAGAAAATTTGCTTAATATCTTTGGTATCTTTTGTTCATTAATGAGATATCTTGACATATCACATAGGTACTTACAAGTAAGTAAGTTTATTGAGGTATACACAAATACAGTTACATAGATTATCATACATAGAAGCATATGTGTAGAGAACCTAGGATAACCCAAAAAGGTCAGAGTGACTTATTTTCATTGGGGTCCTTTAAATTTCCATTGGGTCTCTATATTTCTCAATAAGTGGACAATATAGTGTAAGTTTATTCAGGTATACACAAATACAGATACATAGATTATAATTATCATACATAGCAGCATATGTGTAGAGAACCCAGGATAACCCAAAAAAGTAAAAGTGACTTATTTCCATTGGGGTCATTTAGTCCTCAAGATAGTGACCATAGGCCTGGCCACATCCTATTTTCATTGGGTTCTCTATCACAAATTGTTTAAAATTCAATACAAGAGATTGTTGCACTTGTGGAATCACATCTGTATACCTGGAGAGGGTTTCGGGGGTCAACGCCCCCGCGACCCGGTCTGCGATCAGGTCTCATGGTGGATCAGGGCCTGATCAACCATGCTGTTACTGATGGAAGGCACCATTCTGACTAGCTGTCTTTATACAAGTTGCCAGCATCTGTTTAAGATGGTCAATTTTTTTATGCAAGACTATGACTTAAACGAGGTCAGGAAGCGGAAGGCCTCGGTCAGACTACCAAAAGCTCCAGTTGCTGGTCATCATATGTCTGAGACCCGCGTCAGGAAACACTTGTGCTGTTTCCTGACAAACTTTACCTAACCTAACGAAATCAGGCGAGTCTGATTTCTTCGGATTTTTAACCCCGTAGGGTTAGTCACCCAGGATAACCCAAGAAAGTCAGAGCGTCATCGAGGACTGTCTGTCTTATTTCCATTGGGGTCCTCAATCTTGTCCCCCAGGATGCGACCCACACCAGTTGACTAACACCCAGGTACCTATTTGCTGCTAGGTGAACAGGAGTAAGGAAACGCGTCGACATGTTTCCACCTCGCCGGGAATCGAACCCGGCCCCTCCGTGTGTGAAGCAAGAGCTTTAGCCACCAGGCCACAATTATCATACCTAATAAGTGTAAATTACCTAGGATAACCCCCAAAAAATAAAAGTGGCTTATTTCCACTGGGTGCCACGGTGACACTGCCGTCCTCTGGTGGTGCCTCTAGCGTGGATGACTTACCATTCATAGCATGTAATTAAAGGACCCCAATGGAAATAAGTCACTCTGACTTTTTTTTTTGGGTTATCCCAGGTTCTCTACACATATGCTGCTATGTATGATAATCTATGTAAATGTATTTGTGTATACCTGAATAAACTTACTTAATTAGTGTGTGATTACCGTTGGGGTCACAGGTGTGGAGTCCGTTTTAAGATCAAATATCACTGCAATTTAGCGCTTCTATTTTCAAGGACCCCAATGGAAATAAGTAGCTTTGAGTTTTTTTGGGTTATCCTAGGTAATTCACACATATGCTGCTATGTATGATAATTTATGTAACTGTATTTATGTGTACCTATATACGTACCTGAATTAAACTTACTAACAATAATAGTTATACTAACTTGTTTCAGTTTTCTTTAACCGCTGTAAAAGAAAATGAAGACAAGTCTTGATCAGTAACAAATATATATTTAAGTTGAATAAAACAGACGAAGACGTACTAGGATTATTCATTAACCCTCAGTAAATTGTAACCCAAGATAACCCAAGAGCCAAGCTTTGCTCCCTGACTTTGCTCCCTACCTTTGCTCCCTGTAAATAAAGCATTGCCACGTGTGTGTGTGTGTGTATTCTATGCACATAAAGGGCCCCAGAATCTGGAATTCATTACCAGTAAATATTAAGATAATCTTGTCTGAAAATCAATTTAAGACTCAACTCAAAAACCACCTACTCACCCAAAACTAAATGATCATACTATAAACTACTTTGAAAAATGCTCATTGTTACTTTCCTATACGATAATCTCAATTTTTAATATGTTACTATTAGTAAAAAACGGTTGTAGTTAGACTGTTGGGTTTAGTCCTGACTCTTTCTCTTCTACTTCAGCTCTTCCTCTCACCGGCTATTCTTCTTCTGTCCCCACTTCCCCCTCGCCCCTAGTGGGTCCTTACCTGAGAGTCTGAACTAACTAACTGTTACTATTATGTTACCCCCTACTCATATTATAAGTTAATGTCAAAAATGCTCAATGTAATTTTCCTTAAGATAATCTCAATTCCATATTATCATTCAAGAATCTTAACACCTGTAACAATCTAATATCTAATATCATTATATAATAATTTAAACAGTAAAATTTCATCATATTGTAATTTTGAAAATAATTTTTAACTAGAATAAACTCAATAAATTTCTCTAATATTAAGTACATAGTTTTTAAGGACTAGAATAAGCTGCCCCTAATGCCATGGCATGTCAGTGGCTCTCCTTGCACTCAATTTACATTGTAACTACCGATACCCATGTAATCTGCAATGAAATAAAATTTGTTTGTTTGTTTGTTTGATTTCAAGGGAAGGGCTAAATCCGAAAGGACTGGCGGAGGCTTGATCCTCCGCTTATCCACTAATCTTGAAACAAATATGTGAACAAAGAACAGAAATGGCCGATGATGGAATGGACAAACACTTAAATTATTCAGAGATAATGGCATCAACGTCCTTTAAAGGGGGGGTGCCTTGATGCTGCTGAGGGGCTCTTGATGCAAGGAAATGGACCTACCACAATTTATCTTGAATCAAACCTGATTATCTTCCATTTCCCAGGCGCTGTATGACCCCGATGAATTTAGCGCTTCCCAATATTAATAATAACAAAATAATAATAATAATAATAATGTTGAGAGAGACCTAAGAGGACCAGATGATGAGAACAGCTGCGCAGCTGCACGACTGGCAACGCAGGGTAAGAGAGGATGGCAAGAGTAAAGGGATATACCTTTTTTTTATTCATCTAGGAAACCCGAATACTTCAAGAGTATTCTGCAAGTGTGTTTAATGTAATAGTTAAACAGTGGGATCACTAGCTTTGTTTACCTGACGTATTCCATCACACAGGATGAGTTACGTATATATTGTTAAAACCTGTCAGTCAGAGAAGGTAAAAGGGAGGACAGACACATGTGAATTATTAAAGCTATTATTGAATTGTATGTATAATGTGGTTAAGAATATCAGGCCGATGACACGATTGAAAAATAGAATAAACTACTTGAAATATTGGAATGTAGAAAATATAGAGCAGTGAACTATGAACACTAAGGTACAATAGGAACACGTAGATAAAATAATAATTGTTTCTACAAGTACTTGTACAAGGTATACAGGCCTAGCTGACATCAATGACATACTACTATATAGAAAGCCCCTTGTTATGCTGAGCATTTCGGGCAAATTAGGTCCTTGTCCCAGGATGCGACCCACACCAGACGACTAACACCCAGGTACCCATTTTTCTGATGGGTGAACATGATAATTAGGTGTAAATAGGTAAAATGGAAGCATACAGGGAAAACAGGAGCACATACCTGATACAGAACGGAATACGGCCAGCAAAATCCCAAGTTCAAATACTCCACCTAACGACTATCTCACTGGCACCTATCCGAACACACTATTCCTAGCCCCAACCAACCCAATAGAAGTTTCACTTAGATATCAACACATTAAAAAACAAAGCAAGTGCCTCCTCTCACGATGGGAGGTCCAAGACCGCTGGGCGGCGTCGGGTCTCCTCTCACGCTGGGCGGCCTCGGGTCTCCCTCTCACGCTGGGCGGCGTCGAGTCTCCTCTCACGCCTCCTCTCACGCTGGGAGGCGTCGAGTCTCCTCTCACGCCTCCTCTCACGCTGGGAGGCGTCGAGTCTCCTCTCACGCCTCCTCTCACGCTGGGAGGCGTCGAGTCTCCTCTCACGCCTCCTCTCACGCTGGGAGGCGTCGGGTCTCCAGTAGCGCCGGTTCCTGCCAGGCTCTTCACTCGATGAACCAGAGGAACCACCATCGTAGCCAGAGTCGCTAGACAAGCTCCTCTCACGCTGGGAGGCGTCGGGTCTCCTCTCACGCCTCCTCTCACGATGGGAGGTCTCGGGTCTCCAGTAGCGCTGGTTCCTGCCAGGCTCTTCACTCGATGAACCAGAGGAACCACCATCGTAGCCAGAGTCGCTAGACAAGCTCCTCTCACGCTGGGAGGCGTCGGGTCTCCTCTCACGCCTCCTCTCACGATGGGAGGTCTCGGGTCTCCAGTAGCGCTGGTTCCTGCCAGGCTCTTCACTCGATGAACCAGAGGAACCACCATCGTAGCCAGAGTCGCTAGACAAGCTCCTCCCACGCTGGGAGGCGTCGGGTCTCCTCTCACGCCTCCTCTCACGATGGGAGGTCTCGGTCTCCAGTAGCGCTGGTTCCTGCCAGGCTCTTCACTCGATGAACCAGAGGAACCACTATCGTAGCCAGAGTCGCTAGACAAGCTCCTCTCACGCTGGGAGGCGTCGGGTCTCCTCTCACGCCTCCTCTCACGATGGGAGGTCTCGGGTCTCCAGTAGCGCTGGTTCCTGCCAGGCTCTTCACTCGATGAACCAGAGGAACCACTATCGTAGCCAGAGTCGCTAGACAAGCTCCTCTCACGCTGGGCGGCGTCGAGTCTCCTCTCACGCCTCCTCTCACGCTGGGAGGCGTCGAGTCTCCTCTCACGCCTCCTCTCACGCTGGGAGGCGTCGAGTCTCCTCTCACGCCTCCTCTCACGATGGGAGGTCTCGGGTCTCCAGTAGCGCTGGTTCCTGCCAGGCTCTTCACTCGATGAACCAGAGGAACCACCATCGTAGCCAGAGTCGCTGGACAAGCTCCTCTCACGCTGGGAGGCGTCGGGTCTCCAGTAGCGCCGGTTCCTGCCAGGCTCTTCACTCGATGAACCAGAGGAACCACCATCGTAGCCAGAGTCGCTGGACAAGCTCCTCTCACGCTGGGAGGCGTCGGGTCTCCAGTAGCGCTGGTTCCTGCCAGGCTCTTCACTCGATGAACCAGCATCGTAGCCAGAGTCGCTAGACAAGCTCCTCTCACGCTGGGAGGTCTCGGGTCTCCTCTCACGCCTCCTCTCAGGCTGGGAGGTCTCGGTGAAGAGGCTGGCAGGACCCGTCCTGCCAGCCTCTACATACCTAGTCCAAGCTGGAGAAGCTTCTGGAACTTCACAACCTGGGCAAGCTGGGCCGAACAGGGTGATGATGACCTCCGTGATAAGCCACAGCGCCGTTACTAACCACGTCGTCTCCACCAGATAAAGTAAGAGTAGAAAACTACAGATACGGACTAAACGCAATTTTCTTATCATTTTTTATAAACCAAATATATGAAATACGATTTTTATGGGAAGAATAACAACGGAACAAATGAAGTGAAATTTTAAAAGCTGCAACTGGGGATGTGATCCAGTACCATGAGAGATGGAACCTCGACTTCCTTGAGAGCTGGAACTTTGAGTGGTAGTACATGGGGTTTATATAATATAAATGTCTAGCTTCTAGCCACTGTACTCCAGACCTTTTTGGCAATGGACTAAACTCTCACTTGTTGCTTATTAAAAACTGCAATTTCGTATTACTTTTTATCATTAATAATATTATTATTGAAGAATAAAATGGCACAATTCTGCAACTTGTTTTTTATTATTATTAATTATTATTATTATTATTATTATTATTATTATTATTATTATTATTATTATTATTATTATTATTATTATTATTATTATTATTATTTTTATCATCTTTGGAGGAAACATGTGTTGGTTGAGCCACCAAGGTTGGTGCTGTCGTTGGGTGGCATTAGATCCCAAGCAGCCAAAAACTTTACTGCAATACTAGTCAGGTGAAGGATGTGATGTGGATGCGATTTTGTTTAAAATTTAACCTCTATATGATATGTATGTCTCTAAGGGGTTGGGGACTAAGTATCACAGAATTCAAGAAAGTGACCGTAAGGATGACAATATACTTTGCATTTGGTATGATCATCCTCTATGAAGTAACTGTAGTTATTCCACAGCAAAACTTGCAATATACCAGAATATAGTGATACCAACACCTTTATATGGTGTTAAATTGGGCTATGTAGCTAGAGGGAGGCACTGGATTCGTTGTGTCTGAGAACGACGTATAGTGTCAATATTCTTTATAGAATTCTCAGCGTAGGAAGTAAAATACAGCGCGGGATTATTAGTTGTATAATTCAGAGGGTTTTGAAGGTGTTGATGTGGATTGGGCATCTAGAGGTGATGGAGCGGAATAAAATAACCAGAAGGGGTGTATAAATCTGCAGTGGATAGGAGGCTTAAGGGGTCGCCACACGAAGGAGAGAAATGGTATACAATACACCATTGCATTATATTGCATTTATGTCTTTACCTCTCCTAGGAATGGTTGGGTTGAAGGGGCAGAGGAGGTGTTGAGTGTTAAAGTCTAGAAGTGTGGAGTGATTTTTTTTAATGGCTTAATGTGCTGTTGGAGTGTGAGCATGGTACCTTCTATATGAAGAGATTCAGAGAAACCTTTTAGTGGGACAAGAATCCTGGAGGTGGGAAGTTCAGTGCCTGCAGTGGAAGGGGGAGGGTTAGGGATGTTGCAGTTCGGAGAGCCATTTGCATTGTGACAAATATCGAACGAAAGAATGAGTGATAGTGAATGTGTTTTCATTTTTTGGGTCACCTTACATTGTAGGGGGACGGCTCGTGTGTTAACAAATATTGTATATGATATCATATATTATTATTAATTATTATTATGTGATCATTTTTTGTGTGTAAAATTGTGTGAGTTATTTATTCCCGTTAAATTACGTTAAATTTCAGTTTACCTCTTCTGAACGACTTCAGTATTTAATGGCTGATGTTTCTTGTGGTCAGGAAAACACCTATTTCAATTTCGTTTCCCTGCAGGAAAATTTGTTGATATAGTAAGATAGTAAAGGAAACTTTGAATAGTTAGAATTCGTGCCATAACTGGAGAATATGTCATCTGATTGGCTTCAAACCTTCACCACTGGTGTGGTTTCCTCAACCCAAAGTTCACGTTGCCATTGGATGGTATGTGTCCTAATTTGCCATTTTTTTATTAGTAATATTTATTTTTATTTTGTATGTAACTAAAGAATACTTATTCTGCTTGGCTTCAAACTGTTATTGACGATGCCATCCACAAGATGGATGATAACGCATTAATTTGAATGAGTACAATTTTTAAATTAAACTGAAAATGTTAAAAAAAATGGAATCAGATTGTGTGGTGCAACGGGAATGATACAGTACACTCGACAACAACCATTGCCATTGCTTCTCGACCAACGAACTGGAAATTCAGAGTATAGCAGTTCTGGGGCCCCACTGCTGTATTAATTGGCCAGTTCATTCTATCAATCACTTGATAGACAGCTTCCCCAGCCAAGGTGACGTCACTGCCTGGGAGGCAGACACTCGCATATTCTGGTTAAAACAACTCCTGCTTTCAGTGACTCTTTGTTCTATTATATTATTATACAGCTGACTTAATATCTTAACTCTGTAAATATTGTACATAGTAGTGAAGGAATATACACGTAAGGAAAACCACCCCTTCTATGTTTGCCTTGCACGTTTCCTCGCTACTAGAGAATGCCTCTTCTGATCGACCTGAAACCTTAAATGATGGTGTATCTTAATTGGAAGTTTTTTTTTATTGATTCTGGCATATGTGGATGCCAATCTGCCATTTTATCAAATTAAATTCTTTAAAAAATCTAAATCAAATGTTTTTTCTTACAGGATTGTAGAGAATTTTAACTAGAATATAGATGATAAAAGAAAATGGGAAAAAATCATGATTCGCGCTTTAAATTTAACGATGGGAGACTCTCCTATCATCAAAACACTGGCACAAACTTTTTTCGTTTACTTATTAAATATTCTCTCATTACTCGAGAACGCCTTATTCAATCGCACTACATTACATAGACCATTCCAAAATTTGGTTTGTGTGGCAACTGGATTATTATAATCAGAACTAAGCGTTGAACCCACAAGGGTCATACAGTGTCTGATCGCCTTCAGAATTTCCACAATGGTTTATCTTACTTAGTAGGAAGTTGGTATATTTAATGGCCTATGTATGTGTCATTTTACAAAGATAATATATCAGCGAAGATATTCATCTATTACTAAATAGAATACTCGACTTCAGGGCAGGGAAAAGTACTAATGATTCCATAAGATCCTAGACTGTCTATTCAGTTCTAGATTATTATAATCACGACGAAGCGCTGAGCCATAAGGATCACACAGCTGCTTTTCAGCTCTAGAAAATAATGAATATTCAATTTGAATCTTTATTGATCAAAGTAAAGTATTTGACACAGTAAACCTCAACTCTGTTGCTGAAACTAGAGAAGTATGGTATCCAGGATACTTTATTACCTAAAGTTTGGCAATAAAATATAATCTTAGTATGTATGTATGTATGTACTCACCTATTTGTACTCACCTATTTGTGGTGTATGTATGTATGTATGTATGTATGTATGTATGTATGTATGTATGTATATATATGTATATATATATATATATATATATATATATATATATATATATATATATATATATATATATATATATATATATGATATCACTGTTTACTGTGATCTTTTGCGCATATATATATATATATATATATATATATATATATATATATATATATATATATGCGCAAAAAGATCACAGTAAACAGGTGATATCAAAATATGCAAGACAACCACTATGAAAAAATAGAAGAATTCCATATTCTGCCCCTTTATAAGCCTTCTTCTCACGTTTCCTTTTATAGTTCCTTGATAATGTGAGTAGTCACGAAAGCGCTTGGAATTCTTCTATTTTTTCATAGTGGTTGAACCAAATGAGAGAGTAATTGTGGTAGGGGACCTAAATGCTAAAGTGGGAGAAACATGCAGAGAGGGTGTAGTAGGTAAATTTGGGGTGCCAGGTGTAAATGATAATGGGAGCCCTTTGATTGAACTTTGTATAGAAAGGGGTTTAGTTATAGGTAATACATATTTTAAGAAAAAGAGGATAAATAAGTATACAAGATATGATGTAGGGCGTAATGACAGTAGTTTGTTGGACTATGTATTGGTAGATAAAAGACTGTTGAGTAGACTTCAGGATGTACATGTTTATAGAGGGGCTACAGATATATCAGATCACTTTTAGTTATAGCTACAGTGGGAGTAAAAGGTAGATGGGATACAAGGAAAATAGAATCAGTAAGTAAAAGAGAGGTGAAGGTTTATAAACTAAAAGAGGAGGCAGTTAGGGTAAGATATAAACAACTATTGGAGGATAGATGGGCTAGTGAGAGTGTAGGCAATGGGGTCGAAAATGTATGGGGTAGATTTAAAAATGTAGTGTTAGAGTGTTCAGCAGAAGTTTGTGGTTACAGGCGAGTGGGTGCGGGGGGAAGAGGAGCGATTGGTGGAATGATGATGTAAAGAGAGTAGTAAGGGAGAAAAGTTAGCATATGAGAGGTTTTTACAAAGTAGAAGTGATGCAAGGAGGGAAGAGTATATGGAGAGAAAAAGAGAGGTTAAAAGAGTGGTGAAGCAATGTAAAAAGAGCAGATGAGAGAGTGGGTGAGATGTTATCAGCAAATTTTGTTGAAAATAAGAAAAAGTTTTGGAATGAGATTATTAAGTTGAGGAAGCCTAGAGAACAAATGGATTTGACAGTTAAAAATAGGAGAGGAGAGTTATTAAATGGAGAGTTAGAGGTATCGGGAAGATGGAGAGAATATTTTGAGGATTTGTTAAATGTTGATGAAGACAGGAAGCTGTGATTTCGTGTGTAGGGCAAGGAGGAATAACATTTTGTAGGAGTGTGGAAGAGCCAGTTGTGGGTGTAGGGAAGTTCGTGAGGCAGTGGGTAGAATGAAAGGGGTAAGGCAGCTGGGATTGATGGGATAAAGATAGAAATGTTAAAAGCAGGTGGGGATATAATTTTGGAGTGGTTGGTGCTATTATTTAATAAATGTATGGAAGAGGGTAAGGTACCTAGGGATTGCAGAGAGCGTGTATTGTTCCTTTGTATAAAGGCAAGGGACAAAAGAGAGTGCAAAAATTATAGGGGAATAAGTCTGTTGAGTGTACCTGGTAAAGTGTATGGTAGAGTTATTATTGAAAGAATTAAGAGTAAAACAGAAAGCAGGATAGCAGATGAACAAGGGGGCTTTAGGAAAGGTAGGGGGTGTGTAGGCCAAGTGTTTACAGTGAAACATATAGGTGAACAGTATTTGGATAAGGGTAAAGATGTTTTTGTGGCATTTATGGATTTGGAAAAGGCGTATGATAGGGTAGATAGGGGGGCAATGTGGCAGATGTTGCAGGTGTATGGAATAGGAGGAAGGTTACTGAAAGCAGTGAAGAGTTTTATGAGGATAGTGAGGCTCAGGTTAGAGTGTGTAGGAGGGAAGGGGACTATTTCCCAGTAAAAGTGGGCCTTAGACAAGGATGTGTGATGTCACCGTGGTTGTTCAATATATTTATAGATGGGGTTGTAAGAGAAGTGAATGCGAGGGTCTTGGCAAGAGGTGTTGGGCTAAAAGATAAAGAAGCAAATACAAAGTGGGAGTTGTCACAGTTGCTTTTTGCTGATGACACTGTGCTTTTGGGAGATTCTGAAGAGAAGCTGCAGAGGTTGGTGGATGAATTTGGTAGGTGTGTAAAAGAAGAAAATTGAAAGTGAATATAGGAAAGAGTAAGGTGATGAGGATAACAAAAAGAATAGGTGACGAAAGATTGGATATCAGATTGGAGGGAGAGAGTATGGAGGAGGTGAATGTATTCAGATATTTGGGAGTGGACATGTCGGGGATGGGTCTATGAAGGATGAGGTGAATCATAGAATTGATGAGGGGAAAAGGGTGAGTGGAGCACTTCGGAGTCTGTGGAGACAAAGAACCTTGTCCATGGAAGTAAAGAGGGAATGTATGAGAGTATAGTTATACCAACGCTCTTATATGGGTGTGAAGCATGGGTGATGAATGTTGCAACGAGGAGAAGGCTGGAGGCAGTGGAGATGTCATGTCTGAGGTCAATGTGTGGTGTGAATATAATGCAGAGAATTCGGAGTTTGGAAATTAGGAGGAGGTGCGGGATTACCAAAACGATTGTCCAGAGAGCTGAGGAGGGGTTGTTGAGGTGGTTTGGGCATGTAGAGAGAATGGAACGAGACAGAGTGACTTCGAGAGTGTATAAATCTGTAGTGGAGGGAAGGCGGGGTAGGGTCGGCCTAGGAAAGGTTGGAGGGAGGGGTAAAGGAAGTTTTGTGCGAGGGCGTGGACTTCCAGCAAGCATGTGTGAGCGTATTTGATAGGAGTGAATGGAGGCATATGGTTTTAATACTTGACGTGCTGTTGGAGTGTGAGCAAAGTAACATTTATGAAGGGATTCAGGAAACCGGCAGGCCCGGACTTGAGTTCTGGAGATGGGAAGTACAGTGCCGGCACTCTGAAGGAGGGTGTTAATGTTGCAGTTTTATAACTGTAGTGTAAAGCACCCTTCTGGCAAGACAGTGATGGAGTGAATGATGATGAAAGTTTTTCTTTTTCGGGCCACCCTGCCTTGGTGGGAATCGGCCGATGTGTTAATAAAAAAAATATATATGTTAAGTAAAGGACACAATTGCAACTAATGTGACATTTTATTGTGGCAACGTTTCGCTCTCCAGGAGCTTTCTCAAGCCGTTACAAGCGATAATTGGACATAGTTGGTATATATATGCTGTCAAGGTGAGGTGAAAACACTAGTGGTGTTAGAAATAGTAGTGATATAAGTAGTATTAGTAGTAGTAGTAGTAGTAGAAGTAATACAATAAGGTAGAACAATCAATATGCACGTGAGTAAAAGGTGATAAAACAAATACTTGGTAGTATAACAATAGGTTAGACAAATATTTCTGCTGGAGGTTGAAATAAAAAAGGCCAGTAGAGTGTTCCACATCTACGATGTGCTAAACTAACAGGAGAGACTATGTGATGGTAGGGTTACAGTTTTCAGGAGGATTCTTGCTAAGACTTCAGAGATGGTGAAGCTGCCTTTGTTTTGTTTAATTGTGTTAGAAACAGAGATAAGTGCTGATTCAAGGCATTTTCGACTACGGAAATTGTTTTTTGATTACTAGTCGGGCGTCTTTGAATTTCATGAGATGATTGTTGGAATTTCGGTGTTGTACGCAGGCGTTGTTCAGGTTATCGTTTCTGCATGCATTCATGTGTTCATTGATGCGTGTCTCGAGGTTTCTTGCTGTTTCTCCTACATAAATTCTGTCGCAGCCTCCACAGGGTATAGTGTAGACCCCTGCGTTGACTGGTTCATGGTGCTTGGATTTAGTCCTGGTTAGATCCTTAATAGAAGTACTGGAAGCGATGGCGACTCTAGTGTTAGCTTGCAAATACTTTAGAAATGTTGGATGCAACCTGGCTGTTGGGAAGAATTATAACTTTGTTTGGAGTGGAGTTGACGCGTGGAGAATTAATGATCTGAAGAGCTCTTTTCTTGCAATCTTTGATGAAAAAGGAAGGAAAATGTAAATCAGTGAAGGTTTGGTGAATGTATGTACATTCCTCGTCAAGAAACTCAGGGCTACAAATTCGGTAAGCTCTTAGGAAGAATCCGATGATGATACCTCTTTGGTCTTAGTATCTTGACTGGAATAGAAATGTGTGAGGTCATTTTTATTTGTAGGTTTCCGGTAAACTTGAAATCTTAGGTTGTTATCTACTTTGTGGATGAGGACGTCTAGAAAGGGTATCTTGTTATTGGACTCTTCTTCTAGTGTAAACTGGATCGCCGGTTCAACTGCGTTGAGCCTTGCCTGAAGATTCCGTACATCAAAACGTTTGGGAGTTATTACGAGGACGTCGTCTACGTAACGTAACCAAGTGACGCTTGAGGGGACGATGTTGGCGAAGTGTTCAGCCTCTAGGTGTTCCATGTATAAGTTAGCTAAGACGGCACTGATGGGGGACCCCATTCCCATGCCGTATGTTTGTTTGTAGAGCCTGTTACTGAAACGTTGCCACAATAAAATGTCACATTAGTTGCAATTGTGTCCTTTTACTTAACATATTGTCGGTAATTCTACCAATATTATTACAAAATATATATATATATATATATATATATATATATATATATATATATATATATATATATATATGCAAGAAAACCAACTATGAAAAAATAGAAGAATTCCAAGCGCTTTCGTGACTACTCACATTATCAAGGAACTATAACAGGAAACTTGACAAGAAGGGCTTATATAAGGGCGAGACTACACCTCACAGTCACATCACACTAACAAAGACTACACCTCACAGTAGCGTAACCTCGCACGACTCTGTGAAGGGGAAAATAAGAAAGGACCTGAAACTCTTCCCAAGAATTAAGATTAGTCCAATTTATCATTAAATTCTTCCCAAATTTTATTAATTATAAATGAATCCAATTTATATAAACCAAAAGAAATATTCATATTATTTTCAAAACTGCTTTTAATGAAACATGATTCTATTATATTTCTCTCAACCATGGACTTGCTTGATACAACCTTCTCAGCATTTTGAAAATCAATTGGATGGTTAAAATCTCTCACATGAATAAATAGAGCATTAGAATCTTGTCCAGTTCTAATGCTA